>CM062810.1:762825099-763352456 GCA_031772625.1 Pinus tabuliformis
TTTGAGTTAAATACAACAAAGTAAAAATATATTTATAAAATATAAAACTATATATATTAAATAAATATTATCAAAATAAAACTATGTGAATAATTATTATTTTTATTCTACATTAATTTTTAAATTAAAAATTTGAAAAATAATTAAAGTAACTTACATGATATAACAAATTAAAATAAACTAAATCATATTTAAATAATAATAATAAAATATTATTATTATTACTATTTCATTTTTAATGTAAATAAAATTATTATAATTTTTTTATTTTCATCTAAATATTTAAATATTTAAATTTTAAAAAATATACCTATTTAATCTATAACTTAAAAAAACAAATATTCTTGATTATTAAAATAAAATAAAAAACCTATTATTAAATTATTTAAATTATATATTTAGATAACAAAATCAATAAATTATTGAGCATTTCTATATAACATATTTTGACTAAAATATTCAAATTTACAACCACCCACATTCCTTACTGATTCCGGGTAAAAGATGCCGATGGAAAATATATTTTCCTATGTCAACATATTTTGTATATTTAAAATTTATAACTAAACACATCCTTAACGATATAATGTGAATTGGCTAAATCCCTTGTCACAAATATTAAAAAATTCAAAGGTTAGACGAGGGAGGAAAAAGCCCAGAGCAAGTTTATGAAATTTTAAAAAATTATAAAAATTACAGGCGGGAGGAATGCGGTAGAGAAAGTTTATGAAATTTTAAAAAATTCAAAAAGTTACACACAGGAAGAATGAAGTACTTGGAGCATTGAAGTGTGGATGTACCATTTCTTTTTAGTGTCACTATCGGCTGATTACTAGGCACAAATTACAGCTGGATGGACGGGAACAGTAAATAGGAGTGCTACGCAAGTAATGGAGACGGTACAATGGTCGAGGAATATTAACTTAACAGAAATTAGAAACATTTGATTGCATCGCGATATCAATGGGCATGTATGACCTACACACTGATGTCACATCATCTCCAAAAAGTTAAAATTCTGAATTTTGAATTTGTAACATTTATCTCAGTCTTTCGAATTTAAATTTGTATCGTTCAAAAAAAAATTAATTAATAACTTATTTGAAGAACTAGAGTTTCCAATTTCATCTATGGAAATTATTTGTAATGAATTTATTTTTCACTAAGATTCTTTAGGCCAAGTGTCAAGCCCATGAGTCGGGCGTGTCAGGCCGACGCATTTAACCGACGGGTCGGCGGGAGTTGGCACGGGCGCACGACGGGCGAGCGATGCGCTGGGCGGTTGAACGGTGATTTGAGGGTACATGCGAACGGTGCGACAAGCCGATCGAACAAATGAAACGTGCGGTGTGAAAGTCATCTTGTGAAAATGACTAAGTGTTGGGTAGTGGAAACTTTATATGTGGGGGCGGTCCCGCACATGGGCACCCACACCATGGGCTGACGTGAAGTTGGGGCGAGTTGGATGAAACGGTTGGTCGGCTTGGTGAGTCGATGCCCCAAACGGTGGACCAACGGCCATATAAGTAAAGCATTGGAATGGTGGCAAAAATCATTCAAGGAAGTTTCCAAGTGTTCATGTGAGTTGGAGGGCGAGCTAACTTGCATAAGACTGAAATTTAGTAAGGTGTAGGCGAACTCTTGGGCCGAAACACTAAGTCGGGGAAAAACGCAGAAAACAGAGCCACAGGTCATGCAAAGGCATGCGAGGGCGTCAGACCGAACGACCGTGTAAGGGCGTTGGGCCAAACGATCAGGCAAGAGCGTTTTTCTGAAAGACCGGGCGAGGCCGTGCGAAGGCATTCGGGGGAGGGTGGCACGCCCCTACACTTGCGGTAGTCTTCCAACCGCTTATAGCGAGGTGCGGCACCACCGAACACTTTCTTTTCACCAATACTTATGTTCGTGGACTACGCCTACTTTCACTTTAACATTACCTAGCTTGTGTTTCGCAACCAAGTAAACATACATTTATCCTTTATACCAATGAAGCCCATACTCATTCATTATCCATAGCAATTATAACATGAACAACAACAATTGCAACAGTATAAAGGGGAGGGGCAACTCCCCGTAATGTGAGTCTGCCCGAATCAATATATTATATAATTATCATTTTTACAATGTACAAACTAAGTCCTTGGGAAACCCCAAATTTACACTTAGCCAAATTTTCACAACTTCGGCAAACTCGGTTGCCCAGATCGTCGGCACCTCCGCACGGTTGCCGCACGACTCACCAACCCGTCGTTCACCTCGTCGCACGTCTTCGCCGGTTCGCTCTTCGTTTGGTCGCAAACGCCCAAACCGTGTATCCCTGCCCACACGTAGTCCCACTTGTCGACTCTTGACAAACGCCCAAATCGTGTGCACAACACGTAGTACCGCCTGCCCAACTCAACGACCTCCGGTTCCAACCTCCGTTTCACCTTCGTGCACACTTGCACGGTGGGCGGGCGCTCACCCGAGTCGCCAAGACACCCACGCCAAGTCGCCGCACAAACGCCTCCACACAATCACCTCGGGCACGCCTTGCCCAGCACATCCACCTCTCACCAAGAGCGCCTTTCACCAAGTGCGAACCCACTAGAGGAGCGCATGAGCTATGCGCTCATCCTCCTCAAAACTGCACACTAAAGACTTTCTTCCAAGAGCGAAGATGAAGTGCGAACTTCGTTGTTGAAATGAACTCCATTGCACGCACATATATAGACTTTGTTGCATGTGGGTGGGCTGCCCAGCCGACCGCCCACCATCGCACATACACACCCTTGAATGTTTGTTTTTAAGTCGGCCTTACCCACCATGGTATGTTGACCAAGCCTTCATCGCAAACCTCCAACCGTGTGTATAAACCATTGTTCATCCATCGCATTGTTTACCAAGTGTCGCAGGTTTCGTCGCAAGGAGCTCGCAGAAACGTCGCATTTCCTCCGCACGCCCGGTTTGTCGCACCCGCCCGTCGCACCATCGCACGCCCGTCACGCGCTCGTGCACGGTCACCCGGCGCCCAACCGTACTGCAGCTCCGAGGACCTTACATCCTCCTCCACCTGAAATCGTTGTCGTCCTCGACAACATACCATCTCGGTAGCCATCCACCAAGATCATCAATATCCATGATGTCGACTCCTCCACATACTGCAAACATCACTGCAACATATGTAGAACCACAGTCTCCACCATGTCTCACCCCGGTAACCATCTGTCACCAAGATCACCATACCAAGGTATACACCTCATCGGTCTGTGATCCATCAGAGATCATCTCAATCCATGATCATCGACCACCCTGTCACAATCTCCACATGCTGCTCTCCATCATGGAAGGCTGGTCCCTCCATCCAAGCTACATGTCTAGTGCAACGTCTCGTGTCGACCTCCTCATGTGTCATCATGTGAACTGCTGCCATGATACTCCAACACAATGCTAACACATCTCTGCATATTTTCGACCCCCATGTCTGAACTAGTCGAATGGCTAGTCCAACTGTCACGCTCAATCATGAGAATGCACATCCTCATGCCACCATCAGTTGTTCCTCAAAGTATCATGTCACATCCTCAACTCGATCAAGAATCCATCTCCATACAAGTGTAAGCCATGCTCAGGTCCATGAAGTAGTCCTCATCTCATCTGCAACATGCTGTCCAAAGTAGTTGAGTCTCGGCTCAACCCATGCCCAAGTGTTGCCACCAAGGCATCATCATCATTGTAACTCCATCACTCCAAAGTGTCTCATATCGATCATCCACACCAAGTCACTCTTCCAAGCCATGCCCATACATGTACTTTGAAAGTATGCATCCCATACTGCATCAAAGTCTCTTACCTCAGCTCCTCAATGCATCAAATCCTCTAAGTCCACCATATATGAAGTCCCTAAAAGTCACAACCTCATGTCATCATGAGCCCCATGAGTCATCTCCAAACAACACCTTAGCAAACATACAAGTCTCCGCCCAAAGGTCCCTGCAAGATGCCTCAGCTCTCCATGTAGTAGGAATGCTCCATAATCTGCTCACAACTCCATCCAAGTCCATGGTCTTGTTGCACAAGAGTGTACAACCTCCCCATCGGCTCATAAGTCTCCATGTCACACTAGCAAATCCATCCGCACAACATCCCTGCGTTGGCACTCTTCCTTGGATGTCCACGACACCTCTACAAGTGCTCCCACACAATGTCCCTGCATAAGACTGCCATGCTCCATGCCTCCAACCTGATGTCCATGACTAAGTTTCCCATGTAGTCCAACCAAGTAGACTCATCACAACAATCGGTCATCCTCATCCAAGTCTACAATCTTCGGTCTAGTCAGCTTGGTCACCCAACCATATCATCATGTCATGAGTCCCTTCCATCATAGCTCCTCCACCAAAGTGTCCACCAAGACTATCTCTTGGTCTCGGCCATGAGAAGTCCACCCAAGCATCATCAAATGTGTGCCCTTCAATCTGTCCATGAGTCATGCCGGGCACTTAGCCATGTGGCTAAAGCATGACCCCTCCATCCACAACGATCATCATGTTCCTCCCTTGTCAAGGGCCTTTGTACCTTCTACCATAAGGTCACAAAAAACCCCAACAAGTCCAGCAACCATCAACAATCCGTGCTCTTCATCATCATCATGAGGTTCCTCCATGAGAGTCTCCTCATCCATACATGTCCGCAAACTGCACGATTCTGGTCCAACTTTATCATCCTCAAGTTCATCCTCCATCGTTGTCATGTCTGCAACATCTCAAACATCACGACTTCCTCTTCCTTGATAGCACAATCTGCAACTTCACCTTGCTCCATTGCCCAACCAAGTTGAAGAAGTTCGAATTCAACATTCTTTTCCAAGACATCAAGCTTCTCTTGAATTCGGGGATTCTCTTCTTTCAACCTCTTCAACCTGTATAAGGTAAGCAAGAGCTTCCCTTCGCATTCTTCCAAACTTGCCATGCCTTGTCGTTCAGCATGGTCCAAGCACTAAGCTTCACCCCTGCTCACTTCGACACGAGCAACCCTGCTCACCAGCTCCAACCGAACTCTGATACCAACTGTCACGCCCCTACACCTGCAGTAGTCTTCCAACCGCTTATAGCGAGGTGCGGCACCACCGAACACTTTCTTTTCACCAATACTTATGTTCGTGGACTACGCCTACTTTCACTTTAACATTACCTAGCTTGTGTTTCGCAACTAGGTAAACATACATTTATCCTTTATACCAATGAAGCCCATACTCATTCATTATCCATAGCAATTATAACACGAACAACAACAATTGCAACAATATAAAGGGCTGGGGCAACTCCCCGTAATGTGAGTATGCCCGAATCAATATATTATATAATCATCATTTTTACAATGTACAGACTAAGTCCTTGGGAGACCCCAAATTTACACTTAGCCAAATTTTCACAACTTCGGCAAACTCAGTTGCCCAGCTCGTCGGCACCTCCGCACGGTCGCCGCACGACTCACCAACCCGTCGTTCACCTCGTCGCATGTCTTCGCCAGTTTGCTCTTCGTTTGGTCGCAAATACCCAAACCGTGTATCCTTGCCCACACGCAGTCCCGCTTGTCGACTCTTGACAAACGCCCAAATCGTGTGCACAACACGTAGTACTGCCTGTCCAACTTAACAACCTCCGGTTCCAACCTTCGTTTCACCTTCGTGCACACTTGCACGGTGGGCGGGTGCTCACTCGAGTCGCCAAGACACCCACGCCAAGTCGCTGCACAAACGCCTCCGCACAATCACCTCGGGCACGCCTTTCCCAGCACATCCACCTCTCACCAAGAGCGCCTTTCACCAAGTGCGAACCCACTAGAGGAGCGCATGAGCTATCCGCTCATCCTCCTCAAAACTGCACACTAAAGACTCTCTTCCAAGAGCAAAGATGAAGTGCGAACTTCGTTGTTGAAATGAACTCCATCGCACGCACATATATAGACTTTGTCGCATGTGGGTGGGCTGCCCAGCCGACCGCCCACCATCGCACATACACACCCTTGAATGTTTGTTTTTAAGTCAGCGTTACCCACCATGGTATGTCAGCCAACCCTTCATTGCAAACCTCCAACCATGTGTATAAACCATTGTTCATCCATCGCATTGTTTACCAAGTGTCGCAGGTTTTGTCATAAGGAGCTCGCAGAAACGTCGCATTTCCTCCGCACGCCCGGTTCGTTGCACCCGCCTGTCGCACCATCACACGCCCGTCGCGTGCTCGTGCACGGTCACCAGGCACCCAACCGCACCGTAGCTTCGAGGACCTTACAGAGGGCATGCGAGGGTGCCAGGCTGAACGACCGATCGAGTGAACATTCAAGCGAAGTCGTTCGAAGGTGTTCGGGCGAGGGCGTGCCAGGGCGCTGCGCTGAATGAGCGAATGGGAGGTGAGGGTGTGCGAGGGTGCCAGGCCAAATGAGTGAATGGGAGAGGGCATGCGAGGGCACCAGGCCGAACGAGTGAACGGGTGAGGGCGTGCGAGAGCTCTGAGCTGAATGACTGAATGGGCAAGGGCGTGTGAGGGCATCCTCTTGAACGAGTTGAGGGCGTTCGACTGAACGAGCTGTAGGTGAACGATGTGCTGAACAGTGCGACGGTGATCGAGGTGGGACGGGCAGAAGTATCCTTGGGCATTTCGAACGGTGGTTTGGGCAGTGCGAACGATGCAGGCTGACTTGCACGATTTGGTAAATATCGTACCAACGGAACTTGGGGTTTCATGCAAAGACTATAAAATTGAATATTTTGTGAAGTATTGATATTATTCGACAGACTCATATTTCAGGGAGTTTCCCCTCCCAGTTTATTATTTGCTATCCATTTATGTGTAAAAGATAATAATGATGAATGATGTATGAATTTTTTTGTTGTGCTAATAAAAGTATACTTAGGGAAGTTGAAAAGTAAACTAACTATAGAAAGTATGCGTAGTCCATGATCGCAAGTATTGTTAAAAAGAAAGTGGTCAGTGGTGCCGCACCTCCTATAGGGCAGTTGGAAGAGTACTACCAATGTAGGGGCATGACAGTTGGTATCAGAGCTTGATTCAGTCGAACCAAACGTACTGAAGGAGGTGTAACACTTCATGACAAGTTTAACATGGGTGAAGCATCGAGCTTGGGCCAAGCTGAACAACAAGACATGGTAGGTTTGGAAGAATCTAAAGGGAAGCTCCTGCTGACCTTGTACAGGTTGAAGCGGATGAAAGAAGAGAACCCACAGATTCAAAATGAACTTGAAGTCTAGGAAAGGAATGTCGAGGACAAACTTCTTCGACCTGGTTGGGTAATGGAGTAGGTTGTAGCTGCAGATTGTGATGACGAAGAAGAGGAAGCCGTGATCTTTGAGGATGTTGCAGATATGAAAATGATGGAGGATGAATTTAAAATTGATGAAGTTGGACTAGGATCGTGTAGTTTGCAAACATTGGTGGATGAGGAAACTCACATGGAGGAGTCTCATGATGAAGTAAGTACTACTTATACTTGTGTTTCATTTGAGCTTTTGGTAGATGGGCCATATGCAGGAAGGGAAAAATCAGTTTGTCGATACGATGGAGTATCTTACCATGGATGTCTACGATGAGGCTTTGTATGGAGAGGCAAGGACCATTGACTGTTGCAGAGCTTGTTGGGTATATTTGTGACCTTATGGCAGTAGGTGAAAATGCCCGTGACAAGGGAGGAATGTGATGATCATTGCGGAGGAATGGGTCATGCTTTAGCCATATGGAGAAATTGGCTAAGTGCCTGGCATGACTCATGGATATGGAGAAATTGGTTAAGTGCCTGGCATGACTCATGGATAGATTGAAGAAGGGCACACACTTGAGTTTGATGATACTTGGGTGGACTTCTCATGGCCGAGACCAAGACGAAGTCTTGGTGGAACCTCCAGTGGGGGAGCCATGGTGGAAGAGACTCATGTGATGATGATATGGTTTGGGTGACCAAGTTCACTAGACCGAATTGCAGACTTGGATGAGGATGATTGATTGTTGTGATGGACAACATGCATAACTTGAGTCATGGACATCGAGTTGAAGACATGGAGCATGGTAGTATTATGTAGGGACATTATGCATGAGCACTTGTAGAGGTGTCACTGATGGGCATCCAATGAGGAGTGCCAAGGAAGGGATGTTGTGCGGGTGGATTTGTTGATGTGACATGGAGATGTTTTACTTATGAGCTGATGGAGAGGTTGTGCACTCTTGTACAACAAGGCCATGGACTTGGTTGGATTTGTGAGCAGACTATGGAGCATTCCTACTACATGGAGAGCTGAGGCATCTTGCAGAGACCTTTGGGTGGAGACATGTATGCGTGCTAGGGTGTTAGTTGGAGATGACTCATGGAGCTCATGATGACATGAGATTGTGACTTTTAGGGACTTCATATTATGGTGGACTTGGAGGATTTGATGCATTGAAAAGCTGAAGTCAGGGACTTTGATGTAGGATGGGGTACATACTATTGAGTACATGTATGGGTGTGCTTGAGAGAGTGACTTGATGTGGAGGATCATTATAAGACACTTTGGAGTGATGGAGTTGCAACGATGATGATGCCTTGGTGGTAACACTTGGGCATGGTTTGAGCCGAGACTTAACCACTTTTGATACGTGGGAGCTGATTGGTCTATGATCATGGGTAGCACATGGGATATGAGACAAGTGTATACTTGTTTCCTTTGCAGACTTGAGGGATGACACATTACAGATATAATGGAGGTTGCTTTATGGACCTGGATGTGGCACATTGAGAGTCGAGTTTGATGAGAGGATCTCTTCATTTTGAGGACATGGATTTTACACATATGGAAGATGATGTTGGGATAGAAGTCGCTGATTTCATGCAGCACATTGACACCAAACATCATGGACATGATGTTGCAGACAAGATGGAGTTTACTTCAAGGACTTGGGCATAGTTTACTTAGATGCAGATGGATTCTTAATCAAGTTGATGTTGTGACAGGAGTCTGAGAAACAACTGATGATGGCATGAGGATGTTCATCCTTATAGTCTGAGCATGACAGTTGGACTAGCTACCTGACTAGTTCAAAGTGTGGGGTCTGGAAGTGTACAGAAACGTGTTAGCATTGCGTTGGAGTATTATGGCAGTAGTTCCCACGATGGCGATATATGATGAGGTTGACATGATATGTTGCAGTAAGCATGTAGCTTCAGTTGGAGGGACCAGCCTTCCACAATGGGAAGGGCATGTGGGGAATGCGACGGATGTGGTTGATGATCATGGATTGTGGAGGCTTTCCGATTTATGGAGGCATGAGCCTTTATGGTTTGTGCGATGGCAGAGCAGAGGCCAGCATCATGGGCATCTTTGGATGTTGGAGCTAGCGATACTTTGCGATGTCATATAATGGTGTTGTCGAGGATGACAACCATTTAGAGTGGGGGAGTATGTCAAGTCCACGAGTCGGGTGTTCCAGGCGGGTTAGTTTAACTGACGGGTCGATGGGAGTTGGCATGGGCAGACGACGGGCGAGCGATAGGCAGTTGAACGACGAGTTGAGGGCACGTGTGAACAGTGCAACAAGCCGACTGAACAAAGGAAATGTGCGACACAAAAGTTATCTTGTGAAAATAGCTAAGTGTTGGGCAGTGGAAAGTTTATATGTGGGGGCAGTCCCGCACATGGGCACCCACACCATGGGCCGACACGAAATTGGGGAGAGTTGGATGAAATGGTGGGTCGGCTTGGTGAGTTGAAACCCCGAACGATGGACCAACCACCATATAAGTAAAGCATTGGAATGGTGGCAAAAATCATTCAAGGAAGTTTTCAAGTGTTCATGTGAGTTGGACAACGAGCTAACTTGGAGAAGACTGAAACTTTGCAAGGTGTAGGTGGACTGTTGGGCTAAAACACTAAGCTCGGGAAAATGCAATAAACGGAGCCACAGGTTGTGCGAAGGCGTGTGAGGGCATTGGGCCGAACGACCATGCGAAGGTGTGCGAGGGCGTCGGGCCGAATGACTGTGCGAGGGCATCGGGCCGAACGACTGGGTGGGGGCGTTTGTCTAAACAACTGGGCGAGGCCGTGCGAAAGTATTTGGGTAAGGGTGCCGGGTCGAACGACCGAATGGGTGAACGTTTGGGTGAAGTCATTCGAAGGCATTTTGGCAAGGTCGTGTGAGGGCACCGGGCCGAACGAGTGAACAACGGAAAGGGCGTGCGAGGGCGCCAAGCCGAACGAGCGAACCAGTGAGGGTGTGCAAGGTCATCGGGCCGAACGAGTGAACGAGTGGGGGCATTCGAGGGCGCCAAGCTGAACGACTGAATGGGTGAGGGCGTGCAAGGGTGTCCACCTGAATGAGTTGAGGGCGTTCAGCTGAACGAGTTGCAAGTGAATGACGTGTTGAACAGTGCGATGGTGAATGAGGTGCGACAGGCGGAAGTATCCTTGGGCACTCCGAACGGTGGTTTGGGCAGTGCAAACGGTGCAAGCCGACTTGCACGATTTGACAGATATTGTACCAAGGAAACTTAGGGTTTCCTGCAAAGACTGTAAAACTGAATATTTTGTAAAGTATTAATATAATCGAGCAGACTCATATTTCAGTGAGTTGCCCCTCCCAGTTTATTATCCGCTATGCATTTATGTGTAAAAGATAATAATGATGAACGATGTATGAATGTTTCTGTTGTGCTAATGAAAAGACACTTAGGGAGGTTGAAAAATAAACTAAGTATAGAAAGTACGCGTAGTCCACGATCGTAAGTATTGTTAAAAAGAAAGTGGTCGGTGGTGCCACACCTCCTATAAGGCGGTTGGAAGAGTACTGCCAGTGTAGGGACATGACACCAAAGATCCTTTTATTGTGAAAAAGACAAGTTATTAAAAAGAAAAACTCACATGTTTATTTGTTTTTGATTGAAATGAGAATTTGTGGAACTTTGAAAAGGAGGACGGGGATGTTTTGACTTGGAAAAGGAAGTGAAATGGTGGGTTTGGTTTTTTTCTATATACTTTTATGGGAATTGAATTTTGTCCATAGTGAAATTTTTTTAAGTAATAGTGGATTTGCTCCAGTTATAGAAACAATAGTCAAGAAACCTAAAGATAAATTTAATCCACTTATGAATGCACTAGTCAAGAAACCAAGTTTGACTCCTACCTAAACGTGGCTCATGATATGCCGAAGCCTAATAGTAATTGAACGTTAGATAATGGTAAAACTCTTAGCTTTAGACCATTGGATCCGATTTGTTTGACTTGGCCCTTGATAAAGGTAATAATTGGTAATACATCATCTAAGTTACTAGTCGAATCATGGCTTTGACAACATGGTTTTCCCACTTAATTCTTCTTTCGACATAGCATAAATTTTTAATAATTTTTCATTCATTTTTATAAAGATCATAATATGTTTTAACTAATCTTCAAAATGAAGTATGCAAAATAAATGTAATATAAGAATTGATAAAAATAATAATTTGTAATACATAATCTAAATTACTATGGTAGTTAAGGTTTTGAAAAAATGATTTTCCACTTGATATTTTTCCTTTAACTTGGTATAAATTTCCAATAAATTTTATTTTTCAGTAGAAAGCACGTATGTAAGAGTAGCAGAAAGGGAAACAAGCTCTCATGAAGCGAAAAAACCATAGTGGACAAACCCTCGTCCACGAGGGTGATCTCATTGATGCCAAAACAAACCACTGACATGCGTGGGAGGTTTGAAAGCTTCTCCATCTAAAAATAGGCATTTCTGCATTAAAATTTAGTTTTTATTATTTATAAATTATTTTCATACAAATTCTAAGTAGTTGCAAGGGAAATCACTCCCAGTTTAACTTTCCCAATCAGAGGTACCAAAAAATAAGGCCAAAATCTACCGCTGCAACCTTCCTAATGTCGAAAGAATTCTACTGGCTTAGAACTATTGTTTGGGTTGTCCTCATCACATATTAATTTTTTTTAATAATTTTTTATGCAACATCTTTAGCTGCACCGTCATCGCATCCATGAGTGTTTAGTTTTCGCAAATTATATATCAAAACAGAAACAACAAATTGCACCATCATCACATCCATTGCTGTTTATTTTTTGCAATTTATGTATCAAAACAAGAGAAACAAATGGCATAGGGCATAGTATTTCCAAATATTTCACCGATGTGTGAAATTTGCACACATAAATTGCAATAGAGATGATAGTTGAATGGAAGACAAAAGAGAAAACCTAATAACAAATTTGCACTACAGAAGACACTTCAATACTGCTTATTTTTTGCAATTTATGTATCAAAACAAGAGAAACAAATGGCACAGGGCATAGTATTTCCAAATATTTCACCCATGTGTGAAATTTGCACACATAAATTGCAATATAGATGATAGTTGAAGGGAAGGTAAAAGAAAGAACCTAATAAAAAATTTGCACTAGAGAAGACACTTCAAGGGAATACAAAGCAAAACAAATAATTTCAATAATAATGCAATTATTTTCCTTAAAATATCAATCATTTTATTTTTTTACTTAAACTAGCCGGAGCCATTTTGTTGAAATAATTCCAACCACTAAACTATTTCAGCCACTAAACTAAATTTTCTGAACTCACCAAACACCAAACATGGAGCGTACAAGAAAATCCTTTTAGTTAAACCTTTATGTAGATTTTTCCTTCAAGTTAAACCTTCATGTAACCAATTTTTTCTAGTCTGCATACCACTATTTCTCATCTTTGCAACACATCCATAACAAGAATTATGTATCCATCAAACAAATCGCTGGAAATATCTTGTGCAGTTGGTATGCTAATTGAATGCAAGATCTTACTGTGCGACAGTAGTTTGTACTAGTAAAGTGTTAAGAAATTAATTTGTGCACGCGTGCCATGTTTTATTATAATAGTTGGATAAAATATAGGTGGGCACCTAAAACAAACTGAATTTTATTATGTAAAATATAGTTTGTGTAAACTTCTATAAATATGGTTTTGCTAAAGTGGGTAACTAGAACATCATTTTCCTCTCTTGTGAATACATTTTCTGCTTATAAACTATAATCCAAACATATATCTTTTTGCACGCTCGCCATAAAAATGTAATTTTTACTTTTCTTGCACAATACTCTATTTGCTAGAGCACATTACTCTGACTTTTACACTTTGTGCTATTTGGGTGTATGCAGTTTATGTTTTATTTTCTTTTTCTACTATCACATGGTATTAAAGAAAATTTATCATGGTAGACTTATTAGAGAAGGTTGTTATAACTTGAAAAAGAGTCAAAGGTTTGTTATAATCAGATAAGGAATGTTTTTTTTATCAGTGACCAATGGTAGCTTCAAGCACACACATGACATGTCCATAATTTCTTTAGTTTAAAGGCAAAAAAATTATTATTAGGAAATCACAATGAAGACATTGTTTTGTTCTCAAGATATATGAGATTTAGTAGAGAATGGGTTCCAAGAATCTGTTGATGCAACAACATACAATGCACTGACACAAGTAGAGATAGATTTGCTAAGGGGCAATAAGAAGAAAACCAAATCCCTCTTCTACATATTTCAAGAAGTGCATGAAAGTATTTTTCCAAGGATTGAAACATCAACAAAGGAAAAGCAAGAATGAGACATTCTCCATACAACGTATCAAGGAATGGCAAAGCTCAAGACCACAATTGAAAATTTTTAGAAGGGATTTTGAAATGATATTTATAAGGGATTCTAAGACCATAAAATCATTATTTATGCAAGCTATTGAGTGGTAATTCAAATAAGATATCATAGTGAGGCACTTGAAGAAAGAAGAATAGTTGAAAATATTTTAAGAAGTTTACAAGTAAGGTTTCATTCTATTGTTGTGGGCATAGAAGAGACAAAGGATCTCTTACAGTTTTCAATGAATTATATTCATGCCCCACTAATTTCTCATGAGCATAAGTTTAGTAGAGCAAGAAATTCTTCTTTGAAACATGTCTTCAAGTTGGTCAAGGTAGAGGAAGGGGAAGATTAATCTCTACAGGTAGAGGAAGAATTCCTCACGAAGGTGAAACAAGTAGCCCTTTAAGCTCAATTGAAAGACGCATCACTCAAATCCATGCCAAAATCAAACAAAAGGTCAAAGGTATCATAATCTCAAGTTCAACGTCATTATTGCAAGAAAAATGGGCATTCTGTTGGAAACTAGATGAAATTTAGAGGGGGGTTGAATCAATTTAGTACATTCATGGACATAAATTACTTTTATTTACAATTGTTAAGTAAACTATTAAATGAGTAGCTTAACAATTATGAACAATAGATTTAATATGTAAACAAAAAGTAATATGTAAACCAAAGCATCACATCAACACATAATAATAGCACATATGGACACAAGATATAAGTGGAAACCCATTGATGGATAAAACCATGATTTTTTATTTTTTTGAAACAAAGGAAAGCTCATACTTCCTTACATTTTATATTCTGTAGGCTCCAACCTATAGGAGGTTTCTACCTCAATCTCTTCTACAAGCTACAACATGCAAGAAAGCTATGACTCCCATAAGTTTTTTGCAGGCTACAACACACAAGAGGCTCCTACTTGAACAAGCTACAACATGTTCTTTATCAAGCTACAACTTGTTAGGAGACTACAATCCCTTGATACATACAAGAAACTTTTGGTTTACTTGGTCTTTGATTTTTCATACATCCATCTCTATCTTTGCCTCTTCTACTTTTCAAATTTTCTTCACACTAGCTTCATATATGCTAGATAACTTAGAAACAATAGTTTAATCACCTCACACACTCTCTAACTCTCAAAAAATAGAAACAACCTTCTAATCGCACACATTTTTATAAATGAATTTTCATGGTTATTAGTATTCCTCACAAAAATATGAAATGGTCAACTTTGTCTCTTTGCATTCCACTCACTCATTTACAAATTCTCTCAATAATTTAATATTAAAATACATAAGATGAAATTTTAAATATTAATACAAGCCACCTTTAATGATTATAACAGTTAAAGACCTCTTGCATCACAGCATTTTAAGCTACTTTAATCAACCTGTAATTAGATTTACATAATATATGCAATACCTCTTGCATCACAACATTTTAAGCTACTTTAATCAACCTGTAATTAGCTTTAACACATATATGCAATCCAACATCTATGTAGCTCTATTCTACAACACATTAATTAATCACTGTAATCATTAAGAATCTTTAAGACTCAAAAAATATTTATAATTAGAAACATTCCTCTCACTAACTTTCTATTTCAACAACGTGCTCAATTTATATTCCGTAGATGTCACATATATAAGTATTTAATCATCTTATAGGCAATCAAGCCACATGCAAATATATTTAGATTACGTAAAATAAATATCTATTTTTATGTATTTATAAGTAAATTATTTAAAGTAGACATGTATTTATCATTGTGAACATGATATAATATTGGCTAGGATAAATATGAAAACATGAATTATAGTGACTATCTAGTGATAAGTTTGTGGAAAAAATAATATTTCTAGAGTTGTTCATTAAGAAATAATTAGATTTATTATTTGTCAAAAGCTCAAATCTAATATAGTATGAATTTTGTATTGTTTAACTCATATTTATTATTAAAAGAGTTAAATTTAAATGAGTACAATAGCAAATAAAGAACCAAAATAACACTCAAATGTTATATCTTTATTACTAGAAAATAGTTCTCTTGCCTCTTTAAGGGAGAACTTCCAATAGAGCAAATCCCCAACTACAACTAACTTCACAAGGCTTATTTTACATTTCTTGATCCTGATATTTAGAGAGAGATTTCTAATTTAAATTCCTAAGATTTGTTATAAATATTGAATTAAAATTTCTTGAAAATATCATAACCTTAGTAAAAAAATAAATTTTATAAAAATTAAAAATTTTAAGTAATATTAAATCAAAATAAATTATAAAAATATCTTCGCATTTTTTTAAAGGAATTTTGCATGCAATTTCATATATATAAGTTTGATATAAGTTCACAAATACATAATATATAATAAATTTTATTTCATAATATAATAATCTAATAGGGCATATCATTGTGTTCACATCTAACAAAATAAAAACATTGTAATCTAGCATCATCACCACACACATTCTCAAATTAATATACATCTCATGTCAAATAATAGCTGTCATATACACATCTATAATCTACAAGAACATTAAATGTACATAATAACATGACCTAACAATATACACATCAATAACAACATATAAATTAAGTACATAAACATGAAGAAAAAAATGCAATATATATATATATATATATATATATATATATATATATATATATATATATATATATATATATATATATATATATAGATATAGATATATAAATAGATAGATATACCCACACACACACATATACAAAGAAGTCAAACAAATGCAATCAAATATATGATACAAAAGACATAGTATTGTTATCTTGGTTTGCAACAAATGATGATGAATGGTCAACTATTGCCTCAACATCTGTCAAACTCTGAACTGGAGGAGGAGCTGGCTAGTCTGTAGTAGAAGATGATGGATGGTCAACTACTGCCCCAACATTTGTTGAAATGTGAAGTAGAAGAGGGTGTGGTTGGTTTACTCTATCACGAGAAACAAAAGGAACATTTTCTATCTCTGGCATCTAATCATCAGGTGACTGAGGAGGAGGTGTACTACTAGAAGGATCATCGACATCCTGACAATTATCCGATGGGGTAGTACTACTAGAAGCATCGTGATCACCACCCTCAATTGATGTATTTTCCACTACATGCCCTACATCTCTCATCGTGTCCACTACCCTACTACCTCTGATGATATGACACATAAGAGACATGATATTGCGTGGATAGTCCCTGTAGAGATCGACGAACCTAGGATTTCTGTTGATGTTTCGATCTCTCGTAGGGAATGCTCCCTCGTAAAACCAAATTATGGCCACTATGTCATAGTAGTCCATCTAAAATCTCAAACCAGCCCTACGAACCCGCATGTCGATTCCCCACAGGCCCGCACGCCGATGCCCCTTTGAGGATGTGCCTCACCATCTTTGGCCTCACCGATCTCCTCATCTCCTCCATCTGGTGGGCAACGAGGCATGTTCCCATGGAATGTATAGATGTCTATAAAATATATAGTACACAATAATAATTAGACAATTTAATAAAACAAATTAATAACATGTTAGAGTAAATTTTATTTTGATTTATTAAAACAATAAAATGAAACTAGATTAATTTAAAAAGGATAGTAATATTACCTATATGATCTGGAGACTTAGCTACTGTGAAGATTATGTTGGGACAATGTCTCCAATCAATCCCTGCATACGAAAATGGCAAAAATATAAATGCATGGTCAAACTTCCCAACCAATAGCACCACTGCCTAGGAATAAATCTTGGTCGAATACTTCGAGAGGCCACACTTGGGCATCATCTAGCCCAACATGCCCATCCAAACCTCATTCATTGGCCTAGTATGGAGACGATCAAATGTAGGTGTCGTATATGGAAACCTCTCTAAAAATAAACAAAAGGCTCTAAAGTGAAAGCTAAACTCTCCTTTTATGTATTGTCACACGACATCTATCTAATTCCATACAAAAATTCCTCAAAAAAATGGCAGACCATCTGATACATCATAGCACCTGAATGAAAGAATCAAAATAATACAAAAGAGGGGAACTAATGCACTAAACATTAATACTAAAGAGTGCAATGGTGATCATTTATAATGAGAGGCACCTAAGCTCCTATGTAGCAAAAAAAGAAATCTATAACTATCAACCACGCACCAGAAAATCTGCAAGACGAACTACTTGAGGCCCAAAATATCTTTGAGAGCAAGCTGCATCTCTACTACAACCCTGTGAGGGACATCAAGGAACTGGGTAAAATTATCCCCTCTACTAGATAGGCCAGTGATAAAATATATGTCCTCCTTAGAGGGCCTACACCATGCCTAAGGACTCACATAGAATCCCTGCTCTTAGACACTCCACCGATAGATCAAATGTTCCAACAAGATAGAGTGCACCTTCAGGGATGTAGCCTCCTCACAATACTTAAGGAGGCCTACATTCCTTAAGATCATTTGGGTCTTTGTGATAATAGGGAGAGGGTCTAAATCCATCTCCCTCTCTCTCACCTCAATTGTTGGACCATATTGTATTGGTCCACCATTTTCTTCTGCTTCTACTCCTGTAGCCTCTGTTGACGTCTTTGCTACATGATTAACATATAAACTAAATAAACCGCATACATAAAATATTATTAATTATTTTTATTTAATGAAAAATGTATTTATAAATATGGAAACATAACTTTCAATTAAAAAAACAAGTTCTTTGGTGTGCCAAAAAAAAAGTAATGCAATATGTTCAGTGCATTTTCAAGCACAACCGAACTGGCATCAATGCACACATATGTATGATGCACCATTTTTGGTTCACATATTTAAATTTTCATCACTTTTTATCTCACCTATATATAGGTGCACACATATAACCTTGTTGCACCATAACTCGAACACATTGAGATATATTTTTTTATATTATTTTTGTGGTGCGTGGGGTAAATACACACACCTGAATATGTACACACTGATGTACATTTTATATCCTTCCCAGTGCACTTTTATTTACAAAATACACAGTGAAAATAACAATGTGTTATGTTCGCACATTGAACTATGGTGCACCCTATAAATTGACAAGGTGCACCAATATCAGTGTAAGGTGTACATACCAAGCGCACCACAAGGGATTTTTTTTTTTTCAAAAACAATGGAATTTGAAATATAATTTTCAATTCTAATCCACAAAAAAATAATTAGAGAGAAACATAGAGATTACCTAGACATATTCTTGTCGGGGAGGCATTGTTGACAAGTAATTGCCAAGAAAAAATTTCACCACAATTTGGGAAAATTTGAAAGCCACACACTCAGCATGGTATGAAAATGTGGTGAGGAAGAGAAGCATTGATGTCAAGGTGCTTGCATGAGGCAAGAGTGGAACCCATACCTCAAATCTCTCCAACACTGCAGATGGTAAAAGTTAAATTTATGGTTGGGAGGTTTTTTTTTTATTTAACCCTGCTTCAATGCGTTATTATAGCTGCACTTGTGTGTCATGCATCCAAGAACACAAATTTTTTTTTTTTCAAAAAACTATAAGGGTTCTTTTGTTAAGATGGCCTGGGGCATTCTAATACAAGTACCACATCGGTGCTTTATTGGACTATAACACTGCATTTAAAAAAATATAAACCTCCTGGCAGTGCTCTTTAGGAGACGGCCTGGGGAGTTTTAATACGTTAACAAGATTGGCATTTTGTTGGAATATAGGACCACATTGTTTTTTAATTTAATAGTGGTGCTACTCCTAGGTATGCACCAGGGCATTTTACTACAAAAGGTCACCAATGCTACAGGTGTGTGTAGCACTGAGAATTTTTAAAAGTTAACATTTTTCCAGTGCTATCGATTATTCAAACATTGGTGTGTTTTGTTATTTAGCACACCATGTTTTTTTTGTTTTATAAAAGTAAATCTTCCATGGTGCACCATGTTCTATTTAACATCAATTCTTTTATGGATTTTAAAGCACCAATGCATTTGTATACTATAGATGCACCACTAAAAAAACATCTGCTAAAACATCTGCCAAACCACCTTCGCTATTGACCTCCACTACCAACATATTTTTGGGATGTTTTATAGGGTCTTCCGCAAAAACCCTACTAGAAGGTATTTTCATTGTATTTATGGTGAAGCCTATGCCCTATAGTTAACTTTCAATACTGTCATACCAGGCCTTAGGAGTCTATATAGGGATTTCTTAAGCCTACATAAATGTGTCTCTTTATCATGGACCTCAAACCCCTGTGGTTGTTCAATGTAGTATTCTTCCTCAATGTTTCCACTAAGGAAGGTGGTCTTCACATCCATCTAGTTGATGATCCATCTTTTTGAGAAGCTATTAAAAGAAATACTCAAAGAGGGGAGTATATTACTATCGGAGAAAATTTCTCTTTGTAGTCTACTCCCTTTTCTAAGAGAACCAATGAGCCATAAATTTGGCCTTGCATTTCTCCACACTACCATCTACTACATGCTTTACCTTGTCAAGCCACTTAGCAGTCACAACTGACTTTTCCTTTGGAATCGACATAATCTCCCAAAAATCATTTATCATGATGGAGTTGTGCTCCCCAACCATTTCATCTCATCACACCTTCTTTCTAGTTGATTCCTCAAGGTTGGAAGACTTTGAGTCTATAATGTTGGTAATCAAATCCATGTTTATCAAAAACTTATACAAAGGTCTGCTCTCCCTGAAAGTGGTTCTGGGATGCTCAACATTCTCTTAAGCATCGTACAAGGTCTTATCCACGTCTTATCCACCCATGTGGACCCCCTGATTAGTGTTGAGAGACATGATTACTCTCCTACACTAAAGGATGGTTACATTTTCTACTGGAATTATCTTCTCTCAAATCCTCTTTGGTTCCAACTCTTGAGGCCCATCTACAATTGTTGGTAGGTCTTAATATTTCCTAGATGCTAAGCTATCCTCAAACTTGACATCTTGGCGCAACACTGTCTTATGTTTATCTATCAAGAAGACTCTATAAGACTTCATATCCTCTTTGTATGCCATTAGAATGTCCCTCTTACCTATAGGCTACAACTTTGTCCTTCTTTTGACAAGTATGTTGTTGTATTCAAGAGAACCAAATATCATGAGATGTTCCATTTCAAGCTTCTTTCCTCTACATGCTTCCTCTAGTGTCTTATCCTCTCGAATCCAATGTGGAATTATGTTATTGAAATATAGAATTTTGTTTTAATCCTCGACCCATAGAATAATCACCAAACTCTAATCATGGGTAAGGAAATTCACTGCATTGATGATAGAATGATACTTCCTCTCTACAACCCCATTTTTTTGTATATTGTTGCAAGATGTGACGACACTCAGGGTGGGGGCTATCACTCTGATCCCCGCCTTGACCGTTGTCGCATCTTGCATGTACATTTTGGGCTACAGAATAAATTAAAGGCCATTGTATTCTCCCTCTTGATCCTTACGTCCTTGTAGAAATTAGTGAACTCATTAGAGATGTATTCACCCCTATTATATGTCTTTCGTACTAAGATATGCTTTATTTGTTTTTATCCACCTAAGGTTTAAAAACTCTGAAAGGACTAAGTACCTCATGTAAGTTTTAACCCCATACAGAAATTATCTGCATATGAATTCAGCATACGAATTCTAAAACATATAAAATAAATAATGCGAGTGCAGAACACATAAAACACATATACACAGAAATTTTCCCCTGGATCCCAAAACTGGGACTACCAGCTTGATTTTTCATTATTGTTCCTTTCAATGTTATAATACATATTTATACATGCCAAAGCATCCAATACCATGGAACGAAAACCATCGCGTCCAATACCATGGACCAAAAACCATTGCGTCCAAAAAACATGTGCGAAAATCATGCACAAAACCATAGGGGGGTCCGCCCAACCTAACATAGAGTCCAAAACCAAAAAATTTCGGGGCGCCCCTCAAACCCCCTGTTAACTACATGGAAAGAATATAACACAACCCAACATTCTCTGACTTGTTGTTTTCTTTCCATAGGGGGCCACAAGAGAGCTTAGTAATTTTTCCAGACCTAAAATGCCCATTGTCTCTCTACACCAAGAGAACTTCCCAAAGCTCACAGATTTTGTCAATGCATCTGTAGTATTTTTCAAAGTGTCCACCTTTACCAGCAAAACCTTTTTGTCTTCTATCATATCCCTCACAAAGTGATACTGAACATCAATGTGCTTTGTCTTTGAATGATATGCGGGGTTCTTCGCCAAGAAAATTGCACTTTGGCTATCACAATCAATCCTTATAGCTTCCTGTACTAACCCCATACTTGAACACAATCTCTGCAACCAAACTGCTTCCTTGCTTGCATGAGTGGCTACCATGTATTCTGCCTCTGTAGTTGACAGTGTTACTACAGATTGTTTCTTATTCATCCAATTGACTTCACCTCCAAATAGGTTAAACACATACCCACTTGTAGATCTTCTCTGATCCAGATCTCTAGCCCAGTCTACATCAACAAAGACATGAATATCCAATACGCTGTTCAATCCTGGTGTTCCTTGGTAGCACAAACCATAATCACTAGTGCCACGCAAATACCTGAAAACCTGCTTCACTGTTGGTCAGTGCTCCTTCCCTGGTTTTGACATAAACTTGTTCAATACTCCCATTTCATGTGCAATGTCTGGTCTAGTACAGACCATTGCATAGATCAGGCTACCAACTGCACTTGCATATGGAACACGGGACATGTCCTCTTCCTCTTCTTGTGTCTTGGGACACTGTTCAACAGATAACCTCACAGCTACAGGAATAACAACGTTCACCGGTTTACTATCCTACATATCAAAACCTCTGTAATATTGTCTCGACATACTTCCTCCGGTTTAACTAGAGCTTCCTCTTTGCTCGATATCTTTTAATTTCCGTGCCCAAAATATAGTTTGCAGCACCAAGATCTTTCATGTCGAATTTGGAGGACAATTGGGTCTTCAAATTCTGGATAACTTCTTTGTCATTTCCAACCAACAACATATCATCCACATACAAGACCAGATAAATAACATGATCACCAATTAATTTAAAATACACACAGTGATCTGCTTTGCTTCTAGTGAAGCCAAGTCCCCGTATAAATGTATCAATTTTTTTATACCACATCCTTGGTGACTGTTTTAACCCATATAGAGACTTCTTTAACTTACATACCAGCTCTTTCTTACCCTTCACTGCAAAGCCTTCAGGTTGCTTCATGTAGATCTCCTCTTCCAGATCCCCGTGAAGAAATGTTGTCTTCACATCCATCTATTCTACCTCAAAATTAAAAGCAACAGCAACAGATAAAAGTAATCTAATAGAAGTTACCTTGGCAACAGGAGAAAAAATATCACCAAAATCAATTCTCGGCACCTGGGAATAACCTTTTCCTACCAACCGAGATTTGTCTTTCTCCACTTTTCCTTATGCATTTGTCTTCTTTTTAAACACCTATTTGCTGCCAATGGGTTTCCTTCCAACCGGAAACTCCAACAGATCCCAAGCCTCATTTATGTGAAAAGATGCCATTTAATCAACCATGGCCTCTTTCTAGAGTTTTCCATCCTCTAAATCCACTGCTTCCTTCATAGTTCTGGGATCATCATCAGTAACAAACAAAGTAAAATTTGAATAGAGAGCAGATGGACTATACCTTTCTGGCTTCCTTCTTTCTCAAACTGATCTTCCCACAGCCGGAGTTTGTGGCTCTTCATCTTCTGATTCCTCCTCTACTGTAGAGTCTGATTCTTCCTCCTTTAGCTCAAACTCTATCTTCTCATGTTCATTTGGTTGAACTTCATGTTTAATGTCATCTTTCACCTCTCTGAACACCACATCTCGTCTGTACACAACCTTCATTGTTACTGGGTTCCAAAGCTTATAACCCTTTAAACCATCCTTATACCCAATAAAGATGCACTTTTCAGATTTACTATCCAACTTGGTTCTTTTCTCCTTTGGAACATGTACATATGCATCACATCCAAATACCCTCAGATGTGAAAGAGAGGGTTTCTTACCAGTCCATACCTCTTGTGGAGCCTTATCCTCCAAGGTTGATGAAGGTGACTTGTTGAATAGGTAACATGCAGTATCCACCGCCTATGCCCAGAATTCCTATCCTAACCAAACACCACTGAGCATGCTTCTTGCCCTTTCCATCAATGTCTTATTCATTATTTCTGTAACTCCATTTTGCTGAGGTGTATATGGAGTAGTCTTCCATCATGTTATACCACACTTCTTACAGAATTCTTCAAATTCCTTGCTGCAAAACTCTCCACCATTATCTGTCCTCAGCACCTTTATCTTCTTCTTTGTTTTATTTTCCACGAGAGCCTTAAATTCTTTAAACTTGTCAAAGGCTTCAGATTTCTTCTTAAGGAAATATATCCATGTATTCCTTGAGAAGTCATATATAAATGATACATAGTACACAAACTTACCCAGTGATGGAACCTTCACAAGTCCAAACACATCACTGTGCACAAGTTCTAATATCTGTTTCGCCCTCTTACTACCAGAGGGGAAACTGACCCGATTCTACTTCCCATATATACAATTTTCACAAAAATCAAAATCCAGAGAGCTATTACTCATACCTTCTACCATACCTTTACCATGAAGTATTCGAAGGCCCTTCTCTCCGATATGTCTAAGCCTTTGATGCCACAACATGGTCTTTTCTCTAGAGACCACCAGATTTTCTTCTCCACTTTGAGGAACCATGGAACTATTTCACGCATCAACAACAGTGCTACCTTGTAGCTTGTACAGAGTTCCAATCCAAACTCCCCACATCAATACTAGTGCTCCCTGAACCATCTTGCAGGTATCCTTCTCGAACACTGTTTTTACACCTGCATCATCCAGCTTACTAACATAAATCAGATTTCTGGCTAATGCAGAAATATGTAGAACACCCAGAAGTGTTCTAACCCTTCCACCTTTCAGCTTCAACTTTACTTTTCCGTGACCAATGATTCTAGCCTTCCTTTCATCCCCCAAGAAGACATCACCACCATCATATTTCTCATACTCACAGAACCACTCTCTATGGGGAGTGAAGTGAAAGGATGCACCTGAGTCAATCAACCATGCCTCATGATCTACATGTGTACTTGAAGAAGCCAAGTACACATCCCCACCTTCATCTGAGGTGGTTTTTGCCTCTACAGAAGGAGCCTCATCAGATCCCTTTCCTTTGTCAGGAGCTTTAGATTTACAGTCCCTTTTGAAGTGGCCTTCCTTTCTGCATTTCTAGCACACCACCTTTACAGGTTTTCTTGGAGATTTAGATCTCCCTCTAGATTTAGATCTCCCACTCGATGACTTATTTTTGTTTCTGTTATGGGACCGTCCTCGTACAAACAAGGCATCACCATTTTGGCTCTCCATATTTTTCTGTCTCATTTACTCCGTCAATAAGGCTGAGATTGTTTCATCAAACTGCAAGGCAGTTGCATTGCTACCTATTGCAATAACTAGACTATCCCACGAATATTATAGAGAACAAAACAAACTCATGCACTTATCTTCATTTGAAATTTTAATATCAATAGATGCTAATTGACTTACCACAGTATTAAATGTGTTCAGATGCTCTATCACCGAGTCTCCACCTTTCATCCTCAAGTTATACAGCTTTTTCCATAGGAATAGTTTATTCACCAGAGACTTAGATTGGTATAAAGTCCCTAACTTGTCCCACAAAGCCTTTGTTGTAGCTTCCCCTGATACATTTAGCAATACTGAGTCTGAGACACACAATCGTATTGTGCTCTTTGCCTTCCGATCCAACTTCTTCCATTCTTCATCGGACACTCCCGTTGGTTTGGTACCTGGATCTACCGTGATCCACTGATCTTTATCCACCAACAGATCCTCCATCTTGAGTTTCCACAACTCAAAACTCTGACCATTAAATTTCTCGATCTATATCTTTCCACTGCTCACCATCTTCTTTCACCACCAGAATCGATCTCGCAGATCTCCCATTGAACAGGGTCTACCACAGGCCCGAGCAAAACCCCTCAGCAAAAAAGGCTTTCCCTTGAAGCCAAATCTACTATGATACCAAATGTAGGTCTTAACCCTGTACAAAAATTACCTGCATACGAATTCTAAAACACAGAAAATAAATAATGTGAGAGAAGAACACATAAAACACATATACACAGAGATTTTACCCTGGATCCCAAAACCAGGACTACTAGCTTGATTTTTCATTATTGTTCCTTTCAATGTTATAATACATATTTATATATGCCAAAGCATCGAATACCATGGACCGAAAACCATTGCGTCCAGAAAACATGTGCGAAAATCATGCACAAAATTGTAGGTGGGTCTGCCCAACCTAGCATAGGGTCCAAATCCAAAATTTTCCGGGGCACTGCCCCGAACCCCATAAAGTGGGGTTACGGGTGCCCCTCAAACCCCTTGTTAACTATTTGGAAAGAATATAACACAACCCAACACCTCACCCTTGGTGTCATGAAGTAAATCCAGGGCTTCGTGGGGAAGTCATTAATTAAATTCACATAGTAAGATGCACCCTTTACAAAAGATACTAACATATGACCTGCTAAATACGAATGGATTAGATGAAAAATGCATTGGATTGAGTCTCAATACTAGGGAAATATTCCTTGATATTAATTCCAAGTGTATACCCTTTGCATACTTCTTGCTAGTCCAAACTGAGGTATGGAATCCTAGTGACCATCCATTTGAAAAATGGTATAGATCTGTGATGGATATGCCTCATCTTCTTGCACCAAATCTCACACATGCTCTCACTAGTGTGCACTAATGCCTAAGTATGCTGACCCTAAAGTTAATATAGGTCCCCTTGCTAGACTCCAATCCTCACTATAGTCTCTGAATTGGCTCCCTCTGAGTGAATGAACACTTGGTCATTCTAGATGTTAACCTCATAACCTTTGTCCTCCATGACTGATATGGACAAAGTCTTATTCTTTAGGCCAAGTACATAGAGTACCTCTTGTACATCAAAGGACCATCCTAACTTGGTTTGGAGGTAAATGGCCCCCTTTCCCATCACTACATAATTGCTATCATGTCCATGCTCAAGATGGGTACCTAAGTCACTATCTACAAAACTAAACTATTAAATATCTATATAGCTTCTGTCATGTGGCTAGAACCACCACTATCCAAATACTAGGCCTTATAGAAATAATGTTCATAGAAAGGCAAGGCATGAGTGAAAATTCATTATCGAACTTCGAAGAAAACACTCTCAATTGTGTCTCTACTATCTCTACAATTATTTGTAACTTCTCCTTTATTGTCTTCCTTTATGGACACTGAGAAGCAAAGCCACCATTCTTATGGAAGATATAGCATTTGATCTTGGTAATATCTCTCTTCTACCTAAATGGTTATCCAGGTCTTTAGATATTACCCTTCTTCAAGCAGGCTTTCGCTTTATTTTTCTTCATCTTACTAACCATGGCTAAGTTTTCATCTACTTCTCTTTGTCCTTGTTTTTTGGTCCTAGACACTTTATATGTCTCCTCTTGGATGCAGTCATCCATGAGTCTCTTCCACTTAAGAAGATGCTCCCAAGCATATATTCCCATGATGAATTGTTCCCCAACCCCAACATCCACTGCCCCCTCAGGGTCAAGTGTTTGCGCAACAAAGTGCAACCAATCCCCAAAATCCAAAGAAAAATAATAATGGAGAACGTAAGAAAGGTAAGCAGGGTCATTAAGGTAACCAACTTAGTGAACCCCAGAGGAACCAACCTAACACCAAAGACGAGCAACAGGGAAGCCAACCCAAGAAAAAAAGGGTTGTTTCTATGAACAAGCCTTGTGCATGTTGTGGTGTACATGGCCATTATACACATGAGTGTGCTATCTTACCCCAGATGCGCCAAATTTGTGAAGCTCAAGCAACTTATAGAGGAGCTCGGTCAAGGAAACCATCCCCATCCCTGTAAAATCAGTCACGTCAATGTGACAATCCATCAACTTCGTCCGCAACTAAGTCCAAAACTAAAGCATCTGCTGAGCCTCTTATGACACCAAATGGCCACCTATAGATCCCTAAACGAAAATTGGAGGCCATTCCTAGGATCCTCAAAGGACCAATATGTCGTAATGTGGATTCTAACCGAGCTGCCCCTATATACAGTATAGTAGATGACTTGACCCAATCACCTATCGCCATGTCGATGCTGAACGTACTCCAGTTGTGCCCATCTCAAAAGAAAGCTCTACTAACTGCCTCGGTGCAATAGATCCTTCTGACGATCATTTGATTGTCTTCCTTGTTGATACATCAGAACATCTCCCATTGCCTTCATCCGTTTCTTTCGAGATTCCAGTCCAAATCCATAATTCCATCATCTCCAGATGCATTATTGATGAATTAAATAAACTTTACCTAATTTATTAATTTTTAAATATTTCAATAATTTATAATGAAATTTTTTATAATTAAAATCAAAATCATAAATTATAATAAAAAATTCAACCTTTTTAATTGTAAATTTTAATTAAAAAAAATTAAATGTGTTTACACCCTTAAAATTATTTTATTTATGGAATAGCTCGATGAAATTTTATCTATTTTGTAGGAATATAACCCTCGATTAATTTATTATTATTTAAAATATGTTTTTTAATAGATAAGTAAATTAAAAAGCTTTAAATAATATTTTAGTTTTGAGAATTACCCCCACTAATATTTAGGACCAAAAAAAAAAATCTCAAAACAAAACAATCCCCCAAAAGAGGAAAAAATCGGACCGACCATTAATTTGACTACAATCTCATGGTGATGAACTTTCCCGTTTAACCAATTTCCCCAACCAAAAAACTCCCATTATTTAAGGAAGTCTCATCGTGCTAAGGAAGAAACATTTCATTGTAACAAATAAATAGTTTCTCTTCATAAAATGTGTGAGATTCGATTAGTGGTTGAAGCATCTCGGTGCCTTAGAACTACAAAGGTCGTTTAAGTGGTTAGTGGATTGCGAGAATAGAAAGGATTGTGACTGCTGAAATAGTTGTATTGTTCAGGTTTCCGTGATGGAGGCTCGCAAGGGTTCTCGCAATTATTCACGACCCTGGAAGATTTTAGGATTCGCAACTACTATTAATTCTTCTTATGTTACTCGTTACAACGATAGCAAGAACCTGAAGGAAACTAGCTCTGCTCCAGTATTGGATTGTACTCAGACTAGGAAGCTATTGGATTCTGATCGTTCAAAGAAGAAAGCCCTCGCCCATAAGTTGAAAGCCTCTAGAATATATCTGAAGTCTTTTTTCTCCAAGGCCTCCAATACCAGAGTGGCTAACGAACATCATTCTCAGATTAATCTTGGCACCCGAAGGGAGAGATATGAGGGCGAGAATGTAGCAACGGCCAGCAGAAGTAACCACATAGAAATTTCAGATCCTACTCACAGTAAGTCGTCCTCTAAGAACTTTGGCTTTTTCAAGGGATCAACATTGATACCAAAACCCAATTCAAAACCATTCAAATTAAACCGCTCATCTGCTAATCAAAGCGCTACACATTTAAGAAGAAAAATGATCAGTTCGAACTCGGAGCAGGATAATGGCATCGAAGCAGCGATTGCTCACTGCAAGCAATCTCTTTCCGGAATATGATCGATATTTCCAAATTCCCCCAACAAAAAAAACGTGTTGGTAGATTTTTTTTTCATTTTTTTCAATTGAAGAAGCATTTCTCGGATATACATAATCTTGCTCGGGATTAGACCAAAAAAAACTGTAAATAATAGTACTACTCATTGTGGTTTTCCGGTTCCAGTTCCAACAATGCAGCTAGTATTCATCGGGAGGAATCAGGTTTCGATCGATAGTAACCATATTTAATGATTGATATTTCTCAGTGGAAACTAACAGATCACGTCTATGTTGAAATAGATATCGAATGATGTAGCTTGTAGCTTTTAATGTTATTCTCATGAAGGTTCTCCTTTCCAGCATTAGGAAAACAACAATTATCATACGAACAGTTTTTATATATTGCAAGACTATTCGATATTTTATATTCTGTTGCAAGCTATCATTTATTTATAAGGAAACAGTACATGATTTCAGCCATGCTTACCTCTTTCGGAATATGATCGACACCTCCAAATAGTTGCATTGAAACACATTAAATGCTGAAAAATACGTTGATACTCCTATTCATTCTCTTTCTGGATCATGTTCCTGCGCTGCAGCTAGTAGCGATCCGGAGAAAGCCGGTAATTTCGATCGATAGCAGCCATATTTATTGGTGGAAAACAATACGTTAATGTTTTTCAATGGAAAATGACTGTCGACGTCTATGTAGAAATGGATATACAATGATGCAGCTTTTAATGTTTTATTTTTAAAGCATAGGAAGGTGCTTGTTTTCCAGCTTGACATGCGCCGAAAGCGTTGGTTTAGCTTGACATGGGATGGATACAATCTTGACATGGTCTGCAAGCGTTCGTTTTTCTTGACATGGGGCTAAAAGCGATGGTTTTCCTATGCGCTGGTTTGGTTGGTTTTGTAACTGTTTGACATGAGGTTGGAAGTGTTGGTTTAGCTTGACATGGGGTTGGAACCCTTGGTTTAGCTTGATATGGGGCTGAAAGCGTTGGGTTTTTCCTATGCGCTGGTTTGGTTGGTTTTGTACTTGTTTGATTGGTTTTGTACTAGGTTGGTTTTGTATTAGCTTCACATCTGCTGAAAGGGTTGGTTTAGCTTGACATGGGGCTGAAAGCGTCGGTTTGTTTAGCTTAGCTTGACATAGGCTGAAAGCGTTGGTTTGGTATAGAGGTAAAATGGAAATTTGATTATATAAGTAAATTGGAGATCTGAACTTCAAACTTTATTGTACACCAATCAGCAAACTTTATGGGCTGAAAGTGTTGGTTGGTAAGCTTATGTTTAGAGAAGTCACCATTTAAGATGCATTACGATTATATAGTTTCTACACTTTTTTCATGTTATTCTTTTCCAATTTCTCTTTCTTATTTGCATTATGGAAAAATTAATTATCATAAAAATTCTTTTATATATTTTTTATATTGAAAACTACCTTTTATTATTTCTTATTTTCATTAAGAAAACGAATAATTATCATTAGAAAAAAATAATTGTCATTAGAATTATTTTCATGTATTGCAAGACTTATCCGATATTTTATATTTTATACTTTGTTGAAAGCTATTTTTCATTAATAATTAAAGAAACTGTATATCGTTTCATCCCATTATTATGAAAACACTAGTTTGCATCTTGCCTTTTCCAAGTAACTAGAGAATAGTAAATGGTTTCATGTTGGTCTCGTTAATTATTGACATAAATGCTCTAGTTATAGCTTACAATACTATCTGATATATTGTTATCTGCATAAGGTTGTTCTTTATTCAAAAAGAAAATTGTAGCAGCTTCAGTTTGTTTTCCCTAAATTCCAGTAGGTAAACTATTAAAAAATTAGTAAATTATTTTGAGCCACAGTTTTGCACCGAGTAGCATACATACCATGCACTAAGTAGCATACATAATGATAATTCTGTCAACTGAATTGTGTAGCCCGGGATGAGTAATTTTCGACGAGGATATTTACGGGAGTGTAGTATTTTAGAACGTGGGATGAGTTATTTTCGTCGAGGACATTGACGGGAGTGCAGTGTTGTATGGGCTCATTAATTTTATCGTTGCTCAGACGAGTTTAGTAGAAAAAAAAATTCGGTGTTGATAGTTTAAAATATAAACTCAAACTCAACACCTTTTGGCATCAGATCCAATATTTAGTTCGACACCTTATAATATCTATAAGGGGTTTCTTCCTAGAGGAAGCCAAAGTTCAGTGCACTGACCTTCTAATAGAAGGTGTAGCCATTTTGCATCGGATCCTTTTGCTCTATCCATACTATTTTGGCTCATCAAATTTAGTAGTTCAATACAAGACATCCTTATAAGATCCTACTTCAATGTATAATATCTTAGTCTTTCGAATTTGAATTTGTAACGTGTATCTGTCTTTCGAATTTGAATTTGTAACGTTTAGAAAAAGCTCAATTAGTAACTTATTTGAAGAACTAATTTGAATTTGTAACGTTTATCTGAGTCTTTCGAATTTGAATATGTAACGTTTAGTAAAAACTCAATAATAACTTATTTGAAGAACTAGAGTATCCAATTTCATCCACGGGAATTATTTGTAATTTATTTATTTTTCACTAAGATTTTTTGAGGCCAAGGATCCTTTGATTGTGAAAAAGACCATTTATCAGAAAAAAGACTCACGTTTATTTGGTTTTTTTTCATTGAAATGAGAATTTGTGGAAAATGGGACCAAAATTAAGATATCTTGATTTTGAAAAAGAGGACCAAATCAGAAAAAGAGGTGAAAGAGTGGGTTTGACTTTTTTCTACATATTCTTATAGGAATTGAACCTTATCCAATAGTGAAAAACCTTTATGGTAGAAGTGGATTCAATCCATTTATGAATGCACTAGTTAAGAAACCAAATTTGACTAGTACCTGAAGGTGCCTCATGATATCCTGGAAGCCTGATAGGAATTGAAGCCTAATAGGAATGGATTCAATCCATTTATGAATTCCTATAACCTTATCCAATAGTGAAAAACCTTTACAGTAGAAGTGGATTCAATCCATTTATGAATGCACTAGTTAAGAAACCAAATTTGACTACTACCTGAAGGTGCCTCATGATATTCCCGAAGCCTGATAGGAATTGAACATTGGATAACGGTAAAAATCTTAGCTTTAGACCATTGGATCCAATTTGTTTGATTTGGCATCTTAATTAACAATTCCCACTAGTTGTAGACAAGTTTGTTTGTCTAAGGTTTATTCCCACTAAAGTCAATGCAAAATCCAATATAAAAATTGATAAAAGTAATAATTGGTAATACGTCATCTAAATGACTAGTCGAATCATGGCTTTGACAACATGGTTTTTCCAAGTAATTCTTCTCTCGGTTTTTCCAAGTAATTCTTCTCTCGGCATAGCATAAAATTTTAATGATTTTTCTTTCATTTTTATAAAGATGATAATATGTTTTAACTAATCTTCAAAATGAAATATGCAAAATAAATGCAAGGTAAAAATGGATAAAAGTAATGATTGGTAATACATAATCTAAATTACTATGGTACTTAAGGTTTTGAAAAAATGATTTTTCACTTGGTATTCTTCTTTTAAGCTAGTATAAATTTCCACTTTTTCTTTCAGTACAAAATCATGAATATTTAACAATAATATTGATTAGATTTCCATTAATATAAAATTGTTTTTTCCCCTATAAAAAGAAATTCATGAAATTCATCGTCATTCCAAGGCTCACGCAAAGGGAAACAAGCTCTCATGAAGCAAAAAACCACAGTGGACAAGGCCTCGTCCACAACGGTGATCTCATTGATGCCGAAAACAACCATTGATACGCCTGGGAGGTTTGAAAGCTTCTCCATCTAAAAATAGGCATTTTTGCATTAATATTTAATTTTTATTCTTTATAAAATATTTTCATACAAATTATAAGTAGATGCGAGGGAAATCACTTCAAGTTTAACTTTCCCAATCAGAGGTACCGAAAATTAAGGCCAAAATCTGTCGCTGCAACCTTCCTAATGTCAAAAGAATTCTACAACTTAGAACTATTATGCAACATCTTTAGCGGCATCGTCACCGCATCCATCAGTGTTTAGTTTTTGCAAATTATATACCAAAACAAATACAACAAATTGCACCATCATCACATCCACTACTGTTTGTTTTTTGCAATTTAGGTATCAAAAAAGAGCAACAAATGGCATAGGGCATAGTGTTTCCAAATATTTCACCATCTGTGAAATTTTCACACATAAATTGCAATATACATGATAGTTGAAGAGAAGACAAAAGAGAGAACATAATAATAAATTTTCACCAGAGAAGACACACTTCAAGGGAATACAAAACAAAACTTAGAAAGTTCAATAATAATGCAATTATTTTCTTTAAAACATCAAACATTTTATTTATTTATTTAAACTAGCCGGAGCCATTTTCTTGAAATAATTCCAACCACCAAACTAAATTTTCTGACCTCACCATACCTGGAGCGTACCAGAAAATCCTCATGTAGATTTTTCCTTCAGGCAAAACCTTTATGTAACCAATTTTTTCTAGTCTTCATACCATTATTTCTCATCTTTGCAACACATCACTAACAAGAATTATGTATCCATCAAACAAATCACTGGAAATATCTTGTGCAGTTGGTATGCTCATTGAATGCAAGATTTTACTGTGCGACAGTAGTTTGTACGGGTAAATGATTAAGAAATTAATTTGTGTATGCGTGACATGTTTTATTATAATAGTTGTATTATCTTAAAAATATATGCCAATGTATAAGTTATGCCATGTAATATTTGGTTGTCATTCAAGTATTTGGTGAAAATATAGGTGGGCCTCTAAAACAAACTGAATTTTATTGTGTAAAATAGAGTTTGTGTAAACCTCTATAAATATGGTTTTGCTAAAGTGAGTAACTAGAACATCATTCTCCATCTCTCGTGAATACATTTTCTTCATATAAACTATAATCCAAAGATATATGTGGTTGGGCGTTAATTTAATTTTCACTTTTCTTGCACAATACTCTTTGTTAGAGCACATTACTTGACTTTTACACTTTGTGCTATTTGGGTCTATGTAGTTTATGTTTCATCTTTTTCTTTTATTATCACATGGTATTAGAGAAAGTTATCACTCTAGATTTATTAGAGAAGGTTGTTAGAACTTGAAAAAAGTCAAAGGTTTGTTATAATTAGATAAGGTTTGTTATAACGAGATAAGCATAGTTTTTTTTTTAACAGTGACAAATAGTAGCTTCAAGCACACACATGCCACGTCCATAATTTCCTTAGATTAAAGGGAAAAATATGATTATTAGGAAATCACAATGAAGACATTGTTTTGTTTTCAAGATATATGGGATTTAGTAGAAAATGGGTTCCAAGAACTCGTTGATGCAAAAACCTACAATGCAGAGACACAAGTAGGGATAACACATGACAAGTCCTTAATTTCCTTAATTTAAAGGGAAAAAATATGATTATTAGTAAATCACAATGACGACATTGTTTTGTTCTCAAGATATATATGGGATTTAGTAGAGAATGGGTGCCAACAACCTGTTGATGCAACAACATACAATGCACTGACACGAGTAGAGATAGATTTGCTAAGGGACAACAGATAGATTTGCTAAGGGACAATAGGAAGAAAACCAAATCCCTCTTCTACATATTTCAAGCAGTGCATGAGATTATTTTTCCAAGGATTGCAACAAGAAAAAAGGAAACCTAAGAATGAGATATTCTACGTACAACATATCAAGGAATGGCAAAGTTTAAGACCACAAAATTGCATTTTTTTTAGAAGGGATTTTGAAATAATATGTATAAGGGATTCTAATACAATAGAATCATTATTTGTGCAAGCTATAGAGTGGTAATTCAAATAATATATCATGGCGAGGCACTTGACGAAAGAATAATAGTTGAAAATATTTTAAGGAGTTTACAAGTAGGCTTTGATTCTATTGTTGTGGCCATAGAAGAGACAAAGGATCTCTCACAATTTTCAATGGATTAGATTTAAGCCCACTAATTTCTCATGAACATAAGTTGAGTAGAGAAAAAACTCTTCTTTGACACATGTCTTCAAGTTGGTCATGGTAGAGGAAGGGGAAGATTAAATTCTAGAGGTAGAGGAAGAAGTCCTCACGAAGGTGGAACAAGTATCCCTTTAAGCTCAAGTGAAAGAGGCATTAATCAAATCCAAGCCAAAATCAAACACAAGGTCAGAGGTATCATCAATCTTAAGTTCAATGTCATTATTGCAAGAAAAAGGGGCATTATGTTGGAAACTAGATGAAATTTAGAGGGGGGTTGAACCTATTTAGTAAATTCATGGACATAAACTACTTTTCTTTACAATTGTTAAATGAACTATTAAATGAGTAGCTTAACATGTTATGGACAATAGATTTAATATGTGAACAAAAAGTAATATGTAAACCAAAGCATCACACCAGCGCATAACAACAACACATGTGGACATCATATATAAGTGGAAACCCATAAATGGATAAAACCATGATTTTTTATTGTTTTGATACAAAGTCAAGCTCATATTTCCTTATTACATTTTATTTTTTGTAGGCTCCAACCTATAGGAGGTTTCTACCTCAATCTCTTATACAAGATACAACATGAAAGGAAGCTCAAACTCCTGTATGTTTTCTGGAGGCTACAACACACATGAGGCTCCTACCTCAACAAGATACAACATGTTCTTTATTAAGCTACAACTTCATAGGAGACTACAATCCCTTGATACATACAAGAAATTGTTGGTTTACTTGGTCTTCAATTTTGCATACGTCCATCTCTATCTTTGCCTCTTCTCCTTTTCAAATGTGCTTCACACTAGCTTCATATGTGCTTGATAACTCACAAACAATAGTTTAATCACCTCTCACATGCTCTCTAACTCTCAAAAAAACCAAAGAAGCCTTATAATCTCACACATTTTTGTAAATGAATTTTCTTGGTTATTAGTATTCCTACAATAATATGAAATGGTCAACTTTGTCTGTTTTCACTCCACTCATTCATTTACAAATCCTCTCAAGAATTTAAGAGTAAAATACATAAGATGAAATTTTAAATATTAATACAAACCACCTTTACTGATTAAAATAGTTAAAGACCTCTTGCATCACACCATTTTAAGCTACTTTAATTGGCCTGTAATTAGCTTTACACGATGCACCAATTAGCTTTGGACATAAACTATATACAATCCAACATCTATGTACCTCTATTCTGCAACACATTAATCGATCACTATGATCATTAAGAATATTTAAGACTCAAAAATATTTATAATTAGAAACATTCCTCTCACAAACTTTCTAGTTCAACAACTTGCTCAACATTTTTTGTGTCACATACCTCCTTACACAATACCAACGACCACCTACTACTCTCCAATTAGTAAAAATTAACTTCTTCTTAAATTTATATTTCGTATTTGTCACATACATAAGTATTTAATAATCTTATAGGAAATTAGATCACATGCAAATATATTCATATTCTAAAATCATCAACAACATAAAGTGTAAGGGATCAAAACATCGATAACATCCTCTGCAATTAAATCAAACCAGATTAGTTGGAAGAGTGTCACTTGGAAAATTGAGCACCACCACCCAACCTAGAACTGGCTTCCTCCAGTTCACCCCTGAGCCGAGAGTTCTTTCCCATTGATCAATTGCCTCTTTTTGATCTCTTCAATGGATATTTAATTCCCTATTTATTGATATGGTTTCCTTTAGTGTTGTCCCTCTTTTTTGGATCTTTTTATCCACTTGCCTAGGCTTTTCCCATAAAATATGGCCTTTCAATCCCACGAGGCTTTTATGTTTTTCCTAAACTTAGTAAATTTCTCTACCTAAGAAACTTAATGTATATTTATCTACCATCCATTAAGATTATCTAGAATTTGACCTAGAATTTTCATCATGAAACAATTATCCATTCCCATTCACCAATGGGATTTCAATTGGCAAGATCCTCATCTCTAGGTATCTCATTTTCCAAGCATTTAAATTATCTTTATTTATTTGGTAATAAAGTATTTTGTCACATTTTTACCCCTCAGTCCTATCTTTTCTATTACAACTCAGTATAGCTTTTGTCTAGAATGATAGAAACGGAGGGTTGTTACATACTCCCCCCTTAAATTCACACCGCCATCGGTGTACTTATGCATATTAGAATTTAATAAAGGCAAAGGTTTTATAACCAACATGAAACAGAGTGTTCCCTTTATCAGTGAGTTAGGATTTTTTATTTTTAGACTTATATTGAATAGTGGAACATAGAATTTAGGGTTGCAAGAGATTTAACAAGGTTTCTACAAAATACCTAGCTCAAATTTATGTACAAATTATCTCTTTTAGGTTGCAATTGGGTGAGCTTTCAAGTCCTCTTTTGGTTTAATTTGAATTCACAAATTTTAATTTTTCTTTCTTCTTAATTCATAGGAGATGGACAGGTTAGGGAAATACACAGTTGATGTAAGTCCATATCAACCATTGTATTTTAGTTTTGGACGACTCGGAAATTGATTAAACCTATCATCTTCCTTCAATTGATAAGGTTTAGGATGCCAAATTGAAGCAATTTACAAGGGAAAAGATGCTTCCCATGACATTATGGGATGGGAGATCACAAATTACAACTGAAAATTAACATTCCCACCATTGAAGTTTAAGTATACCTACGAAATAAAATCAAGGCCCTAAAACCGTGATCTACAATGGTTCTAGGTAAATTCTGCTATTTTTATCATCTATAGCATTATAATTTATAGACGAGACTCTTTGATTTTGGATTCTCTATAATCGGGAAAATTTTAAATCACTGCAAGATACGAGAAGTACTTTCTCTTTTTATTATTTTATATGTTTTGGTTCTTTTATCAGCTAACTCTTTCGAAGCAAGAAGTCGTAACAAAGACTATATGAAGCTTTAGGCCTTCCATGCATAAGATTCTGCAAGTAAATAATGTTATAATATGTCATGCAAACGTGTAGGAGATGAAGTTGGTCGAAGATATGGAGTTCAAAAGAGGGTCGTTCATACGGGTCCTGATCCATTTCATAACTGAAAGGAAAAAAATGAAATTAAAAATATAAATGGAAATGCATGTTATTGTGGTTGATGTTGGATAATTGATGGTGGTTGTGCTAGTATTGTTCATGAATGTTGGCACTAAATTTCAACCAGACTAGCGAGAATGCATGGATCAGAAGGATTCTTATGATAGTTGTAGGCTTCATGGAGAATATCATTATGGTGGGTGTGATTTCAACTATCCAAGGAGTCAATGAGCAGAGAATTTTACAGTCATATTCCAGGTAGTCTAAGGACTCAAAGCTTCCATCAGACCCTCTCCATTGGAAATTTCTCTCAATGAGATTTCCAACGATATGCGCAAGTCCAGAAATGGATTCCTGGTTCAAAAGTTATGGCCTACTGAAGTTCAAGGATTTGAAGCCTTATGCAGGAAAGAATTTCGGCATATCGAAGATCGACGATTCAACATATCAGTATATCGGTATATCCAAATATCATTTATCGAAGGTTAGCATATCGGCATATCAATGCTCAGAGGTCAGTGTATCAACGCATCCAAATATCGGAGGTACGAGGTGTGATACATTGGAGCAAGCTATATTGTAGGTTGGAGGATATCTAAATCCTAGATATTGATGTATCAGAACATCGGTATATCGGGGATTGCAATATCGAAACTTTTCCAGTGAGAAACCTTTAAAAAGATGGGATATCGCTAAGTGCCGATAATCCTTTAAAAACGATGAGGAATGCCAAAGGAAGATTAACAAAGGATTTCGGTGCAAAACCAAGATTAGTGGATCGTCCTCTCTCTCGTCTAGCAGGACACATGCCAGCGTGTGATTGGCTTCGATAAGGACACATGGCAACATCTAATTGGCTTCAATAAAGTACAGTGGCAGTTGGCATCAACATCACATGGCAGTATGTCATGACACGTGGCAGGCATATCCAAACTTATTGGGTAGGCTAATGGGCCAGAAATGGATGACACGTGTCACCACTAAGGAGTTGCCACGTGGATTTATGATGTCATATCGGAAGTCGGTAATCAGAGGATTGAACATCAGAAATCTATAGCAATTGGAGCGTTGAAAAGTTTCGATATATAAGGGCTTCCGATGTTGGGCTGGTACATGGTTGTAAGGGTTTAAAGAACCAAGGAATAAGCAAAAGGAGCCAAGGGTATGAGGAATATCGGAACATAGCGCCATTATGGAGTAATAATGTGAAATTTCTCAAGTATAGAGAGTTTATGGCATATGGGTCAACAACTACGAAGTTTAATGAAGAAGTAGAGGAGTTGGTCTCAGGAGTAATGGCAATTCTCAAAAATCGTTGGGTTAAGGTAGCAAAGACCACAATCTTTAGGAAAGAGTGTTGGGTCCTCCTTGAGATGATACAAACCATCACTGTGCTCTGATGCATGTCTTCAGTGAGTTAAATGGAAGTATGGACTCATGAAGAAGTGTGCAAGTCATCTGAGAATTAATTTCTCAACATGGAGGTCCACGCAGTCAGACAATGAAGGACTGCAAGTTCGATCTTTGTTTCTGCACTATGAGCAGAAAATGATAGGAGATACAATAGCAACAAGGGAGGCCATGCCTAAGTACAATTGGAAAGCCAAAGGACATGTCGCAGAGTTTACCTTATGCATAGTACCTAAGTAGAAGAAAACCATTGCCTATAATGGAGAAGAGTGGGGAGTTGAGCAGATGTGTGAGAGTATTGAGCTTTGAGTGAAGCGCATAGTGACAGTGAGGTTGAAGAACCTGAGAGAACTTTGTCTAATAGTGTAGCAAGAGCACCGAGAGTGTTGTGTGGAGAATTGTGAGGGTAGTATTAAAGAGCAGTGACTGAAGAGCACTTGATGGTGAAGGTAGAGCATAGATGAAGTGTTGTTGAAAGCAGCAAGATGAGATCTTCTGCAAGTGAGCACAGAAAGTAGAGTGTAGAAGTTGAATATGAAGATAGTTGTTTATTGTTATTTTTCTTATATAATTTTATTCCTCTTTTGTTAATTTGAAAATTGTATGAAATAGTATAACAGTTGCAAGGGTAGGTTGGTGCTTGCATACTAAAGAGGTTGGTGCCTCTTGGCAAGTTGGTGCTTGCTAACCAAAGGCAAGTTGGTGCTTGCATATTGAAGAGGTTGGTGCCTCTTGGCAAGTTAGTTCTTGCTAACTAAAGGTAGGTTGGTGACTCTTGGTAAGTTATTTTTTGCCAACCAAAGGCAGGTTGGTGCCCCTTTGAAAGTTGGTTCTTTCTAAATGAAGGGGCTCGGTGACTCTTGTGAGTGGGTTATCACAAATAAACATATGTAATTAAGTGGGTGCTTAATTTACATCATAAACAAACGAAAAAATTGTGGTTGTCTTCCTTTGGGTTTCCACATGAAAAACACTGTGTCAAATGTGCATTGCTCATGTGATTATTGTTTGAATATGTCTGCCTGAAATATTGTTGGTTAACTGATTTTTGAATGAATTCTCTCACAAACTAAATATCATAAGAAGAGATTCTAACCATAAAAAGAAAAATAATAAGAGTTTCTTGATTAATGATTCACCCCCCCCCTCAGCAATTCCTTATTACAACAATTGGTATCGAAGCAAGGTTCTTTCAGCTATAGTTTAAACACTAGAAGGTATATCTATAAGGAATTATGTTTAGGCTAGACTATTAAGAAGATTACTCAAGTAGAATACCAACCCTTGATAGGACCAACTATGTATTTTGGAGAGTGAGAATGGAAGCGCATCTTATCTCCCTCGGAGTAGAAGTTTGGTTTTTAGTACTAGTAGACCATAATGTCCCTGATAAATCTCCCGTGGATGCAGATGGAAAAAATTATTGTTGGGCGATAGTAAATCCAAGAGTTCCATTCTCGGTAGTATTAGTCAATCTGAAATGGTAAAAGTTATGTATTGTAATATTTCTTATGAAATTTGGGTAAAATTTAACCAATGTCATGAAGGAGATGACAAAGTCAAGAAAGAAAAACTTAAGACTTTCAAAATGAGGTTTGAAAGACTAAGAATGAATGAGGATGAAAGCATAACATAATACTCCCTCAAAGTTAATAAAGTGACTAATATGATTAGAGGACCTGGTGAAGAAGTTAATGAATAGATGATCGTTAAGAAGGTATTAATATCTCTACCCATGAAATTTAATTCCAAAATATTAGCTATTGAGGAAATGAATAATTTAAAGGATCTCAAGATGGATTAGTTTATTGCTACTCTCACAACCTATGAGATGAGAGTAGGAATAGAAAAGTGTGAACCAAAGGAAGCGATATTCAAAGTATGTAGAAAAAGAAAGGATCACAAAGATCATCAAGATTTCTCCAGTTGTGATCAGGAACTAGCTCAACTAGCCAAAAAACTGAACCGTGGCTAGGGAGAATATAAAGGGAATTTTCTTTTTAGGAATTTTGACCATGGAAGAGTGGGACATTTCTCTTCCAATTTCCCTTATAAATAAAAAGGATAAAATGGAAGAGGATCTGAAATTTGGAAACAAGTCTTAGATACATTAGAAGAAAAATCCATATAAGAAGAAGGGGTTCTACTCCAAAGAAAATAGCTCAGCACCAGAGTCAGACTGTGAAGACTCATCGGAGAATGATTCAGATAATTATCTTCATATAGCCTTTGAAACAGACTCTAAGAAATAAGGTATTATGGACTTTGAAGAGGAAGAAGAAGAAGGAGTAATAGACCTTGAAGGAGAACCCATATGTTGTCTCAATGAATTAGAAAAAGAAAGGAAGAAGAATAAGCAGCTAAAGGAACAATTATAACATGCAGAGGAAGGTATGTATAACTCTGATAATGAGGATTTTCCCTATCTAAAAGAAAAGATTGAAGAAGTTATGAAGAGTAAGGACACTCTAGTCCTTCTACTGAAAGAAAACAAGGAAACTATGAGAGACTGGAAGAGGAGAACAAGGAGTTGAAATAGGAGCTGCTTAAATTAAAAAGGAAAACGAGCTCACAAATATGTAAAGATGATATTTTGTCTTTGAAAGTTGAGCTAGAAGAGACCAAATGAAAATAAGAGGTTCTTCAAGACATGATTTAAGAATGGGAAGAGAATTGTAAAAGTCTTGAAGCAGAGGTTGTCTCTCTGAGAACTGATCTTGAGAAAACAAATACCGAGAAGGTTCTAAATGAAAATTTTGTTGAAGGGACAATGAAACTAAATCATATCTTCAATAGTCAAAGGCCTCCAGGAATCAAAACCGGTCAGGGATACTCTAAGACACAAGAATCTTCTATTGGGAAGATAAACTTTAGGTCCACAGGATTCGAAGATCTATAGATCATGGGAAGAAGCATCATCAAAGAATTAATGAAGAAAAAAGAGCATTCAGACAAAGAGGAGATTGCCAATGGAGAACGAACCAATCAATTAGATGACCAAGGTATTTTCCTGCTTAATCTCATAATTATTTTAACAATAGGAATGCCTAATTGTTTTATGGTCACTTCTATAGGTTTCATATATTTTGACATAAATCCATCGATTTTAGAAGTGTCAAAGTTGAAAGAGATGAAAATCCCAAATATAATACAAACAATATTTCTACGTCTCAATATTTCACTCTTAGACATTGGAATGTCTTCTCTCCCTTACTAAGTGAAGTAGAATGCTTCAAATGTAATAATTTTGTGCATAAAGCAAGTGGGTGCAGGTGCGGGTTTGAAAACCTATCTAATTCCAAATATGATAGATAGTGGGTTAACCAGAAGGATAATGGGAGTTCGAAGCGACAGACTAAAGAAGGCATGCGGTGTGGACTTGCCTTATCAGCGCATAACCAAGGAAGCAAATGGTATGTGGATAGCGGTTGTTCCAAACTTATGACCGGGGACAAAAAAAAATTGTCGCTTAAGGAAAATAAAAAAGGAAGCAATGTCACCTTTAGAAACAATGCTCCAACAAGAATCAAGGGTAAAGGTGTAGTGAGTCTTGATCAAAATACAAAAGCATAGAATGTGTTCTATGTAGAAGGTCTCAAGCACAATCTGCTAAGTGTTAGCCAAATGTGTGATAATGGCTATGATGTGACCTTCTGACCTAAAGGCTATGAGGTTCACAATATAAATAATGGAAAATTGTTGGGAAAAGGAATAAGAACCCACAATAATGTATATGTGTTTGACAATTCCAGGGTTAACTATTATTTAAGAAAAATAAGTGAAGCACGGTTGTGGCACAAGAGGTTTGGGCATATAAATTTTGACATATTGATAAAAGTAAGAAAGATGGGAGGAGTGAAAGGATTACCAAGACTACTGAAGCCTGATAACACAATTTGCAAGTGATGTCACTTTGGCAAGCAGAATAGGACTCATTTCAAATCAAAATATTTCTCCTAATCTGAATCTCTGGAGCTCATTCACACAAACATTTGTATCGCAACCAGAGAAATAACTTCAATAGGGGAGAGGTATTTATGCTGCTCATTGATTATTTCACTAGGGCCACTTGGATTGTCCCCTTAAAAGAAAAGTTGGAGGTGCTCAAGCATTTCAAGAAGTTTAAATGTTAAGTATAAAATGAGAAATATTTAAAGATAAAATGCTTAAGATCAGACAGAGGGGGAGAGTACACCTCAAGGAAATATGAGGAATTCTGTGAAGAGCATGGCATTAGGAGGAATTACTTAGTGGCTAGATCTCCTCAGCAAAATGGAGTAGTAGAGGGGAAGATTAGAAAAATCCAGGAAATGGTGAGAGAAATGTTAGATGAAGTAGGAGTGTCTAACAACTTCTTGGGAGAAGCATCCTAGGCAAAAGAATATCTGTCAAACATAACTCAACTCAGACCTAATAGTGATAAAAATATCTATGAGTTATGGAAGGGAAGACCTCCATTAGTTAAACACCTAAAGTAATTTTGAAGAAAGTTCTTCATTAAAAGGAATGAAAAGAACCCTGGAAAGTTTGATTTGTGCGCTGATAAATGGATATTGCTCGGATACACTATTAGAAGCAAAGGTTAAAAGTGTTACAACAAGCGGACAAGGAATATTGAGGATTACATCGATGTAATTGTAGTTAGGTTCAAAACCTCAATCCTCTAAAATAAATATGAACTTTGATGATGAAGAAATTTCATATTTGAGGTTCACGGATCTAGAAGAAACATATTCAAAAAGTGAATATGAGGAAGCAAGCATGACTTCAAGGAAAAAGACACCCTCCAAGTATGTACAGAAGGAACATGCTGAGAATCGGATTCTTGGAGATCAAAGACATGACGTCCAAACCAGAAGAAAACCTCTTGGCAATAAAAGTAATGTGAATCTAGCCCTACTATCATAGATAGAATCCAAGAACCTTTGTCAAGCAAGTGAAGATAAGTTCTAGGTGAAAGACATGAATAAATAACTTGACGAGATTGGAAAACAATGATACATGGGATCTTGTTCCAAGGGAAATAGAGAAAAATGTTATTGGAACAAAATGGGTTTTCAATAACAAAATAAATGAACAGGGTCAAGTAATCAGGAATAAAGCTCGATTGGTCTACAAAGGGTATGCCCAAATAGAAGGGATAGGTTTCTAAGAAACCTTTGCACCAGTAGCTCTACTAGAATCTATAAGAATATTTATTTCTCATGCTATCCATAAAAATATCAATGTATATCAGATGGATGTAAAGTATGCCTTTCTAAATGGATATTTAGATGAAGAAGTATACATTTAGTAGCTAGAAGTATTTATACTTTCCTCTGATGAAGGGCTCATATGTAAACTAAAGAATGCCTTGTATGGTTTAAAACAGGCCCCCACAGCTTGGTATGAAAGCTTGGATAGGTATATTTAGCAACAAGGGCTTAAGAAAGGCACAGTTGATAGTAGCCTTTATGTAAAATTGAAAGGTGACCATCTACTGATAGTCGTTGTGTACGTGGATGATATAATATTTGACAGCGATATGGAACAGTGGGGGCATCGATTTGAAAATTGTATGCAAACAGAATTTTAAATGTCCATGATTGGAGAACAGTTCTTCTTTCTAGGTTTGCAAATTACTTAGTCTCCACAAGGAGTGTTTATATCCTAATCCAAATATCTCAAGTAAACTCTGAGTAAATTTGGAATGGAAGATTGAAAACCTCTTAGTACGCCCATGACTACAGCGTAAAAATTGTGCAAAGAAGATGGAACAGTGCTGGTAAATCAGACTGAATGCTAGTCAATGATAGGAAGCTTACTGTATTTGATATATTCAAGGCCAGATATCATGAAAAAGTGGGGATTATGACAAGATTTCAGTCATTTCCAAGAGAAAGTCATGTGCTTTCTATCAAGAGGATCTTCAAATATCTTCAAGGAACAACCGAGTATGGACTCTGGTATGCTAAGAGTAAGGATTTCAAGTTGAAAGCCTACACAGATGCAGATTGGGCTGGAAGTATTTATGATAGGAAGAGTACTTCTCGTAAAACTTTCTCCTTGGGAAAATGCTTGGTGTCGCGAGTTAGCAACAAACAGGGCTCCATTTCTCTGTCGATTGCTGACGCACAATATATTCTTGCGACTACCTTTTGTACACAAATTCTATGGATGAAGAAAACCTTGAAAGATATACGGGTCAAACCGTTGGATCCCATTCCAATAATGTGTGACATCACAAGTGCCACCAGCATCTTCGAAAAATATATCATGCACTCAAAGGCTAAGCATATTCCTATCAAGTTTCATTTCTTGAGTGAATAGGTTGCAGCCAACACTGTCAGACTTGAATATGTACCCACTAAAGAGAAACTGGCAGATATATTTACCAAGCCACTAGAAAGAGAACCATTTGAGTATCTTAGGTAGTAGATAGGAGTTGTGACACCTCCCTCCAAATGACTTCATTATTGAAGGTGGTGGCAGCTAATTAGCATGTGGAACTCATGGGAGAGTAGGCTCCAATGGTTTAGGGGGAGTGCTTTTGAATTATTCTTTGCTATTGATGTCAAAGGAGGAAAATATTGGTGTCAGAGTAGGCCATGCCTAGCTTGAGGGGGAGCTTATGGTGTCTCCATCAATGCCAAAGGGGCATATTGTTGGACAAATGAAGGTGGTTGTGCTAGTATTGTGAATGAATGTTGGCATTGATGTCAACCAGACTGGAAAGAATGCATGGCTCAGAAGGATTCCTATGATAGCTACAGGCTTCATGGAGAAGATCACTATGGTGGGTGTGCTTTCAGTTGTTGAAGGAGTCAATGAGTAGAGAAGTTTGCAGTCATCCTCCAAGCAGTAGAATGACTAAAAGCCTCCATCAGACCCTCTCTATTGGAAAGTGCTCTGAACAAGATCTCTAACGATATGCGAAAGTCGAGAAATGGATTCTTGGTTCAAAATTTATGGCCTACTAAAGTTTAGGGATTTGAAGCCGTAGGAAGGAAAGAATATCGGCATATCGGACATCGACGGTCCAACATATTGACATATTAGAGATCAATGGTCCAGCATATCAGTATATTAGAGATTGGAGGTTCGGCGTATTGGGATATTGACATATTGATAATTGGAGGTCAGCATATCGGCATATTGGCGATTGGAGGTTAGCATATTGGCGCATTGGAATGTTGGAGGTCAACATATCAAGGATACCAGAATGTCGGAGGTGTGATACATTGAAGCCAATTGGATTGAAGGTTGGAGGATATCAAAATCTCGAAGATTAGCATATCAGAACATCGACATATCGAGGATCACATTATCAAAAATTTTCAAGTGAGGAACCTTTAAAAAGTTGTGATATCGCTAGGTGTCGATAAGCCTTTAAAAGAATCGAGGAATTCCAAAGGAATATTAATAAAGGATTTTGGTGAAAAACCAAGATTTGCAGGTCCTCCTCTCTCTCCTCTAGCAGTACACATGGCTGCATGTGATTGACTCTAGACAAATGGCAGCATCAAATTGACTTTGATAAGGTACAGTGGCAGTTGGTGTGAGCATGTCATGGGAGTACAACATGAGACGTGGCAGGCTTATCCAACCTTACTGGGTAGGCTAATGGGCTAGAACCGAGTGAAACATATCACCACTAAGGAGTTGCCACTTGGATTGATGATGTCAGTTTGGAAGTTGGCAATTGGAGGATTGAAGACATTGAAACTCTATAATAGTTCGAGTGTTGAAAAGTTCTGATATAGAAGGGCTTCCGATATTGGGCTAGCCAACAGTTGAAAGGGTTCAAAGAACCAAGATCTAAGTAGAAGGACTTAAGGGTCTAAGGAATATTAGAGCATAGTGCCACTGTGGAGTAATAATGTGAGATTTCTCCAGTACAGATAGTTGATGGCGTATGGGTCGGGAACTGCGAAGTTGAATGTAGGAGCAGAGGAGTTGGTCTCAGGAGTAATGGTGACTGTCAAATATCGCTGGGTCAAGGCAACAAGGACCATGATCTTCAGGAAAGAGTGTTGGGTCCCCCTTCATATGAAACAAGGCACCATTGTTCTCTAATTCATGTCTTTAGTGAGTTAAATGGGTGTATGGGATTGATGAAGAAGTGTGCAGGTCATCAGAGAATTAATGTCTCATCATGGAGCTCCATGCAGTCAGATGGTGAAGGACTTGAAGATCGATCTATGTTTCTGCACTATGACTAGAAATTGACAGGAGATGCGACAGTGGGAAGGGAGGCCATTCCTAAGTACAACTGGGAAGCTGAAGGACATGTAGCAAAGTCTACCGTCCGTATAGTGCCATAGTAGAAGAAAACCATTGGCTCTAATGGAGAAGAGTGGGGAGTTAAGTAGATGTGTGAGAATATTGAGTTGTGAGTGAAGCACATAGCGACAGTGAGGTTGAAGCACCTGAGAGGACTTTCTATAATAGTGCAACAATAGTGGCGAGAGTGCTTTGTGGAGGATGGTGAGGGTAGTGTTGAAGAGAGGTCATTGAATATCCCTTTGACAGTGAAGGAAAAGCGTAGAGGAAGAGTTGTTGAGAGAGGCAAGAGGAAATCTACTACAACTGAGCACAGAAAGCAGAGTGCATAAGTTGAATTTGCAGACAACCATTTACTAGTATTTTATTTGTATAATTGTATGCCTATGCTTTTGTTTGAAAATTGAATGAAATTGTATAACAATGACAAGGGCAGGTTGGTGCGTGCATACTGAAGAGGTTAGTTCCTCTTGGCAAGTTGGTGCTTGCTAACCAAGGAAGCTTGGTGCCTGCATACTAAAGAGGTTGGTGCCTCCTGGAAAGTTGGTGCTTGCTAACCAAAGGCAGGTCGCTGCCTCTTGGCAAGTTGGTGCTTACTAAACAAAGGGGGTCGGTGCCTCCTGCGAGTGGGTTCTCACAAATAAATAGGTTTAATTAAGTGAGTGTTTCATTTACATCATAAACAAAATACAAATTTATGGGTTTTTCCACATGAAAAACACTGTGTCAAATGTGTTCTTCTCATGTGATTGTTGTTTGAATATGTATCCCTAAAATATTGTCGGTTAACTGATTTGTGAATGAATGCTCTCACAAACTAAATATTTACGAAGAGATTGTAAGCATAAAAAGAAAAAGAATAATATTTTCTTAATTATTGATTCACCCTTGCCTCTCAACAATTCCTTATTTCAACAATTGATTCGCTCTCTAGATTTCCTTCAAAGCCTTTGGAGGTCATTGGATTCTATGTATTGTTGTTGTTGAATAATTTTCCTTATGTTGATCTCTAATTGAATTTGGCTTATTCATTCCATCCTTTCAGTTATTTTGTAAACATGTCTATATATGTGAAAAGTGGGTTTGAAGGATATGGAACGTGTTGTTGTCCACATCATTCATGAAGATCAGCCTTGGTCTTTCAAAAGTACATAGATCATCCTTTTGTAAATACCACCATCCCCAATTGAAGATCTCTAGTTGTTATAAGGTGACAATGCAGGATAAGAAGCAGCGTGAAATCCCTGTAAATTGTTCTCTATATCTGACTACTTTCCATCCACTGTTGTCATCTATATCAATCCACTATTTTCATTATTTTTTAGATATTCGAAAGTCGATAAGCTTTGCTAAAAGTTTCACGACCCACTCCATTAATGATTCTCTAAACTAGGCCTGTGATACATATTTAACCATAGCCATGCTTGGTGTGTGTATCTTGATTTTGCAGGTGGAGTCACTTTGTATATATTTTCAGGGATAATAATTTTCATAAAACAAAATAGCAAAATAGCAAAAGATGAAAGTGAAGAAATAACGAAATGATATCCCTCAGCCTGTCTCCATTAATAATATCAGGATTTTGAAATGTAATTGTGCACTCTCGTTGATAGTGTATTTCAATTAAATGCCTTAGTTGCATGAGAGTAAGCAGTTGTGGTTATATTATTAACTCATTATCTCATTTCTTCTTGATGTTATACGTTAAATACATTCTTAATACAGTTATATAAGTAGCAAGTAATTCATGTATTAATGATTAATAAGGTTAGAGTCGTTTTATTTTGATTTCTTAATATATGGAGAGTAATGTAAATCTTTCCACTCATGTAAACTTTGAGAAAAAGTTTGGAACTCGTGAGATTTATAAATTTTAAAATTAAAAGGAATTTACATTAATTTATGTTAATGAATTTAGAATTTTAGTTAGTTGTAATTATTTATAGGTTTTGGGGAAAAAATACTATTTAATATTTATTAAAAATGATTTATGATTTATTTTAGTTTTAATTATTATTTTGTTTTTAGTCAAGATTTTATGAAGAAATCACATAGAAATTTTAGGAGGTTCGAAATGCGTAGATTTTAAGATTTCTACGTGATTCCTCTAGAAAATATTGACTTAAATCATGAATCACAGAAACATCCAATCTGAGATATTATTAAGTTGTTTTATTTAATTTTTTTTTATTTAATAAAAAATATAAAATGAAGTATTGTATATTTAATTTTTGAAAAATATTTAAATATAATTATATAAAATAAAAAATATATAGATTTTATGATTTATAATTAACTATATAAAATAAAAAATATTTAATTGTTTATATATATTTATAATTGTAAAATGAAATTATAATTGGAATTATTTAATCCTTTGAACTAAAGAGGTTAATAAGCTCAAAGGGATTATTAATATTATAAATTGAAGGGATTAATATTATAAAACCTGAGGAGTTTATATTAATATTAATACAACCAATGGATTAATAAACCCAAAAGACTTTTCATATTATAAATTGAAGGGGCTAATATTATAGACTGAAGGGATTATTAATATTCATAAGCACATGGGATTAATATTGTAAACTAAAAGAAATAATATTAATAAACCCTTGGGATTAATATTATAAAAGGATTATCGATATTATAAACACTAGGAATTAATAAACTCTCGTGGTTATTAATATCAACCCAAGGGATTAAAACTAGAAACCTAAGGTATTATAAACCTAGGGGAATAATATTAAACCTAAGGAATTAATATTATGAACCGAAGGTATATAAACTGATGAGCCTCATCATTGGGTAATTATATGGGCCTTAATTCACCTCCTAGCTTAGTCAAACCAACTACTCTCATAACTTATTACATGCTTTTGATTATATTTTGTTTATGAGGTGAGTTAGAGTTGGATATTATGCTTTGTGGTCTAATGTGCATTTAATGTAGGATTAAAGGAGAAAATCAAGGAATTTTGGCAAAGACCAAGGTCAAAACTCGAATGAGACAAGGGAGAGGGATTATAGGAGGTAAATCCTCCTCATTTACTACCCAGCATTTGAATATTCCTCCATTAGCTTAGATTGCAAGCAGCCAAAATCATGAGGACTAGAAGGCAGCTGAGCAAGTGAGAGACAAAGCACCAGTTTATCTCGAGTTTGCGAGCCGAGCCTCCCTATTTTAAGGAAGTCGTTGGGGACTTCAGGTGTATAAGTAGAGAGGCCGAGGACCTCAGTAGGATTTAGATTTTCATTGTAAAACTTTACTCTATTTTCGAGCTGCAAGACTTGGGATAGTTCTTTTTTATGTAATTTTTTGTTTAAGTTATAAGAATGAGTCTTGTATTGAGCCAGCAGTGAGTTAACTCAAAGGGATGAAGCTCTTGGGTTAGGGCCCAACCCCAACAGCCAAGGATCCTCTTGATTGTACGTGTATGTTTAGTGTAGATTCATAACTTAATTGTTAAATTATTTGCTTATTAGATGCATTTCCGTTACAAGTAGTGTAGATTAGATTAGTTGTGTGATAGTTTGCTTCCATTTGTACCTTATTGCAAATAGCAGGTTAGCAAGGAGAAAAATGACCACCACAAGGTTGTGAGAAGGTGTTTGAGCCTCACTTCATCCCTCTAGGACCATGACTTGAGGAAGAGACCCTTAAGCAACCCCAAAAACACAAATTTCTAGTTCTTTTATGAGCTTTGGAGTTTGATGTATTTAACTTAGTATTTGGTTAATGTTGCAAGGTAGATTTCATTATCGTATTTTCCATCTCCAATTACGTAGGAGATCTCACTCATACTTTCATTCCCTTCAACAACTTTCTTCATGCATAATATAGGCAGTTGATTCATTAGTTTTGCTTTTCTAGTTTATGAAAATGTATCTTGTTGTATGACTTTTTGGAAGACACACATGTTTTATGGTGCTTTAAGAGGAGACCAAGACTTCATAACTAGCAACCCACCTTCCACTTCATCCACCATAGCCAACCCTTGTCTTCACCATCACCCTCACTAGTTTTTCATCATTTTTCATTGAAATTCTCCTAATGACATTGAGCGAATCTAGCCATCTCTTATTTTGGATATTGACTCCTGAGTGCTCTTAGACATTCTAACACTCCATTCCACCTATCACACACCTTTCCTAAGCCTCACAACACCTCCAACACCTCCCAATTAGCTCCCGGTTGTATCATGTAGGTTTCCTGCAATTCCTACAGGATCATCCTGTAGGTTTCTAGTACATCATGTAGATTTTTCTGAAATGGCCTTTTTTGAGGCCAAATTGAAGGGAAACCTCTAGGAAGTCACAAAAAGCCTCCTAGGACCCCTCCATGCCAACAAACCACTTCATAAACCTTCTAGCCATCCTCAAACACCTTCAATCCACCTGTCACATGCACAAGAACAATTAGTTTGCATACTTGATTTTGCCTAAAAATACCAAAAAAGTGAAAACAGATTTAGTTTAGTTTCTTTACTTGCACATTAGTATTGTTTGATGCTTTTTACTTTTGCAACTTAGATAGTGGCATTTGTTTATTGTTGATTTAGCATTTCTGTTTAGCCTAGCTTCTTAAATGGTTAATTAGGGTATGGTGTGGTTTAGCATTACATGTTGGCTTTCTCCATTAGTAGTAGAGTAACTCTCTTAGAGTAGATTTTCCTTTATTTCATCAAAGAATCAAGCTTCTTATGACTCTATAGAAGTCTGGCATGGAACCCTAGTGCTCTCTTGCCAGCTAAGCAATGACAATAGGTAGAACCATCACTTTTACTTGTGCATACAACACTATCACCTCCAAGTTTGTACGAACCCCGAGTTGATAAGTAAAGCTGGTAGCCTAGGAGTTGCAGCATCCTTGCTGCAATACTAGCGCTCATCACTTTTCGGTGGCATTGTTGGGGAGGTGTCTAATTAGAATGTGATTACTGCTTTCTTTTCTTTTATTTCTTGTCTTCAATATTCTACCATTAGTTTATTTATGCAAAAGTAATCTAGTTGTTTCCTTTCTTTCATTTTGCATTATCTACTTTCCTTTCCATTCTGCAAGTAGGATTACAATTTAGCAAGTACCTTTTTCATTTCTGTCAGTATTTTTCATTCAATCAATAATTTCAATTCTTCAAGTGCTTTCCAAGTTTTAAAAAGAATACAAAACCAACCTAAAAATAGTTCCTTTCATGCCTCATAGGAATAGGGACAACTTAGGGAAATTTTTGCCAAATACCCCCACAGCATCCAATAACCATCCTTCTCTCTTCTTTGGTGGTTGTGAACTGGAGGAACCCTTAGGTGAGAAACCTGACATATTTGAAGAACCTACAGGGGAAGAAGAAGAAGAGGAACCCATTCCTACTCAACCAATGGATGAAAACTGAAATGACAGAGGGAATAGAGAGAGAGTTGAGGGTGCCTTCCCCATCAGGGAAACCAATAGGGACACTAAGATGAAAAATATAAGCCCCTCAGCCCTACCTCATTTCCATGGCCTGACCACAGAGGATCCCGACACTTTCCTGTTTGAGTTTATTATTATATGCCAAACCTATGACTTTACAAATGATGAGAAAAAGTTAAAACTATTTCCATCTACCCTCAAGGATGTAGCATTGTGTTGGTTCATGGGTTTACCTGGAGATAGCATCACAACTTGGGCTCAGATGCAGTAGACCTTTAACAACAAATATTGGGACTACTATTGGTAAAATGATATTAAAGAAGAAATTTTAGGATGACCTTAGGCCATGATGAATCCTTAGAAGATGACGAAGAAAGATTTCAACTTACTTACAAAAGGGCCAGGTGCACACTTGATCATGAGTCACTAAAGCTGGTCCTGCTCAGGGGAGTAAGAGAAGATCTTCTGGATACCTTACATTTGTTAGCAGGAGGAGATATCTACCAATTACCCTATGAGGATATCAAGACTATCTTTAGAAACCATTCTAGGGAAACCAGGAAAAAGGGTAGGGGTAGTCAACCTATGGCCAATACATAATCTTCCAACTCATCCATCAAGAGTGAAATTGGAAACATGCTGGAAGATGTCAAAAGTGAGATGCTCCAAACCCTTGTGTTGCAAATGGACACCATGAATATTTAAAGGAAGCAGGAGGAAGCAGAGAGAGCCTTGGTGATCTTTTGTCCTAGATTGGTGGCCTGGGTGCAGGCGATATAGACAATCATGCAAATCCTGCTACAATTTCTTCTAAATCTGACAGAATTCCTTCTTCTCCCTCCACTAGATTATCAGTCATCTATTTCCAGACTAACTATTTATAAATTCCCCATTTTTGGCCACTATCACCACTCTTTCCTCCTTAATCGCCCCAACCCTTGTTATCGAGAAAAATTTACACAATCGACCCTTTTTCCACTACCAGAGCTGTAATTCCATGAGATTTAAGAAATACACTATCGACAGGGTTTTTGAGTGGAATGAACGCAATTGTGCATAAATACACTATCAGTGGTTTCAAAATACCATAATGTGATTATACATGGAAATGCACTATTGGCGAAGTTTTATTGTCGTAAGGCTATTTCACATGACAATACACTATGAGCGGGATTTTTCCAAAGGAAAGCATTAATACACAAATACACTATCGGCGTGAGCTTTACTCCATAAAAATGGAATAACACTATCAGCCATCGCTATTGGTAGTTCCCATGGAACGAAACAATAACATAACGGCCCTTTCCGATGCAATAACATGTGGAGTTATCGGCAATCGCAATCGGTGATTCCAATACTCCCTCGCTAAGCTCTTCTCGTCGAAGACTTGCGATGCGATAAGTCCATGGACCCGATAGGTTATAAACCCTCCCTTGTAATATTTTGGATCTCGAACGTCGCACTTCATACTTCAGCACTTCAAAGGGCTAGTCCCTCTCCACTCAAACACTGCGATGCGATAATGGTTGTGGACATGATAAGGGTGTTGGCCATTTTTAATAGGATTTCAAGTCTGGAACTCAATTCCGACTAAGTTTTTCATGGTTTTCCAATGTAAACCATAGTTTCACCTGTGGAACTAAACAATGCATTTAAAGGAAACAGGACGTGCCGATATGAAGGAAACACACTCCAAAAAGCTTCAATCGACGTATTAGTTGGAAAACAAGGCCGAAACAATGTTATAAAAGCTTAACAAATAACGCTGCATGAAGCCAAAATTATGCATAAACACTAGTTTAACAACAAAATACAAGTTCAGATGCACAGAAAGAGTTTGGAGGTCACAACACCTCCAGGATCGACCAATACACAGAGAAATACCCTGTTCCTCTAAGAAATATGTTATAAAAGCATGCGGTCAAAATCCCTTTACAATAACATAAAAGTTACATATATACTAGTTCGTTTTAACAACCAGATCCTAAAACAAAGGCTTAAATTTATTACTACTATCAGTTCTGTGAGACATTCTCCTCAAGAACCTCCACTATGCTAACTAATCCTATCTGTTCTACGAGGTATTCTCCTCGAGAATCTCCACTACAGCTTAACTATTTAACATTTATTACATCATGATTTATTCCTAGATTCTATCTCTATGCTAAACTAGAAAAACATGGAAATTGATGGGTAAAGGATCCCACTCCTTTGCTTGTATATTTTTTTGTATTTTTGGAATAAGTTTGAAGCCTATTCCCTCCATGTCTCATGCTCCTGCATCAGACTCCCGAGGATTAAATTCTTCATGGGCTCTTGTCCATGAGCTCTTCTACAGAACTGCCTAGCTTTTGTAGCATGATTTCTGTTACCCAAGTAGCTTTAGCGGTTGGCTGATCCTTCCATTTGACCAAATACTGAGAGTAATCCTGTCCTCTAGTTTTCTTGAACACTTTCTTGTCCAAAACCCTTTCTGGCTGCAATTCTTTTCATGTAGGTAACTATTTTACCCAGTCAATCTCTTGTGTCTCTTGATCTTGTGTTGTATCATCTGCAGTTTCACCTTCATACTTATACAGGTAAACAACATTGAAAATTGGAGATATTCCAACCTCAGGGGGTAATTCAATTTCATATGCATTTGCAGAAGACTTCCTTAATACTCTCCATGGTCCAATTTTTCTTGAACTTCAATTTGTTATACTCCCTCTTTGGAAATCTTTCCTTTCTAAGGTTTGCTAAAACCAGATCTCCAACTTCAAAGTTCACCTCTCTTCTTCTCATGTCTGCTCTGGTTTTGTACTTGATGTTGCTATCCTACAGTCGTTGTTTCGCTTGTTCATGTAATGCTTGCATTTCTGAAGCAAAATCTTCTACCTCTGCACTTCTCATCTCATCTTTTCCTAAGTTCCTTAACTCAGATACTCCTCTTGGATGCATTCCATAAACAATATGGAATGGACTCTATCCTGTACTCCTGTTAGGTGAGTCATTATATGCATATTCAGCCTGTGCCAACACTTGTTCCCACTGCTTTGGATTTTCTGCAGTAAGACTCCTTAAAGATTACCCAAACTCATGTTCACAACTTCATTCTGTCCATCAGTTTGTGGATGATAGACAGAACTGAAACTCAGTTTAGTTCCCAACTTCTTCCATAGTGTCCTACAGAAATGTCCAACAAATTTGGAATCCTTGTCTGAGACAATACTCTTAGGCAACCCATGTAATCTTACAATCTCCTTGAAAGACAAATTAGCAATGTGAGTAGCATCACTAGTTTTATAACATGGAATAAAATGTGCCATTTTTGAAAATCTGTCCACTACAACAAAAATTGAATCATTCCCTCTTTGAGTCTTTGGTAAGCCAAAAAAAAATATATACTTACCAGATCCCAAGGCCTATCTGGAATTGGTAATGGAACATACAAACCCGTGTTTTGGCTTCTTCCACTTCAGATCTCATTTTTGGCCAGAAATAAAATCTGTTCAACTGTTCATAAGTCTTCTCTATACCAAAATGTCCTGCAAGTCCACCACTATGTTTCTCTTTGATTAAATTCTCCCTCATAGAAAAATCTGGTATGCACAGTTGATTTCTCTTAAACAACACTCCATCTTGTAAGAGATAATCCAACCATTTATTCCTATCCATCAAAACAGAATTTTTACAAGCTTCAAATGCCTCTTTAAAATCTGAATCCGTCTCATACAATTCTTTAAGAAAATCAAAACCAAACACATCAATTTGACTCTCTTGAAGTAATACATTTCTCCTCATTAAGGCATCTACAACTTTGTTTTTATTGTCCATTTATGTGTTTCAAGACAAAATGGAAACCTTGAAGATACTCTACCCATTTAGCATGTTTCTGGCTAAGCTTTCGCTGCTACATAATATACTGCAATGCATGGTTATCTGAATAAAGTATGAACTCTTTTGACAATAGATAATGTCTCCACTTCTTCAATGACGTCACACCTGCATAGAACTCCTTATCATACGAAGAATACTTCTTCTTTGAATCATTCAGCTTTTCACTAAAACAAGCTATAGGTTTGTCTTCCTGACTTAAAACACCTCCAATAGCTTCTCCGCTGGCGTCACACTTCACTTGGAAAGGCTTACTAAAATCAGGTAGAACTAAAATAGGTTTTTCAGTGATTTTCCTCTCCAACAGCTGAATTTTTTTGCTGCTTCAGCAGTCCATCTAAATGGTTGTTTATCCTTATTTATGGCCTGAATAATAGAGGCACTAATCTTACTAAAATTCTTTATGAAATTCCTATAAAAGCTAGCAAGACCATGAAAACTTCTTACCTCAAAAACACTTTTAGGTGAAGGCCCCTCCATGATTTCCTTGATCTTCTCTAGATCCATCTTTAATCCTTCAGCAGAAATAACAAAACCCAAACACACTAAATCCTCTTTCATGAATGAACACTTCTTCAAATTCATTAATAATTTCTCTTGTTGTAGTCTTTGTAAGACATAATTCAAATGTCTTATATGCTCCTCCTTAGACCTGTTGTAAACTAATAATTCGTCCAGATATACTATTAAAAATTTACCAATAAATTCCTTAAGAACTTCATTCATGGGTCTCATAAACGTACTTGGTGCATTTGACAACCAAAAAGGCATTACTCTCCACTCATACAATCCCTCATTTTTCTTAAAGGAATTTTTCCACTCATACCCTTCTCTTATCCTTATCCGATGATACCCACTTTTAAGATCTAATTTTGTAAAATACTTTGCTCCACTCAAGCAATCCATTAAATCTTCAATTCTAGGTAAAGGAAATTTGTACTTGATTGTGATTTTATTTGATGGCTTTTGAATTAGTACACATTCTCCAACCTCCATCTTTCTTTGGACTCAACACTGTTGGTACTGCACAAGGGCTCAAGCTTTCTCTGATTTTCCCTTTGTCAAGCAGTTCCCAAACCTACTTTCTAACCTCTTCACTTTCTATGGCAGTCTGGTGGCCTGGGTGCAGGCGATATAGATAGCCTCATAAATCTGTCTGAAATTTCTTCAATATCAGGCCAAATTCCTCTTTCTCCTTCAATTGACGTATTAATCATCTAATGTTAAATTGACAGCCTCATGGGTTTTTTTTTTCCAATCACCTCAACCCTTGTTAATTGATAAACAGAGCCTCTATTCCTATCAGAACTGTAATTCCAAAGGAGTTACCCAAAAACACTGTTGACGCTTTAACACTGTCGCGACTCTCAAATAGTCTTGGTGTAATTTCCAAAGGAATTACACTATCAGCGCTCTTTTCCAAAGACTTTACATTAACAACAAATAACACTATCTATGGTTTATAATTGGGCTTTAAAACACTCCTTCCTCCGATGTGATAACACGTGCTCTCGGAAATTGCTATCGCAACCTCCAATGCACCTATACTTAGTTCCTTCCTCTCCGGGTTTGTGATGCGATCATCCTTGCAGACCCGACAACCCTTATCGGTCTTCTCTATAATGTTTTGGGTCCGAGGTTATCGGGGTTTCAGACTTCGACAGTTCCACAACCCTTTCCGCTCCTCTTGCAATTATGCAATGTGATAAAGGGTTCAGACCTGATGAAGATGTAAACTAGAATTAATAATATTTCAGGTCTAGAAACTCATTCTGGACTAAGTATTTCACAATTCCTCTATGTAAACAGAGTTTTGTCTGCGGGACTTAACAATGCATTTAAGAAGGCTGCGCTCACTGATATGAAGGGAAAACTCCCCAATAGGTCTAATGTTAAGAGCTAATCGAAAAAAACAATTGAATCTCCATTAGTACACGTGGAACCACACAGAACCAGGACTGATACGTCTATAAAATACCAATTAACAGAGAGTCAATAACTCAGATGTAGAGAGGGGTTTTTCTTCAGATGATAATGCTTCCAGCCCGACTCTAACTCTAATCCTCCTGTCATTTTATTTATAATCAATAGATAAAGCCTTCTCATTCATTATCCTTTACAAAAGCATGGCTTTTACATAAGTGATTTAAAGCAATAAAGTTACTACAACTTAGCATAAAGCGACTTATTACAACTCGATATTTATTCTTAATTTTATCATTATCCTAAGCTAGAAAAGCATGAAAACTTGTTGGCTAAAGGACGCCACTCCCTTGCCTGTAGATTTTTTTGGATTTTTGGAATCTGTTTGAAGATTTTCCCTCTAAGTCACATGCTCCTACATCAAACAACTGAGGACAAAATTCTTCATGGGCTCCTGTCCATGAGCTCATCTACAGAACTACCCAGTTTCTGTAGCATATCTTCTATAACCCAAGTAGCCTTAGTGGTTGGCAGATCCTTCTATTTTACTAAATACTAGAAGTACTCTCGTCCCCTTGTCTTCTTAAACACCCTTTTGTCCATAATTCTTTCTGGTTGCAACTCCTTTGTTGTGGGTAACTATTTTACCCAATCAATCTCTTGAATCTCTTGATATTTTGTTGTATCATCTGCAGTTTCACTTTCATACTTGTACAGGTTTGCAACATTAAAAATTGGTGATATCCCAACATTAGGGGATAACTCAATTTCATAGGCATTTGTGGAGAATTTTCTCAATACTTTGCATGGTCCAATTTTCTTGAACTTCAATTTATTATACTCCCCCTTTGGAAACCTCTCCTTTCTGAGATGTGCTAAAACCAAATCCCCAACTTCAAAGTTCACCTCTCTTCTCCTCATATCTGCTCTAGTTTTATACTTGATTTTGCTATCCTACACCTATTGTTTCACTTGTTCATGTATTGCTTGCATTTTTGAAGAAAAATCTTCACCTTCTGCACTTCTCATCTCTTATTTTCCCAAGTTTCTTAATTTAGATATTCCTCTTGGATGCATTCCATAAATAATATGGAATGGACACTATACTATACTTCTATTAGGTGAGTCATTATATGCATACTCAGTTGTGCTAACAATTGATCCCATTGATCCCATACTCAGCTTGGGATGCTCCGCAGTAAGGCTCCTTAAAAGATTGCCTAAACTCTTGTTCACCAATTCAGTCTGTCCATCAATTTGTGGATGATAGATAGAACTAAAACCTAATTTAGTTCCCAACTTCTTCCATAGTGTCCTCCAAAAACGTCCAACAAATTTGGAATCCCTGTCTAAGACAATACTTTTGGGCAACCCATGCAATCTTACAATCTCCTTAAAAACAAATTAGCAATGTGAGAAGCATCACTAGTTTTATAACATGGAATAAAGTGTGCCATTTTTGAAAATCTATCCACTACAACAAAAATTGAATCATTAACTCTTTGATTCTTTGGTAAGCCCAAAACAAAATCCATACTTACCATATCCCAAGGCCTATCTGGAATTGATAATGGGATATAGAAACTTGTGTTTTGGCTCCTTCCCTTTGCATATTGACAGATTTTACAAGTTTTCACATACTTCTCCACATCAGATTTCATCTTCGGCTAGAAATAAAATCTGTTCAACTGTTCAAAACTCTTCTCTATGCCAAAATGTCTCGCAAGTCCTCCACTATGTTTCTCTTTGATTAAATTCTCCCTCATTGAACAGTTTAGTATGCACAACTAATTTTTCTTAAATAACAGTCCATCTTGTAAGAAGTAATCCAACCATTTACTCCTATCCATCAAAATAGGGTTTTTACAAGCCTCAAATGCCTCTTTAAAATCTGAATCAGTCTCATACAATTCGTTAAGAGAATCAAAATCCAACACTTGGATTTTACTCTCTTGAAATAATACATTCCTCCTACTTAAGGCATCTGCAACTTTATTTGATTGGCCATTTATATGCTTCAAAACAAAATGGAAAACTTGAAGATACTCTACCCATTTAGCATGTTTCTGGCTGAGCCTTAGCTAATGCATTATAAACTGTAATGCATGGTTATCTGAGTAAAGGATGAACTCCATTGACATTAAATAATGCCTCCATTTTTTTAATGACTGCACAACTGCGTAGAACTCCTTATCATAAGAAGAATACTTCTTTTTGGAATCATTTAAATTTTCACTAAAATAGGCTATTGGTCTATCTTCTTGACTTAAAAAACCTCCAATTGCTTCTCCACTGGTATCACACTTCATTGTAAAAGGTTTGTTAAAATCAGGCAGAACCAAAATAGGCTTTTCAGTGATTTTTTTCTTTAACAGCTAAAATTATTTTCTGCTTCAGCAGTCCATCTAAATGGTTGCTTGTCCTTCTTTATGGTCTCAATAGTAGGTGCATTAATATTACTAAATTTCTTGATGAATTTTCTATAAAAACTAGCAAGACCATGAAAACTTCTTACCTCAAAAGAACTCTTGGGTGAAGGCCAATCTATAATTTCCTTGACCTTCTCTAGATCCATCTTCAACCCTTTAGCAGAAATAACAAAACCCAAGTACACTAGATCTTCTTTCATGAATGAACACTTCTTCAAATTCAACAATAATTTCTCTTGCTGCAGCCTTTGTAAGACATAATTCAGATGTCTCATGTGCTCCTCCTTAGACCTGTTGTAAACTAATATATCGTCCAGATATAATATTAAAAACTTACTAATGAACTCTTTAAGAAATTCATTCATTAGTCTCATAAATGTACTTGGTGCATTTGACAACCCAAAAGGCATTACTCTCCACTCATACTATCCCTCATTTGTCTTAAAAGTGGTTTTCTACTCATCCCCTTCTCTTATTCTTATTTGATGATACCCACTTTTAAGATCTAGTTTTGAAAAATACTTTTCTCCACTCAAGTAATCCATTAAATCTTCAATTCCAGGTAATGGAAATCTGTACCTGATTGTGATTTTATTGATGGCTCTTGAATCTGTACACATTATCCAGCCTCCATCTTTCTTTGGACTCAGCACTGTTGGCACTGCACAAGGACTCAAGCTTTCTCTGATTAGTCCTTTATCAAGCAATTCTTGCACCTGCTTCCTAACCTCTTCATTTTCTGTAGGAGTCATTTTGTAAGCTGCTTTGTTAGGTATACTTGCTCCAGGTATCAAAACTATATGCTGGCTAATTCTTCTAATGGGTGTAATACATTACACAAATTATCAACAATAATATCACAATATTTCTCCAACATTTCTTGAATTTCAATGGGTAAATCAGAAATTTTAGTAGAAGTCATTATCACTTTGGTCTTGAAAATTGCAACAAAATTTACCTCATTTTCTTCAATTTGCTTCAAGTATTCTTTTCGTCGAAGTAACAGAGTTTTTGTATCAGTCTTCTTTCTTGGTACATCTTCTTCCTGTAGAGGCAGCAACGTATGATTGACACCATCCTTCCCAAACTTGTAGGTGTTTTTTTTTCCATCATGCATGGCTCCTCTATCATATTTCCAAGGTCTTCCAAGCAATATGTGAGACACATCCATTGGCATCACATCATAAACAATTTTATCTTTATACTTGCCCACCTGAAATTCGACTTCACACTGTTCATTCACCAACAGTTGATGTCCCTTTTGCAACCATGACACCTTGTAAGGTGTTGGATGTTTCATTGTCTTCAGCTTCAATTTCTTGACCACTTCTGTAGAGACCAAATTATCAGTGCTGCCACTATCAATGATCATCTGACAACATTTTCCTTGGACTTTACACATTGTCCTGAATAAAGTCTTCCTTTGTGATGGTTCAACCATCTCCTTTGTGGGCTTGAGTAGAACTTTATTAACTACCAAAGATTCTCCTCTCTTTGGTATATTTTCTTCTTCTGTCACTGCTGCCATTGGTGCTTCTACCATCCTACTCCAATTCATTATTGGTTGCTTGCCAAGTCTCTTCCTTTATGCCTGCACACCATCCCACCAAAGCACTGCATGGCCTTTTAGCTTGGTGACAGCAAACTTCACTTTCTTCTCATCTTCCGTTTCTTCATAGTCGAAGAATTTCTCCATGCCATTAATCTAGTCTATCAATTCTTTTGGGTTCAGTCCTCTTTCATCTATTGATACCTTTGCCTTTGGCCTGGCTGTGGATCTCAACATTGATAGAAAGAACCTCAGCTCAGGAGTAACTACTACATCTTCCTCCTCCACAGCTTCAATCTGAGGTTCACTAACATCTCCATCATATATGTTCCCACTTGTTGTTAATGCATCCAATCTAGCTTGCATCTATTGCACATCTTCCATTACTTTAGCGTTTGCGACAGGCTGCCCTCTTCCACCACATCCTCATCCTCTTCCAAATCTAAAAGCCATAGTAAATATCCTTCTCCTGCTTCTGAAATTCAATCCAATGTTAGCTGGCTACTCTGATACCACTAATGGTGGTCTCGGTGCAGGTGATATAGATAGCCTCACAAATCTGTCCGAAATTTCTTCAATATTAGGCCAAATTTCTCTTTCTCCTTCAATTGACATATCAGTCATCTAATGTTAAACTGACAGCCTCATGGGTTTTTTTCCAATCATCCCAACCCTTCTTAATTGATAAATAGAGCCTCTGTTTCTATCAGAATTGTAATTCCAAAGGAATTACCCAAAAACACTGTCGGCGCTTTAACACTGTCGTAGCTCTCAAATAGTCTTGGTGTAATTTCCAAAGGAATTACACTATCGATGCTCTTTTCCAAAGACTTTGCGTTAACTACAAATAACACTATTGACGGTTTATAATCAGGCTTTCAAACACTCCTTCCTCCGATGCGATAACACGTGCTCTCGGAAATCGCTATCGCAACCTCCAATGCACCTATACTTAGTTCCTTCCACTCTGGGTTTGCGATGCGATCATCCTTGTGGACCCGACAACCCTTTCCACTCTTCTCTATAATGTTTCAGGTCCGAGCTTATCGGGGTTTCAGACTTCAGCAGTTCCACAACCCTTTCCGCTCCTCTTGCAATTATGCGATGCGATAAAGGGTTCAGACCTGATGAAGATGTAAACTAGACTTAATAATATTTCAGGTCTAGAAACTCATTGTGGACTAAGTATTTCATGATTCCTCTGTGTAAACAGAGTTTTGTCTGTGGGACTTAACAATGAATTTAAGAAGCCTGCGCTCGCCGATATGAAGGGAAAACTCCCCAACAAGTCTAATATTAAGAGTTAATTGAAAAAAAACAATTGAATCTCCATTAATACACACAGAATCACATAGAACCGAGACTGATACGTCTATAAAATACCAATTAATATAGAGTCAATAATTCAGATGCAGAGAGAGGTTTTTCTTCATATGATAATGCTTCCAGACTGACTCTAACTCTGAGCCTCCTGTGATTTTATTTATAATCAATAGATAAAGCCTTCTCGGGCATTATCCTTTACAAAAGCATGGCTTTTACATAAGCAATTTAAAGCAATAAAGCTACTACAGCTTATCGTAAAGTGACTTATTACAACTTAACACATATTTCATTAAATTTGGAAGTTTTTAATGGATCTAGAATTTAGAAGTTTAACTAGATTAAGTTTTTTCAAAATGAGGAATTAGAAAGTCACTTAGTTCACTAATTTTAATGTAGATATTCACCATTTTTTGTGTAAAAATTATCATGATAAGCTTTATAAAAAAATTTATATAAACTTGCTAAAGCAAATCTTTCACATCTTAATCTTAGATTCCTTACATTATCTATTTTAACAGTTTTTATGGTTTATATTAAAAGATAAGTTTTTTAAGGTTATTTTATGAAAATAATGATGTGTATTTTACTATAATTAACCCATTTAATTATAATCGGATATAGTAAATCTCATGTATGTGTTAAGCTACAATTATTACTAAGAAAGTGTTGGCACAATTTAAAAGTCTATCGCCTTTGCAACACTAATAATATGGTTGAAGATTAAAAAATTCTCATAGATCATCCAATTTATACTCATATTGGAATTAAATTTCAAAATATTTGTGACGCTGCCAACCTTTTTGATTGTTTAACTAAACAAAATTATGATGGTCTTGAAACACTTCTTTTAATACTTTTTGAGCATATTAACAATAAAATTCGAAATAACTTTTAGTAATATCTTTTTACCCATTTTTGGTCTTGGTGGATGATAATCATCATTATCACCATCACAATTACATACTATTGTAGGAAGTTTGCACCATTTTAGAGTTGAGGAGAAAAAAAAATAGTATCAAATTAAATGTTGAGTGTGAGTAGTAGCATAATTTATTTTTATTTATTTTTTGTACTTTTATGTTAATAAAAAAGTTGATTGACGCTTACCATATATGCCCAATATATACCATTATTTAGAACTTTAACTAAATTAAGTTTTTTCAAAATGAGGAATTAGAAAGTCACTTAGTTCATTAATTTAATGTAGATATTGACCATTTTTTGTGTAAAATTATCATGATAAAATTTATAAAACAAATTTATATAAACTTGCAAAAGCAAATCTTTCACATCTCAATTTGGATTCCTTACATTAACTATTTTAATATTTTTTATGGTTTATATTAAAAGATAAGTTTGTTAAGGTTATTTTATGAAAATAATGGCGTATGTTACTATTATTAATCCATTTAATTATAATCTGATATAGTACATATCATGTATGCGTTAAGTTATGATTATTACTAAAGGAGTGTTAGCACAATTTAAAAGTCTATCACCTTTGCAACACTAGTAATATGGTTGAAGATTAAAAAAACTCTCATAGATCATCTAGTTTATACTCATATTAGAATTAAATTTCAAAATATTTGTGACGCTACCAACTTTCTTGATTGTTTAACTAAACAAAATTACGACGATCTTGAAACACTTCTTTTAATGCATTTTGAGCATAACAATAAAATTCAAAATAACTCCGCGGATCAGCGCGCATGTCTCAGTCTTGTTCATAGAAAATGCCCGGGAAGATGAGGACGCCCTGGATGAACAGGGGCAGAGAACGACTGACAATCAGAAGCATGAAGCAGAGGCCCCTGAAGCTGATAAGGAGCAGGAGGTTAAAGATGCGGCCGCAGATCCAGAAAACGCAAAGAAACGCAAGCAAGAACAGAGGGCGGGAACTGGCGAGGAGGAAGACACCTTTCCCACTGCTGCTCAAAGAGAAGCCTATGGACGATTGAAGTGCAAATGGACGATTGATGATGCCCGCGCACAAGGTTCCTATGGCTTTTTGTTTGGTCTTCTGGTGTCTTCTGCTCTTTGTTTTTTGACTCCGTTATAGTAACCATGCTTCTGGTCTCTTTCGTGCCCTGGTTTAATGTCCCTGTTCCTGAATTTTGTGTTAATGATTTGGGTAAGGTTAGTCTCCCCTGCGTGGGATGTAATGGTTGGTGCCCCTGCGTGGGCGTGCTCTTATGGAAGTCTGGCTTTTGTGTCTGGCGCCCCTGCGTGGGCTAGTTTTTTGGATGCCTCAATTGCTCTTGGGTGACATGCCCATAGCCTGATTCTCTCTTGTTTCACCATGATGTATTTTTGACTCTTGTACATAATATAATAGTTTAGTCTTTTACCGAGAAAAAAAAAATTCAAAATAACTTTTAGTAATATCTTTTTACCTTCTTATATACCTTATTTGGTCTTAGTGGATGATAATCATCATTATCACCATCATAATTACATACTATTGTAGGAAGTTTGCACTATTTTAGAGTTGAGGAGAAGAAGAAAAATTAGGATCAAATTAAAAGTTGAATGTCAATAGCAGATTGAGGCTTGCTTAAATAATAATAGATTAATATATATCATAAAGTTATTTAATGACAAATGATCTTAGTAATGTGTCCAATATATACTATTATTTAAAACATTAACTAGATTAAATTTTTTCGAAATGAGGAATTAGAAAGTCACTTAGTTCACTAATTTTAATGTAGATATTCACCATTTTTTGTGTAAAAATTATCATGATAAAATTTATAAAACAATTTATATAAACTTGCAAAAGCAAATCTTTCACATCTTAATGTTAATTCTTTACATTATCTATTTTTAATATTTGTATGGTTTATGTTAAAAGATAAGTTTGTTAAGGTTATTTTATGAAAATAATGATGTGTATGTTGCTATTATTAACCCATTTAATTATAATCCAATATATAGTAAAATATCATGTATGTGTTAAGTTATGATTATTACTAAAAGAGTGTTAGCACAATAAAAAGGCTATCACCTTTGCAACACTAGTAATATGGTTGAAGATTTAAAAACTGTCATAGATCATCCAGTTTATACTCATATTGGAATTAAATTTCAAAATATTTGTGACGCTACCAACCTTCGAGATTGTTTAACTAAACAAAATTATGATGATCTTGAAACACTCCTTTTAATGTATTTTTAGCATAACAATAAAATTCGAAATAACATTTAGTAATATCTTTTTACCTTCTTAAATACCATATTTGGTCTTAGTGGATGATAATCATCATTATCACCATCAACATTACATACTATTGTAGAAAGTTTGCACCATTTTAGAGTTGAGGAGAAAATATTTTTTTAAGATCAAATTAAATGTTGAATGCTAGTAGCACAATTTATTTTTATTTATTATTTGTACTTCTATGTTTAAAACTTGAGGCTTACTTAATTAATAATAGATTAATATGCAAGCTATATATTAAGTATAAAGTTATTTAATGACAAATGATCATAGTAATGTGTCCAATATATACCATCATAGATCCATTTTAAGTGGAGATGTAGGGATCAAATTTCTTCACGTGCAAATATTTTGAATGAAAGATACAATGTGTTATTTTTCATTGTTGAAACTGTATTTTTGAATGCTAAATAGAGTATATATATGACCAAATAAGAATTTTAACCATAATTTTTTTTTTCTTATATATAGATATATATGAAGTTGATATGGACATAAATTAGTTAACATAAATCTTCAAATAGTTCCTCTGTATCTCTAGCTGAAATTTTTTGAAAAAGTATAAAATTTAAACATCTAATTCACACATTTTATATACTTCTAAATACTTTACAAAATATTCATTTCTTTTATTTTTCTATTTAGAACATAATTTTTATTTTCCCCCCCATATTGGGTTGTAAAATGAGTCTCTCGTCTCAATTATCAATCATTTTAATGATCAAAATCAATCATGAATTAGAATAGTAACAAAGTAGTACAATTTGATTATTTTCAAATACAACAAGAAAGAGAGAAAATTGACTAAGATATTTATTACAAATGTTTAGTTTTTATTCTTGTAGTGTTTAAGGATATTATATTGAAAAGAACATATTAACATTCATCTAAAACTTAGATTAGTTACATTATTTCTATTATCATTAACAATTATATTTATGTATTAAATTTGACTCTTGAATAATAGATTTTGCAAAAAAAAAACTTACCTATGAAGTTATTTAACGATATACTAATATTGTTGTTCTTACTATTATTGACCATAATGATCAAAATCAATCATGAATTAGAATAGTAACAAAGTAGTACAATTTAATTATTTTCAAATACAACAAGAAAGAGAGAAAATTGACTAAGATATTTATTACAAATGTTTAGTTTATATTCCTGTAGTGTTTAAGGATATTATATTGAAAAGAACATATTAACATTCATCTAAAACTTAGATTCCTTACATTATTTCTATTATCATTAACATTTATATTTATGTATTAAATTTGACTCGTGAATAATATTCATCTAAAACTTAGATTCCTTACATTATTTCTATTATCATTAACATTTATATTTATGTATTAAATTTGACTCGTGAAGAATAGATTTTGCAACAAAAAAAAACTTACCTATAAAGTTATTTAAGAATATACTAATATTGTTTTTCTTACTACTATTGACCATTTTAAATTGACACTAACTATTTTTCCTACGTTAAGTACATATTAATTATACTAGTACAATGTTGGCACCACTTCAAAATCTATAAGAGGAAATATTTTATAATTCTAGTTGTGTTGTTCAATGATCAAAATATTTTTTTTATAAATTAGAGTGCAACAAGACAGTGAATTTGATTTATATCAATTATAATAAGGAAAATTAAGGAAAACTCGCCTCAAACATTTTTTCTAGTGTCTAGCATTTATTCATTAAGTGTTTAAATGGTTTATATTAAATAGAATACTAATTAGGTACTCCATTGTTTTTTTAATAGACCAAGTTTAGAAGATGTTTTTAAGTGCATTATTGAATTTGATTATGCATATTTGATATGGTGAGAAGTCATGTTGGTCAAATAAAGCTTTGAAAACTTAAATATTTTATGGCATTGTCATGTAATTTGTATAACACATGATTACATTGAAATATTAAATAATATAAAACTCCTCCAAAAAGAATATGAAGAGAATATTTGATATACAACAAATATGGAAAAGTGTGTATGAATGTATATTAATAGATCCTTCAAAGAAAATTACATTCATGAATCATATAAACCTACTCTTAAGATATTCGCTCAAGTAGATCAAGAATGGCTTCTACACCATATTTATTTATCTTGATCTTCTTGCAATGTTTTTTCTTTGGCATCCATGCCCACACTATGGTATTAATTGGAATAGAGCCAAGTTCTGTGTCATCAGGATTTGGTACCCAATATTGCTCTAAAAATTTTCCATTGTATTTCCCTGACATAGGCTTCCACCAGTCAACCTTTACATGAAGATTCTCACTTTCATTATCCCTAAAGATATTTGAGATGGATTTTGCCATCCAAATCATCTCTCCTGCATCCTCATTTCCTGATCTAACTAGCAACATCTTTCCTTTCTCAACATCAATCATCGGATTGAAAGTTGGTTTTGGCTTGTTGCATTTGGGTCCAACATATAGTGGTTCATCTATCACATTATCAAAATCTCCATCCATAATACTTGACACTACTTGGAGTGCATTACGATCAACATCAACAATGTGCCTTGTCCTGGGCCAGAAATCCTCAGAAGATGAATCACTTCCATCTATTATTCTATGATCATTATAGATTCCATCTAATGTATCAAGAACTTTTTCCCAATACACTACTCTATTTTTCCATTCCTCTGTAACAATTGGTGAATCCTCATTCCCAATAATGTCTTTCCACAGTTTTATGTATGATGTTATCCCTTCCTTTATTTCTTTTAAATAGACATCATTCTGTTTGGAAGCTAATAAAGATGGCTTCCCTATGGGAATTATAGGTCGGCCTTCATAATCTATATTCCATAACTCAACTGGTTCTGACCACTCAGTATCTCTAATTGATTCTTTGTACCTTAGTACTGGAACATCATTGAGTACAAGAAATTGGAAGTATTGGACATTAAGATGTCCAACTAGTGCATTTTTTCCCTCCTTGATGTATCCATTAAGGAAACTTTTGAAGTCATAGACCTTGTCAATAAGTGTAGGTGGAAACACTCGATTTTCTTCAATTGTACGATATGTATCCATCATTTCAGGTAAAGAATAAATATCTTTACTTTTTAGGTTGGAAGACATTCTTCTGTAGGTTCCATCTATGTCTTCATGGGTGTGCCCCACAAGCAAGAACCCAACCTCAATAGTGATGAAGACACCAAGTGTAGTTAAAAGTGATAGAAACATGAAAAGATAGCGATTCTTATTATCACTTGTTGCATTGTCCAACTGTAGCAACAAATGTGAAGGAAGAGGTTTAAAATCAACATTTTGACTTTTTGAACTTCCATGAAATATAAAATCATCCTTGTACCCTTGACATTTTGAGTAAATAGAGGTGTCAAGTAATGCATTTGTAAGTGGGTTTCTTGAAATTCCACTTTCATAAAGTAGATCACCATACATATCCATTTGTGGGTCTTCAAGGTCCCTTAAGCACTTTGCAAGAGATGTAATAGTAAATTGTGATCCCATATGGACAAATGGTAAGGAGAAATGACCAAAACCTCCTGCCTTATGCCCATGTGTAAGCATACCTGTCAATGACAAACCTAAATTTGTTCCTACAATAGATTTTGATTTGACACGTAGCCTTGGGATTGAAGTCTTTGTTTTGTCCATTTTATCATGGATAATGCTCAAATACTCCTTTGGAAACCACTCTGACATAATTATATGGGCATAGTAGCAATATCTTCCACACATAACAATCTTGTTATGTTTCTTCAACCTACCTCGTGCCTTTTCTTCCAATTCTTTTGTAGTTGTTGACTTCATTTGTTCTTTCAACACAATACATTCATTGCATTTACTAAAGTTGGTGTTCTTTGAAAATGCCACATCTCGAAACTTAGTATTCCAAATATTGCTCATTGTTGACTGTGATATTGATGGGTAATTGAGCTTTTGAAGAGCCTCATTGATCTCTTTTAACAAAGAATTTTGTGTGTAAGTCGAAGGAAGCAATATTAAAGGATCAGATGTTCCATCTTCTTCAACTTGACGTGTTTGGTTTGGTGAAAAATCTGAATTATCCATTACAATTTTGTGCAATATTTCTATGGCTGCCACTGTGTGAGCTCTTGCTTTGCATGTGTTGGTGTTACCATGAATAGCTTTGATCTGTCCATGTTGGAAATAATGCTGGTAGTTATAGAATGTGCTTTGAGGAATTTTATGTATCTTATACCATGCTTTCTTACAAATAATATTCCCATTAAATCTCATGTCCTTTACATTTCTAGCAATAGTTGGTAAGCCATGGCCATGGCCATGGCCCTTTGACATGACTGTGTTTGACATGAGTGAATTGAAGACAAATTCTCTAATACCATTTTGATTTATTTGTCTCATATCCCTTCTAGCACCTGCAATGGCCTTCCTATCCACATGTTGAAGACAATCTTTTCTACAACATACATCTGTTGCCAAAACTCGAATTTCTTTCTCTTCATCTATTTTTGTTTGACATTTTGCAATTTTTTTGTAGCCGTAACTCGTTTAATCCTTTTATATGGCCTTGTTACATGCATATCAATTGAGTTTCTATCTTTTTCATTACAAAAGAACCCATCCCAATTGTTTAAGGGATTTGTGTCCTCTATAACATCCCATATCACCATTTCCTTGGGTGGCTCCTTGAACTTTTCCTTAACCCTTAGTATCACACCTTTGTTGTCCACCAACTTATTTATTGGCCATCTAACCAAACAGTGTATAGACTTATCCCCAATTCTGCATATCTCACAAGTTCCATCTATCTCTTCTAGAAAAACACCAAAATCCATTTCACCTAGTGTTTCACCCTCAACAATGTCATCCTCGCGGACATTAACTAGCATTCCTTTGGCAATGCACATGCTTGTTCCCATGCATTCATGTGTAAGAGAAACCTTTGTACATATGAAGCTAACCCTATCTTGGGGAATATTTGTGGCATGATCATGACAGTGAGGCTCCAAATCTGATTCTAGCCAAATTTCATAAGATTCTAATGCACCCCCAAGTGTATGCTCAAATCCTGTTGGATGTGGTAGAGGAGCATTATGTTTTAACAACTTCTCGATTTTAACCACTATGCATCCTTTCTTTACCATATTTCCATGCACTTTATGCTTGATCCCGGTGGATATTGGTGGACACCTGCCAAGTCCACCTGGACCCCCACCATTGTCTTTCTCAGTATTTTCAGTTTCCTTAATTGTAGCACAACTTACTATTTTTAGCAGTTTTTCGGGTCCTGAACTTCCGGAGCCGTTTTGAGGCCCTAAACGACGTTTTTTGGGAAATCCACCGCAGCGATTTTTCTGATAAAAATCGTCTTTTCCGTCGTAGTCCTCGGAGAGATCTTTCCAACGGGCTATCATGCGTGTCAAACGGAGATCATATGCCAAAGTTACGACCCCGGGAAGTTGATGTACCAACTTACCCCCAAACGGGGCCCACAGTTTGGTGTTTCATCTCCTAGGGTTAGGTTTTGGAATGTTAAGGGTTTTCCATTGTTTCTCAACAATAAATAGGCCTTCGAGCCTCATTGTAAGACAGTTCAGAGGCATGTAGCCATCACATCTCTTCTCAGAGATAAGCTACCATCGCCCTAGCTAGTTTATTTCCATTTCTGTTTGTAAGCATATTTCAGTATTTCCTATTAATGAAATGAAGTATTATTTCCGCTGCATCTTTGTGTATATGGTTATCTCTGTAATTTGTTGCGTTCCTGTTTAAATCTGGATCAATGCCCAAGCTCTGTATTGAATATGGAGCCCTCGCCCACATTCACTCCATGTTGCAGAAGATCTACCTTGGCTCCAATAGAAAATGTGGAAGAAACATTTGCACCTATAAACAAATGTAAATAAGGTTAGTATTTACTCAAAAAAAACATTTATTATGCTATCAATAATATATAACACATGCTTCAATATTTTGATTTACCTATGTTGTGTCTCAAATCCATGATCTTCCATGGATGTATGTCCCCTTCATTAACATCCTCATCAATCAAATGTGGTTGAGTTACATCAATTATCAAAATTGTAACATAACCAGCGTTAACCCTTTCTCCAACATAATAAGTTCCAGACTCTGCAGATTCGACCCTTCCTAGCCCAATGACTTGATCATTAATAAGGAGATCAACATAGTCCCCTTTTGCCAAAATTATATTTTCCATTGTAGCTTGTATCAATTTTGTAACAACAATTAAAACGTAACTTGTAATTAAAAGGTTGAACCGTGTAAAGTGTGACTTTATATTTTCATAAAAACACACAACTTACGAAAAAGTAATATAGATGCAAAAATTAAAATAGCATGGTAGTAATATTGTATGTAATGAAACATTGTTTCCCCAAATGAAAGCTAACAATCAATATCATTCCTTCTACTACAAACATAAGCATATTGGTAGAAGCAACATTACATGGTCAAATAAATCTAGCACGTGCTAGATTTCCTTCTAGGACAAACAAGCACATTGTCAATAAGAATATTGCAAGGCGAAGGAAATCCACCACATGCTAAATTTCCTTCTAACGTAAATAGAAGCATATTACTCACAAAAACATTTCAAAGTAAAAGAAATCTTACACATTCTAAAGTTTATTCTAGCACAAACACAATCACATTGCCAAAAACAACATTGCAATGTGAAAGATATCTAGCATACGCTTGATTTACTTCTAGCACAAACAAAAGCACATTGCCAACAATAATATTGTAGGGGAAACCAAATCCAACAACTTCTATCAAAAACACAATCACATTTCCAATAACAACATCGCAAGGTAAAATAAATTTAACGCGTGCTAGCTTTACATGTAGCATAAATACAAGCATACTACCAAAAACAACATTTCATGCCAGAAGAAATCTAGTGCATGTTATATTTCCTTCTAACACAAACAAAAGCACGTTACCAAGGTGAAGGAAATCTAACACGTGTTAGATTTCCTTCTATAATAAACAACCAAATTGAAAACAACAATATTGCATAGCAAACGAAATCTAGCATAACTTCTAGCCCAAACACAAGCACAACATTTCCAATAACATTGCCAAGGTGAAGGAAATCTAACACTTGCTAGATTTCCTTTTATCATAAACAACCAAATTGACAACAACAATATTGCAAAGAAAAAGAAATCTAGCATAGTTTCTAGCCCAAACACAAGCACGCTTCCAATAAAAATATTGCAAGGTGAAAGAAATTTAACGCATGTTAGCTTTACATGTGGCACAAATACAAGAAAACTACCAACAACAACATTGCATGCCAAAAGAAATCTATTGCGTGTTATTTTTCTTTTTAACACAAATCAACAAAGTGTAATGGTGATTCTCTGTTGTGAAGACCCATATTAAAAGTGGTGTAATGCTAATAAGACCAATGCAGCTATTGCCAAGATACCAATGTAAAGTTTCATTGTTCAAAAGTTTAGGGCCTCCTTGGTAAAACCATGCATGTCATATTCAGTGACTATGGCATACTCTGAGGTAGATTCAGTAATAAATTTTGTGCATCAATAGAGTTTTGGCATTTTCTAGCTAAGTTAAGGCACCAACACCACAACTGTTATGAATCACCTAGTCAGGTCTCAAGAGAGAGCTTCTTTTGTCTCATCACTATATCAATCCATGAAATGGTGGAGAGCCTAACAACCTTCTCTTTTAATCACTCAAGCTAGACCAAATTGACAAGTTGTATTCCTACCTAACCAAACATTTTCCATGTTTTTGCTTCCTCATAAAAAGATAGCAATCTAGGGGTTATCCTGATGCAAAATGTACCTTTCAACAGACTATGTTAACACCTTTTTTTAGGAGATTAACCCACTAGCCTTTGTTCTATAGTACAAATAAAATCGGTCACACTTTCACATTTTATTTGGATTTTATTTTCACCCATATGTAGTAGCATTGTGCTGACCAGTACGTTGGCTTTAAAAAGTAATGCAGTTCTAATAGTCAATATTGACATGGTTGGTCAATCTTTTTCTATGGAATAGATTTATGACGACAGGAAAATTATAGAAGTATCGATAGTCATAGAAAATGAATTTGCAGAGAGACTGGGAAGACCAAATCAAGTTCCCACATCCATTGGCCTGTTGAAAACATCCCAACATGAGGACTCAAATACATATCTTGGAAAGGAATCTTCAAATGGAACCCGATCCAAAAAAAAATAGACAAACGTAAAAGAAATCGATCAAGAACCAGGAACAGATTCAAAAACTCATTATGGGTATTGATATATATTGGGATAATGTGGTAAAGATGAAGCATAAGGTATTGGTGGGCCACTGGGAACACATTAGGATGTCTAGTGGACAAATGAAAGAATGGGTGCAGAAATGTTGGTTCTGTATTGTTGGAAATAGACCGAAGGTAAGCATGCTCCTCAATAGTTGGTTTGGATTCCACTTCATGACAGTGGAAGATGCAGATAGGATTGGCTCAATCTCATGTGTGAAAGGTAGGGGATTTTTATGCTTGTAGAATTAGACAGTCGGATTTAATCCTATTAAAGAAGATCCCCAGCGAAAATACATATGGGTTAAACTCCCTAGCCTTCCTTTGAACTATGGACCAAGAAGGAAATCATGGAAATTGCCAACAAGATAGGAAAATTCTATTATGTCGATGAAGGGAGTGCTGGCCTTCTAGAAAAATGAGTAGCATGGTTTTTCATTGAACCAGATTCCATAAAAGGTCTCTCGGCTACCCTTGATATCTATTAGAGTACACAATCTATCATAAAACGAGTGGATTACTGGGGAATCCCTTTTAGATGTTTGGGATGCCATAATACCATACATCTAATAGCGAAATTCCTACGTAGACTTGGTTGGGATGACATCAAAATGTATGGTAAGGCTATAGGCATAAATCAGAATCATATTTTTCCCAAGAAAGAACATGCCCCTTGGGAGCTGCCAAATGAAGTGTAGGTGCCTACGCTAGAATAAGTTCCTATAAACAATAGTAGTAGAAAGGATAACAGTATGTCGACTCTAGGAATTAATACTCAAGAAATAGATTCCCAAGAGAGGCCATATGGACGGGGAAACTTGGCGAATAATGAGAAGAGAAGCTTAATATGACTAAGATGGAGCAATTAAGATGACAAAGTGAGCAGGAAAGAAGGATCATGCACAGAAATGAAGAACAAGATGAGTGAGAATGAAAAAGGATGAAGAAATATCAACAGATAAATAGTTGCTTAGCAAGCAAAGGTGGAAGATTTCAGATTCAAGTAGTATCTTTGGTTGTTAGTTGTAATTGGTTCCCAGTAAATGCATATATTCGTTTGCCAGAACAAAAAAAAAAAAAAAAACTGTTATTTGTTTGCATCAATTTACTAAGCAATGGTATATCATCATAAATATATGATGTTTTCCTAGAAATTTGGAGCACCTCCTCACAGATCTTGTCTGCTAGAATTTTATAATTAATATTACAGAGGCAGAGTCAAGGTGCTTATGCACCAAAGTGCCAAAGTGTACTCTGCTTATGTAGAATAACAGTCAATAAATAGGAACTCATCTACAGTCATACAAGAGATCGCAATGTTCAGAGAGCCAAAAGATTTCTAAGCACCTTCCAAGAAAAAGCTTAGCACGCTTATACATCTAATGGGCATTACCATCCATGGATCATTACTTCAACCAAACTACAGTAGTCAAACTTTCAAACCATTAGGTATGGAAGTCATAAAAACACCAAGTAATGGCATGGCTTACCAAAGAACAATTGCACTGCCATGACAGGAGAATCATTTGGCATGTGTTCAGACACATCCAAAGTTAATAGAAAGACAGTTTCCTATTCAGATTCTGGTTCTTCTGAACCCTCCTCAGTGTCATCATCATCATGATTTTTATCATCTTCTTCCCCTTCAATATCTTCTTCAGTGTCAGGGGCATTATCGTTATTTCTTCTAAGTCCATGAAGCTGCTTGAAATCAGGGGCAACATTATCAAGCATCTCATTCAAAGCTTGGTGCTCATAGCTTTGCCGAGAAGCTAACTTGGGAGGTGGAGAATTTTGACTTCCTGCCACTGCATCTTCAGGCACTGTGTGTTGACACTTCAAGCTACTTAATAGTAGATCTTGCCTGGACCTAATATTCTCACCTGCTACTGCAATCTTACTAGCATCAAAATCTTGATTAATTCCTTCATCACTGATCCTTCCTGTCCCTGGTTGTCTGTCATCACTCCGAAGAGATTCATTGTCGCCATGAACTGAACCAACTGTACTGACTGCCCAACTACCAGCAACCTCTGATGCTAATAGATCAATTGTTGCTATTGAATGCTTATCTCCCTTGTTTCTAGCATCTATCTCATCTCTATGTTGCTGACTGACAGGAGATTGACTCTGCCTCTCCCCATTTAACAAGTTTCCAATAGTATGGGATGTTCTCACCAAATGCTGGCCACTGTTATATGTATCAGTTAATATTTTTGGTTCAGCACCAGTCCTGGTGTTTAATGTTTCCCCTTGATTTTCACCAGCTAAGTCTGTCCTCGCCCATTCCATTGGAGCTTGTTCTTCATCTTCAAGTTGCATTGTTTCTCATCCCAAACCCCCTTCACCATCTCTTACTTCATCATCCTCCTGAACCGTTTCTCTTAGATTCTTGTTTGATTTGGCAGGCTCATTCCCCATAGGATATGTACAAAACTCGATCCTTCTACATCCACTTGTGCTTTCAAGCAACTGAGTTGCATCTGCTTCTGCCCCAAGGAATTTTAGTTTCTGATCATAATGCAATCTTTTTGGAATGGAATGGTGAACAAGAAGCCAAGGAATTGCCATTCAAGTTCAATCAAGTATGGCTACAAGATAAATATTTAGTGGACCTGATTAAGATATCTTGGATGAGGCCTTTAGGGATAATGAAAAATAAAATGATGTATCAGGTCACTCAAAAACTGCACAGGCTAAAGTCAAAGGTTAAGACATGCATCATAGAGTGCAAGCAGACACTCTCTCGGAAGTTTTCTATTATAGATAAAGAGATTTCAGAATTGATGGACCCTACAAGTCCTAATTTCCTATCTGAACAAAGCAAAAATACAATATTGGAGCTCTCTAAATTATCAGGCAGAGGAATGGAGACAAAAAATAAAAATGACGCGGGTTTCTAGGGGAGATAACAATACTAAGTACTTTCATAAGATAGCTTGCAAAAGAAAAAATTCCGACACAATCTGGTATATTAGAAATATGGACAATATAATACTAACTACTCAGAAAGACATCCTACAGGAAATTGTAAGCCATTTTAGTAATCATTGGATTGGCTGGGAATCACATTCTTCCTCCCCCAATCATCCAGTTTCTTCACAGGCATGAGCTGTTCACTCTTGCTGATATTGGCTACCAACAATCTGTCATTTCCTCCTCTTCCAGTTGACCACATGCTAAAAATTTGGCTCTTCTGATGGAGCTCAATGTCAAATGGGAAAATTACAGATCTCATCTCTATCACGCAGATATTGCTCTGTCTAAGAGGGCAGATAGGCATTCTTGGGGCGGTCTTTCTCATGGAGGAGAAATCTCTACCAAAGAAACATACAAGTACATATACAACATGCAAAGGTAGGGGAAGAAAATCAACCATATGAAAAGTATGGTGAAGATCACGCTTTCCTTGCTGATAATTTAAATCCTGAAAACACTTTTGAGGTCACAGAAATACAGTTCATTAAACTAATCCTATTTTCACAGACACTGAAAGTAAGGGAGCTGTAGACTTTCATGGTAATACACTTGGCACCTCAGCATTTCATTGTGAGTTTGAGTAGGAGTAATGTAACCCCCATGTTGCACTTTGATGTAGACCATGACTTTGTCCTTTCTTTCTTTTGCTTAAATATTTGGTTTTTCCTTTCTTTCCAAAGCATTGACATGACAAAACTACGGGAAATAATCCACTCTCTATTTTGAACTGGACTATTGAATAGGCTGGATCTATGAGGGAGTACAAGTATAAAAAATTGTTGAAGTTACAGTACAAGGATCCAAAAGGCAGTCAACTATGCATCCAAATATGTTCAATGGAAGGACATACATTCAATATATGCTCCATAGAATATTCATAATTCCAACATAAAGTACAAAGTCAGGGGCCCTAAAATCCATTTTTCCTGATTTGATCCCATGTGAGGATCTTACGTCATCCAACTAGCCAAAGGAATTGAGGACCATGGGAAAACACCATTCATCTAGATTTTCTTCCAAATGGGATCCTAGTGGATGTATTGATGACCAACTATAAGAGAGTAGGATTTCTTGAGAGTAAACATCCCTTTGGTTTGAGAACCTCACCAGAGTTTGTCTTCATCCTGAGCATTGGATATTTTTCATTTTTGAAGCTCATGAGCTAAAAATAGGCCAGGGAGAGAAAGATGGATGTGATTGCCAATCTTCAACTGTTTTCCATTCCTTCCATAGCCTAGGGGATTGAATCAGTTTCTAAAATTCTTCTACAGTAAGACCCTGATGCTTTGAAGTAAATGTTATTAAATCTCTAGGATTAACAATCCCTCAATTGTGGCATCTATTGCCAAGAATCTTTTGAGAATAATGTAGTCACTAGTGTGACCATTCCAGGTCTCTCAAAAAACATGACTTTGAATTAAGGTCTAGTTGGCCTGTGGCAAATTTCATATGGAAGATCTTAGAGGATGCTTGGTTGCTTGCAACTTTTTCAATTGAGAAGAGTGGCCATATTTCATATCCCATATTTGTTTCTAGAGTTCATCTCTAACCCAAAGTCAATCCCAACATAATTTCTCTCCCAATGCTTTGTTTAGGATCCCCAAGTCTCTCAATCCTAAAGCCCCACTCAATTTAGGATACAAAGCTTCTCTCAGGATTTACATCAAAATTTCTGAAATATGGGCAACACCTACCATTAATAACTTACCTTTTGCAGTGACCACTATCTTTATATCCCTCCAGACATGAATTCAAGATAGTTTTTGAACCCAAATTTTGACAAAATCAGATCAATAGATAAGTATAACTATGCACCCAATCACAGGAGAAGAAACTATTTAAGAAACTAAAGCAACTACAACTGATACTGGAGTTTAAAAATTCTTTGACATCAATTATCAGACCATCATATGACTGGAGGTGTGTCCTTTGTGATGCCTAAGGTCTATTGTTAGACATACATTACTGGTTCTTGGTCCAATCATGTTGGTATTCAAGACCATAACCTTGATTTTCCTGCGATCCAAATAGGAGCATGCTTAGAGAATGTGCAACCCCAACAAGAAATCACAGAGTTTCATTCATTGTGGACACTTGTAATATTATGGCAAGACATATAAGATCAACAAATAAAAAAATCCACACACAAACAATAATTTGTTTGGGAGGCAAATCAACTCTGAATTTTGTTAGCAAAGAAATTCTACACCTACAGCACATGAACAGTTTCAAGCAACCAAATAACAACATGCAAAGGTAGGGGAAGAAAATCAGCCATATGAAAAGTATGGTGAAGATCACGCTTTCCTTGCTGATAATTTAAATCCTGAAAACACTTTTGAGGTCACAGAAATACAGTTCATTAAACTAATCCTATTTTCACAGACACTGAAAGTAAGGGAGCTGTAGACTTTCATGGTAATACACTTGGCACCTCAGCATTTCATTGTGAGTTTGAGTAGGAGTAATGTAACCCCCATGTTGCACTTTGATGTAGACCATGACTTTGTCCTTTCTTTCTTTTGCTTAAATATTTGGTTTTTCCTTTCTTTCCAAAGCATTGACATGACAAAACTACGGGAAATACTCCACTCTCTATTTTGAACTGGACTATTGAATAGGCTAGATCTATGAGGGAGTACAAGTATAAAAATTGTTGAAGTTACAGTACAAGGATCCAAAAGGCAGTCAACTATGCATCCAAATATGTTCAATGGAAGGACATACATTCAATATATGCTCCATAGAATATTCATAATTCCAACATAAAGTACAAAGTCAGGGGCCCTAAAATCCATTTTTCCTGATTTGATCCCATGTGAGGATCTTACGTCATCCAACTAGCCAAAGGAATTGAGGACCATGGGAAAACACCATTCATCTAGATTTTCTTCCAAATGGGATCCTAGTGGATGTATTGATGACCAACTATAAGAGAGTAGGATTTCTTGAGAGTAAACATCCCTTTGGTTTGAGAACCTCACCAGAGTTTGTCTTCATCCTGAGCATTGGATATTTTTCATTTTTGAAGCTCATGAGCTAAAAATAGGCCAGGGAGAGAAAGATGGATGTGATTTCCAATCTTCAACTGTTTTCCATTCCTTCCATAGCCTAGGGGATTGAATCAGTTTCTAAAATTCTTCTACAGTAAGACCCTGATGCTTTGAAGTAAATGTTATTAAATCTCTAGGATTAACAATCCCTCAATTGTGGCATCTATTGCCAAGAATCTTTTGAGAATAATGTAGTCACTAGTGTGACCATTCCAGGTCTCTCAAAAAACATGACTTTGAATTAAGGTCTAGTTGGCCTGTGGCAAATTTCATATGGAAGATCTTAGAGGATGCTTGGTTGCTTGCAACTTTTTCAATTGAGAAGAGTGGCCATATTTCATATCCCATATTTGTTTCTAGAGTTCATCTCTAACCCAAAGTCAATCCCAACATAATTTCTCTCCCAATGCTTTGTTTAGGATCCCCAAGTCTCTCAATCCTAAAGCCCCACTCAATTTAGGATACAAAGCTTCTCTCAGGATTTACATCAAAATTTCTGAAATATGGGCAACACCTACCATTAATAACTTACCTTTTGCAGTGACCACTATCTTTATATCCCTCCAGACATGAATTCAAGATAGTTTTTGAACCCAAATTTTGACAAAATCAGATCAATAGATAAGTATAACTATGCACCCAATCACAGGAGAAGAAACTATTTAAGAAACTAAAGCAACTACAACTGATACTGGAGTTTAAAAATTCTTTGACATCAATTATCAGACCATCATATGACTGGAGGTGTGTCCTTTGTGATGCCTAAGGTCTATTGTTAGACATACATTACTGGTTCTTGGTCCAATCATGTTGGTATTCAAGACCATAACCTTGATTTTCCTGCGATCCAAATAGGAGCATGCTTAGAGAATGTGCAACCCCAACAAGAAATCACAGAGTTTCATTCATTGTGGACACTTGTAATATTATGGCAAGACATATAAGATCAACAAATCAAAAAATCCACACACAAACAATAATTTGTTTGGGAGGCAAATCAACTCTGAATTTTGTTAGCAAAGAAATTCTACACCTACAACACATGAACAGTTTCAAGCAACCAAATAACAACATGCAAAGGTAGGGGAAGAAAATCAACCATATGAAAAGTATGGTGAAGATCACGCTTTCCTTGCTGATAATTTAAATCCTGAAAACACTTTTGAGGTCACAGAAATACAGTTCATTAAACTAATCCTATTTTCACAGACACTGAAAGTAAGGGAGCTGTAGACTTTCATGGTAATACACTTGGCACCTCAGCATTTCATTGTGAGTTTGAGTAGGAGTAATGTAACCCCCATGTTGCACTTTGATGTAGACCATGACTTTGTCCTTTCTTTCTTTTGCTTAAATATTTGGTTTTTCCTTTCTTTCCAAAGCATTGACATGACAAAACTACGGGAAATAATCCACTCTCTATTTTGAACTGGACTATTGAATATGTTGGATCTATGAGGGAGTACAAGTATAAAAAACTGTTGAAGTTACAGTACAAGGATCCAAAAGGCAGTCAACTATGCATCCAAATATGTTCAATGGAAGGACATACATTCAATATATGCTCCATAGAATATTCATAATTCCAACATAAAGTACAAAGTCAGGGGCCCTAAAATCCATTTTTCCTGATTTGATCCCATGTGAGTATCTTACGTCATCCAACTAGCCAAAGGAATTGAGGACCATGGGAAAACACCATTCATCTAGATTTTCTTCCAAATGGGATCCTAGTGGATGTATTGATGACCAACTATAAGAGAGTAGGATTTCTTGAGAGTAAACATCCCTTTGGTTTCAGAACCTCCCCAGAGTTTGTCTTCATACTGAGCATTGGATATTTTTCATTTTCTAAGCTCATGAGCTAAAAATAGGCCAGGGAGAGAAAGATGGATGTGATTGCCAATCTTCAACTGTTTTCCATTCCTTCCATAGCCTAGGGGATTGAATCAGTTTCTAAAATTCTTCTACAGTAAGACCCTTATGCTTTGAAGTAAATGTTATTAAATCTCTAGGATTAACAATCCCTCAATTGTGGCATCTATTGCCAAGAATCTTTTGAGAATAATGTAGTCACTAGTGTGACCATTCCAGGTCTCTCAAAAAACATGACTTTGAATTAAGGTATAGTTGACCTGTGGCAAATTTCATATGGAAGATCTTAGAGGATGCTTGGTTGCTTGCAACTTTTTCAATTGAGAAGAGTGGCCATATTTCATATCCCATATTTGTTTCTAGAGTTCATCTCTAACCCAAAGTCAATCCCAACATAATTTCTCTCCCAATGCTTTGTTTAGGATCCCCAAGTCTCTCAATCCTAAAGCCCCACTCAATTTAGGATACAAAGCTTCTCTCAGGATTTACATCAAAATTTCTGAAATATGGGCAACACCTACCATTAATAACTTACCTTTTGCAGTGACCACTATCTTTATATCCCTCCAGACATGAATTCAAGATAGTTTTTGAACCCAAATTTTGACAAAATCAGATCAATAGATAAGTATAACTATGCACCCAATCACAGGAGAAGAAACTATTTAAGAAACTAAAGCAACTACAACTGATACTGGAGTTTAAAAATTCTTTGACATCAATTATCAGACCATCATATGACTGGAGGTGTGTCCTTTGTGATGCCTAAGGTCTATTGTTAGACATACATTACTGGTTCTTGGTCCAATCATGTTGGTATTCAAGACCATAACCTTGATTTTCCTGCGATCCAAATAGGAGCATGCTTAGAGAATGTGCAACCCCAACAAGAAATCACAGAGTTTCATTCATTGTGGACACTTGTAATATTATGGCAAGACATATAAGATCAACAAATCAAAAAATCCACACACAAACAATAATTTGTTTGGGAGGCAAATCAACTCTGAATTTTGTTAGCAAAGAAATTCTACACCTACAGCACATGAACAGTTTCAAGCAACCAAATAACAACATGCAAAGGTAGGGGAAGAAAATCAACCATATGAAAAATATGGTGAAGATCACGCTTTCCTTGCTGATAATTTAAATCCTGAAAACACTTTTGAGGTCACAGAAATACAGTTCATTAAACTAATCCTATTTTCACAGACACTGAAAGTAAGGGAGCTGTAGACTTTCATGGTAATACACTTGGCACCTCAGCATTTCATTGTGAGTTTGAGTAGGAGTAATGTAACCCCCATGTTGCACTTTGATGTAGACCATGACTTTGTCCTTTCTTTCTTTTGCTTAAATATTTGGTTTTTCCTTTCTTTCCAAAGCATTGACATGACAAAACTACGGGAAATAATCCACTCTCTATTTTGAACTGGACTATTGAATATGCTGGATCTATGAGGGAGTACAAGTATAAAAAACTGTTGAAGTTACAGTACAAGGATCCAAAAGGCAGTCAACTATGCATCCAAATATGTTCAATGGAAGGACATACATTCAATATATGCTCCATAGAATATTCATAATTCCAACATAAAGTACAAAGTCAGGGGCCCTAAAATCCATTTTTCCTGATTTGATCCCATGTGAGGATCTTACGTCATCCAACTAGCCAAAGGAATTGAGGACCATGGGAAAACACCATTCATCTAGATTTTCTTCCAAATGGGATCCTAGTGGATGTCTTGATGACCAACTATAAGAGAGTAGGATTTCTTGAGAGTAAACATCCCTTTGGTTTGAGAACCTCACCAGAGTTTGTCTTCATCCTGAGCATTGGATATTTTTCATTTTTGAAGCTCATGAGCTAAAATAGGCCAGGGAGAGAAAGATGGATGTGATTGCCAATCTTCAACTGTTTTCCATTCCTTCCATAGCCTAGGGGATTGAATCAGTTTCTAAAATTCTTCTACAGTAAGACCCTGATTCTTTGAAGTAAATGTTATTAAATCTCTAGGATTAACAATCCCTCAATTGTGGCATCTATTGCCAAGAATCTTTTGAGAATAATGTAGTCACTAGTGTGACCATTCCAGGTCTCTCAAAAAACATGACTTTGAATTAAGGTCTAGTTGGCCTGTGGCAAATTTCATATGGAAGATCTTAGAGGATGCTTGGTTGCTTGCAACTTTTTCAATTGAGAAGAGTGGCCATATTTCATATCCCATATTTGATATTTGTTTCTAGAGTTCATCTCTAACCCGAAGTCAATCCCAACATAATTTCTCTCCTAATGCTTTGTTTAGGATCCCCAAGTCTCTCAATCCTAAAGCCCCACTCAATTTAGGATACAAAGCTTCTCTCAGGATTTATATCAAAATTTCTGAAATATGGGCAACACCTACCATTAATAACTTACCTTTTGCAGTGACCACTATCTTTATATCCCTCCAGACATGAATTCAAGATAGTTTTTGAACCCAAATTTTGACAAAATCAGATCAATAGATAAGTATAACTATGCACCCAATCACAGGAGAAGAAACTATTTAAGAAACTAAAGCAACTACAACTGATACTGGAGTTTAAAAATTCTTTGACATCAATTATCAGACCATCATATGACTGGAGGTGTGTCCTTTGTGATGCCTAAGGTCTATTGTTAGACATACATTACTGGTTCTTGGTCCAATCATGTTGGTATTCAAGACCATAACCTTGATTTTCCTGCGATCCAAATAGGAGCATGCTTAGAGAATGTGCAACCCCAACAAGAAATCACAGAGTTTCATTCATTGTGGACACTTGTAATATTATGGCAAGACATATAAGATCAACAAATCAAAAAATCCACACACAAACAATAATTTGTTTGGGAGGCAAATCAACTCTGAATTTTGTTAGCAAAGAAATTCTACACCTACAGCACATGAACAGTTTCAAGCAACCAAATAACAACCCATTTAAATCCGTGCAGCTATCTGAGGGTTTTTTTTACTAAGCAATATAAGAGTACAATCTGGGTGTCAAAACTGGCCTACCTAACAGAGAATTTCCTTAGCAGTAATACCTCACAGTTTCTCAGAGATCTCCTGGCTGAAACCTCAGATAATCATTCTGGCAGCTCCTCAGCACAAAATTGCACTGAAACCCCAGCGTCTGCCCAATCTGGACTGCGTCAGCCTCTCCTTGCCCAGCGTTGGCCCTGCGTCAGCCTATCTAGGCCTGTGTCAGCCCCAGGAGGCCCTGCGTTAGCTCTCTGGGCCTCTGCATCAAATACGCTGGCCTCTCTGGGCCTCTGCGTCAAATACGCTGCCCTCTATGGCTTGAAGCAAATCACCGCGGGTTTGATATGAGAGGATTGATAATTGTCAGATGAAGCTGAGATTCACTAAGAGTGAAGCCAATCCAAACCATTGTTTGAAGATTGTGGATGATAGACCTCTCATACCGACACCTTCTAAGAACGACCTATTTCTGATAGGTGCAGACCCTCTCACTTGCAAAAGTAAGAGAGAGTTGGATTCCGGATGTGGAATGGTAAACTGCAAGATCGTGACTACCTCGAGGATCTTAACTTTCAGAAGTTATATTGTGATGATGTCGGACCAGATTTGGGAAATGCCTCTAAGTTTCATAAACTCATTTGCATTGATGTTCTTGGTGAACTTTCGTCCGTATATATGTTTTATAGTTAGCATGGTGAGCTCATATTTGGTTGAGCCTCACTAGATTGGTGCCAAGAATCTTTTGAGATATCTTTGGAGCACAATCTCTCATGGATTGAGATTCACTGCCTGAAATATGAAGCTGCATGATTATTCGAATGTTGACTGGGCAGGCAATGGGGAGGATCACCAGAGAACTTCTCAGTGCTAGTTCTCTTTGGATTTTGCTTCGATATCATGGATGAGCAAGAAGCAGAAGTCGATTGCTATAAGCACCGCCGAGACCGAATACATAGCTACGAGTATGATCTTGTGTGACGCTGCCTGGTTGTGGAAGCTCTTCAGTGCGTTGTTTGTACACATGATGAATACCACTGTGATCCTCTGTGACAACCAGGGGGGATTCGATTGTTGAGAAATCCTGTCTTCGATGATTTCTCCAGTAGATAAATATCAGATACTAACTGATATAGAATATGGTAAGTCGATGAGCAGGGAGGCTCCATCGCATTGAGACTGATGTATAGGTTGCAAACATTTTGTCAAAGCCCAGGGGAAAGGTCAAATCTGTGACTTTCCCGAACAACCTGGAGTCGTTGAGAGACCTTCGTATATATTACTATCAAAAGGCTAGTTGAAGAAAAAGGGAGTATAAGAGGTGTTTTTTACAACACAAAAGGCTACTAAAAGGCTACTAAAAGAAATGGAAACAAACACACCATATGACCGTTATTTTCGGACCAATGTCCCCGGAAAAACCTAATGCGGGAAAACCGGTGGAGCTATCTGAGGGTTTTTTTACTAAGCAATATAACAGTACAATCTGGGTGTCAAAACTGGCCTACCCAATAGAGAATTTCCTTAGCAGTAATACCTCACAGTTTCTCACAGATCTCCTGGCTGAAACCTCAGATAATCATTCCGACAGCTCCTCAGCACAAAATTGCACTGAAACCCCAGCGTCTGCCCAATCTGGACTGCGTCAGCCTCTCCTTGCCCAGCGTTGGCCCTGCGTCAGCCTATCTAGGCCTGTGTCAGCCCCAGGAGGCCCTGCATTAGCTCTCTGCGCCTCTGCGTCAAATACGCTGCCCTCTATGGCTTGAAGCAAATCACCGCGGGTTTGATATGAGAGGATTGATAATTGTCAGATGAAGCTGAGATTCACTAAGAGTGAAGCCAATCCAAACCATTGTTTGAAGATTGTGGATGATAGAACTCTCATACCGACACCTTCTAAGAACGACCTATTTCTGATAGGTGCAGACCCTCTCACTTGCAAAAGTAAGAGAGAGTTGGATTCCGGATGTGGAATGGTAAACTGCAAGACCGTGACTACCTCGAGGATCTTAACTTTCAGAAGTTATATTGTGATGATGTCGGACCAGATTTGGGAAATGCCTCTAAGTTTCATAAACTCATTTGCATTGATGTTCTTGGTGAACTTTCGTCCGTATATATGTTTTATAGTTAGCATGGTGAGCTCATATTTGGTTGAGCCTCACTAGATTGGTGCCAAGAATCTTTTGAGATATCTTCGGAGCACAATCTCTCATGGATTGAGATTCACTGCCTGAAATATGAAGCTGCATGATTATTCGAATGTTGACTGGGCAGGCAATGGGGAGGATCACCAGAGAACTTCTCAGTGCTAGTTCTCTTTAGATTTTGCTTCGATATCATGGATGAGCAAGAAGCAGAAGTCGATTGCTATAAGCACCGCCGAGACCGAATACATAGCTACGAGTATGATCTTGTGTGACGCTGCCTGGTTGTGGAAGCTCTTCAGTGCGTTGTTTGTACACATGATGAATACCACTGTGATCCTCTGTGACAACCAGGGGGGATTCGATTGTTGAGAAATCCTGTATTCGATGATTGCTCCAGTAGATAAACATCAGATACTAACTTATATAGAATATGGTAAGTCGATGAGCGAGGAGGCTCCATCGCATTGAGACTGATGTACAGGTTGCAAACATTTTGTCAAAGCCCAGGGGAAAGGTCAAATCTGTGACTTTCCCGAACAACCTGGAGTCGTTGAGAGACCTTCGTATATATTACTATCAAAAGGCTAGTTGAAGAAAAAGGGAGTATAAGAGGTGTTTTTTACAACACAAAAGGCTACTAAAAGGCTACTAAAAGAAACAGAAACAAACACACCATATGACACCGTTATTTTTGGACCAATGATCGCGGAAAAACCTAATGCGGGAAAACCGGTGCAGCTATCTAAGGGTTTTTTTACTAAGCAATATAAGAGTACAATCTGGGTGTCAAAACTGGCCTACCCAACAGAGAATTTCCTTAGCAGTAATACCTCACAGTTTCTCACAGATCTCCTGGCTGAAACCTCAGATAATCATTCCGACAGCTCCTCAGCACAAAATTGCACTGAAACCCCAGCGTCTGCCCAATCTGGACTGCGTCAGCCTCTCCTTGCCCAGCGTTGGCCCTGCGTCAGCCTATCTAGGCCTGTGTCAGCCCCAGGAGGCCCTGCGTTAGCTCTCTGCGCCTCTGCGTCAAATACGCTGCCCTCTATGGCTTGAAGCAAATCACCGCGGGTTTGATATGAGAGGATTGATAATTGTCAGATGAAGCTGAGATTCACTAAGAGTGAAGCCAATCCAAACCATTGTTTGAAGATTGTGGATGATAGACCTCTCATACCGACACCTTCTAAGAACGACCTATTTCTGATAGGTGCAGACCCTCTCACTTGCAAAAGTAAGAGAGAGTTGGATTCCGGATGTGGAATGGTAAACTGCAAGACCATGACTACCTCGAGGATCTTAACTTTCAGAAGTTATATTGTGATGATGTCGGACCAGATTTGGGAAATGCCTCTAAGTTTCATAAACTCATTTGCATTGATGTTCTTAGTGAACTTTCGTCCGTATATATGTTTTATAGTTAGCATGGTGAGCTCATATTTGGTTGAGCCTCACTAGATTGGTGCCAAGAATCTTTTGAGATATCTTCGGAGCACAATCTCTCATGGATTGAGATTCATTGCCTGAAATATGAAGCTGCATGATTATTCAAATGTTGACTGGGCAGGCAATGGGGAGGATCACCAGAGAACTTCTCAGTGCTAGTTCTCTTTGGATTTTGCTTCGATATCATGGATGAGCAAGAAGCAGAAGTCGATTGCTATAAGCACCGCCGAGACCGAATACATAGCTACGAGTATGATCTTGTGTGACGCTGCCTGGTTGTGGAAGCTCTTCAGTGCGTTGTTTGTACACATGATGAATACCACTGTGATCCTCTGTGACAACCAGGGGGGATTCGATTGTTGAGAAATCCTGTATTCGATGATTGCTCCAGTAGATAAACATCAGATACTAACTTATATAGAATATGGTAAGTCGATGAGCGAGGAGGCTCCATCGCATTGAGACTGATGTACAGGTTGCAAACATTTTGTCAAAGCCCAGGGGAAAGGTCAAATCTGTGACTTTCCCGAACAACCTGGAGTCGTTGAGAGACCTTCGTATATATTACTATCAAAAGGCTAGTTGAAGAAAAAGGGAGTATAAGAGGTGTTTTTTACAACACAAAAGGCTACTAAAAGGCTACTAAAAGAAACAAAAACAAACACACCATATGACACCGTTATTTTTGGACCAATGTCCCCGGAAAAACCTAATGCAGGAAAACCGGTGCAGCTATCTGAGGGTTTTTTTACTAAGCAATATAAGAGTACAATCTGGGTGTCAAAACTGGCCTACCCAACAGAGAATTTCCTTAGCAGTAATACCTCACAGTTTCTCACAGATCTCCTGGCTGAAACCTCAGATAATCATTCCGACAGCTCCTCAGCACAAAATTGCACTGAAACCCCAGCGTCTGCCCAATCTGGACTGCGTCAGCCTCTCCTTGCCCAGCGTTGGCCCTGCGTCAGCCTATCTAGGCCTGTGTCAGCCCCAGGAGGCCCTGCGTTAGCTCTCTGTGCCTCTGCGTCAAATACGCTGCCCTCTATGGCTTGAAGCAAATCACCGCGGGTTTGATATGAGAGGATTGATAATTGTCAGATGAAGCTGAGATTCACTAAGAGTGAAGCCAATCCAAACCATTGTTTGAAGATTGTGGATGATAGACCTCTCATACCGACACCTTCTAAGAACGACCTATTTCTGATAGGTGCAGACCCTCTCACTTGCAAAAGTAAGAGAGAGTTGGATTCCGGACATGGAATGGTAAACTGCAAGACCGTGACTACCTCGAGGATCTTAACTTTCAGAAGTTATATTGTGATGATGTCGGACCAGATTTGGGAAATGCCTCTAAGTTTCATAAACTCATTTGCATTGATGTTCTTGGTGAACTTTCGTCCGTATATATGTTTTATAGTTAGCATGGTGAGCTCATATTTGGTTGAGCCTCACTAGATTGGTGCCAAGAATCTTTTGAGATATCTTCGGAGCACAATCTCTCATGGATTGAGATTCACTGCCTGAAATATGAAGCTGCATGATTATTCGAATGTTGACTGGGCAGGCAATGGGGAGGATCACCAGAGAACTTCTCAGTGCTAGTTCTCTTTGGATTTTGCTTCGATATCATGGATGAGCAAGAAGCAGAAGTCGATTGCTATAAGCACCGCCGAGACCGAATACATAGCTACGAGTATGATCTTGTGTGACGCTGCTTGGTTGTGGAATCTTCTCAGTGCATTGTTTGTACACATGATGAATACCACTGTGATCCTCTGTGACAACCAGGGGGGGATTCGATTGTTGAGAAATCCTGTATTCGATGATTGCTCCAGTAGATAAACATCAGATACTAACTTATCTAGAATATGGTAAGTCGATGAGCGAGGAGGCTCCATCGCATTGAGACTGATGTACAGGTTGCAAACATTTTGTCAAAGCCCAGGGGAAAGGTCAAATCTGTGACTTTCCCGAACAACCTGGAGTCGTTGAGAGACCTTCGTATATATTACTATCAAAAGGCTAGTTGAAGAAAAAGGGAGTATAAGAGGTGTTTTTTACAACACAAAAGGTTACTAAAAGGCTACTAAAAGAAACACAAACAAACACACCATATGACACCGTCATTTTTGGACCAATGTCCGCGGAAAAACCTAATGCGGGAAAAACGGTGCAGCTATCTGAGGGTTTTTTTACTAAGCAATATAACAGTACAATCTGGGTGTCAAAACTGGCCTACCCAATAGAGAATTTCCTTAGCAGTAATACCTCACAGTTTCTCACAGATCTCCTGGCTGAAACCTCAGATAATCATTCCAACATCTCCTCAGCAAAAAATTGCACTGAAACCCCAGCGTCTGCCCAATCTGGACTACGTCAGCCTCTCCTTGCCCAGCGTTGGCCCTGTGTCAGCCTATCTAGGCCTGTGTCAGCCCCAGGAGGCCCTGTGTTAGCTCTCTACGCCTCTGCGTCAAATATGCTGCCCTCTATGCCTTGAAGCAAATCACCGCGGGTTTGATATGAGAGGATTGATAATTGTCAGATGAAGCTGAGATTCACTAAGAGTGAAGCCAATCCAAACCATTGTTTGAAGATTGTGGATGATAGACCTCTCATACCGACACCTTCTAAGAACGACCTATTTCTGATAGGTGCAGACCCTCTCACTTGCAAAAGTAAGAGAGAGTTGGATTCCGGATGTGGAATGGTAAACTACAAGACCGTGACTACCTTGAGGATCTTAACTTTCAGAAGTTATATTGTGATGATGTCAGACCAGATTTGGGAAATGCCTCTAAGTTTCATAAACTCATTTGCATTGATGTTCTTGGTGAACTTTCGTCCGTATATATGTTTTATAGTTAGCATGGTGAGCTCATATTTGGTTGAGCCTCACTAGATTGGTGCCAAGAATCTTTTGAGATATCTTCAGAGCACAATCTCTCATGGATTGAGATTCACTACCTGAAATATGAAGCTGCATGATTATTCGAATGTTGACTGGGCAGGCAATGGGGAGGATCACTAGAGAACTTCTCAGTGCTAGTTCTCTTTGGATTTTGCTTCGATATCATGGATGAGCAAGAAGCAGAAGTCGATTTCTATAAGCACCGCCGAGACCGAATACATAGCTACGAGTATGATCTTGTGTGACGTTGCCTGGTTGTGGAAGCTCTTCAGTGCATTGTTTGTACACATGATGAATACCACTGTGATCCTCTATGACAACCAGGGGGGGATTCGATTGTTGAGAAATCCTGTATTCGATGATTTCTCGAGTAGATAGACATCAGATACTAACTTATCTAGAATATGGTAAGTCGATGAGCGAGGAGGCTCCATCGCATTGAGACTGATGTACAGGTTGCAAACATTTTGTCAAAGCCCAGGGGAAGGTCAAATCTGTGACTTTCCCGAACAACCTGGAGTCGTTGAGAGACCTTCGTATATATTACTATCAAAAGGCTAGTTGAAGGAAAAGGGAGTATAAGAGGTGTTTTTTGCAACACAAAAGGCTACTAAAAGGCTACTAAAAGGCTACTAAAAGAAACAGAAACAAACACACCATATGACACCGTTATTTTTGGACAAATGTCCCTGGAAAAACCCAATGCGGGAAAACCAGTGCAGCTATCTGAGGGTTTTTTTTACTAAGCAATATAAGAGTACAATCTGGGTGTCAAAACTGGCCTACCCAACAAAGAATTTCCTTAGCAGTAATACCTCACAGTTTCTCACAGATCTCCTGGCTGAAAACTCATAAAATCATTCTGGCAGCTCCTCAGCACAGAATTGCACTGAAGCCCCAACGTCTGCCCAATCTGGATTGCGTCAGCCTCTCCTTGCCCAGGGTTGGCCCTGCATCAGCCTATCTAGGCCTGTGTCAGTCCCAGGAGGCCCTGCGTTAGCTCTCTGGGCCTATGCGTCAAATACGTTGGCCTCTCTGGGCCTCTGCGTCAAATACGCTGCCCTCTATGGCTTGAAGCAAATCACCGCGGGTTTGATATGAGAGGATTGATAATTGTCAGATGAAGCTGAGATTCACTAAGAGTGAAGCCAATCCGAACCATTGTTTGAAGATTGTGGATGATAGACCTCTCATACCGACACCTTCTAAGAACAACCTATTTCTAATAGGTGCAGACCCTCTAACTTGCAAAATTAAGAGAGAGTTGGATTCCGGATGTGGAATAGTAAACTGCAAGACCGTGACTACCTCGAGGATCTTAACTTTCAGAAGTTATATTGTGATGATGCTGGACCAGATTTGAGAAATGCCTCTAAGTTTCATAAACTCATTTGCATTGATGTTCTTGGTGAACTTTCGTCTGTATATATGTTTTATAGTTAGCATGGTGAACTCATATTTGGTTGAGCCTCACTAGATTGGTGCCAAGAATCTTTTGAGATATCTTCGGAGCACAATCTCTCATGGATTGAGATTCACTGCCTGAAATATGAAGCTGCATGATTATTTGAATGTTGACTGGGCAGGCAATGGGGAGGATCACTAAAGAACTTCTTAGTGCTAGTTCTCTTTGGATTTTGCTTCGATATCATGGATGAGCAAGAAGTAGAAGTCAATTGCTATAAGCACCGCCGAGACTGAATACATAGCCCTAGTTGCTGTACAACATGCCCAAGCCGCAAGCCTTATATGCTGTCCTAAAGGGATTAAATCACAGTGAAGAGAGGCTCCTTCGATGTCCCAAAAGAAGGCTCTTCATCATAGCAAGGAGGCTTCCATACGCTGTCAAAGGAAGCTCCAAAAGAGCCCTAGCTGCAGTCTTCTATTCACAGCTAAGACGCAGTCAAAGGGAGCCTAAATGAACCCCTAATCCACAATAAGAAAGAGACTCAATACACAGTCCTAAAGGATGTGTTTTAGGTGTTGTTCAAGTAAGGAGACCTAGCGCGTCTTAGTGGTAGTCTTAAAGCCCAACCGCATTGAAGGGAGAAGTCTCTACAACTGTCTTATGAGGAGGACCTATACGCTGTCAAAAGAGGTTCTAACTTTGAGTTTTCTTCCAAGTCTGGGTACTTGTCTATGATTTATGGCACATATGCAAGCCTTGAAAGTGTGAGAATGTGCAAGAATAAACTCCTGGGATAAATACCCATTTGATTATAAGGACTTCTCTTACATTGATGTGAAAGTGTCAGCAAGGAAATTTGCAGATATCTTAACACAGAAACAAGCAATCACATTCCATTAAAATGCACTTAACTTTACATATGCCCAAAAGCAGAGGAAATAACTAAGCTGGAATCCGATCCAAGAAAATGCCCCATATTATCATCCTATGCTTAGTAACGCTTACAAGGAAATGGGTTGGGTATGTGTTTAAAGTCTGTACAATCAAAAAGAAAGAATCTAAAGGTAGCCCCAACAATCTGAACAGGCAACAGGATATCAGTTTACCAAGTTAATCTAATAATGTAGCACATATGGACTCATCTTGATATTGCTGCCTTGAGTTTACTAGCTATTTCACTTGTCAAAGCGAAGGATATTCCCTTCGATCATGTTTATACAATGGGCTAGTATCTTGAGCACTGACGAATCAGATGAACGCAACTGATTTTATCTCTCTAGAGGTAGCACTGGTGTATTCTAGCTGTGTAAATGTCATTTAATGAGGTTGCAACTTTTTGTAATACATAATCAATGGGCCAGTATCTTGAGCACTGAGGAATTAGATGAACGCATCTGATTTTATCTCTCTAGAGGTAGCACTGGTGTATTCTAGCTGTGTAAATGCCATTTAATGAGGTTGCAACTTTTTACATATTACAAAAAAACGTGAATAAATGGCAAGATCATAAACAACCACACAAATGGCAACTGTTTTCCATTGAGAAGAATCTATATACCCCTCTCAATGTCCTGCAAGGCAAGGACATGGATTGAAAAGAATATATATACTCTTCTCAAAATATTCCTAGTTCTCCAAGTTGCAACCGAGCCTCAAGAACTCAACAGTTGCAAAGCATTGAAACCCATATTCTTGTACTCTGGTTTTTGTCATATGATTAAGAAAATAAAAAAACTATACAAACATATGCATCCTATTGATAAAATCGGTATACCCCTATCAAGGTCTTGCAATGCAAGATCGGCTAGATTCAACCAGTTTTGGGTTTTGGTGTAGATATCCGTATACTGCTCAGCCACAACCAGTATTTTCTCCTTCATCGCTGTCTTAGCAAGTGCAGAAGTGCCAAGAACAAAATTTTTATGATTTTTTGAAGGTCAATAGTCCCGGGTGTTTTAATATAATTTTAACCCTGAGATGACAGGTTATGACGAAATCTGCAACGACTGGGAATCTGGTAGGGTATACGACGGGATGTAATGATTCTCGTTGTAGTGGGAGGAAGCTGCTATGGTCCCTGTCTCTTCTACTTTCCTTGTTCTGCTATGATATCGCTTGTTGTGCGTCTTTTCTACTTTCCTCGTTCTGCTATGGTTCCTGTCTCTTCTACTTCCGTCTCTGCAATTCAAATGTCTGTGTGTGCGATCGCAAATCTTCCCCGTCCGCAGACGAAATGGCTAACCTTCACTCTACTCTCCACAAAAGAGATCTAATTTGTCAAGGTTTTTTACCCAAAGGATCCATCTCCCCTAATGATTCATAAAATATGCCCTAAGCATAATCATAACTTTACAAAAAACTGAGAGCGTAGGGTCCCCTCCTTAATCTCCACCAAAATCGGCACTAGGCGTACATGTGCCCCCACTTGATCAATCATCTCCTCAAGCAGGCTACAGAAGGAGGCAGGAATGGCACTGGAGAAGATCCAGAAGCTAAAACATACATGAAAATTTTGCCTGCAGTTTCTACACCCTATCTTCAAGGAGCTATTTTTTAAGAAAACAAAGAGAAAGCTAAAACACATACCTGTTTTAGGCAAAAACTATGGAAGATCGACGTCACAGAAAAAATAGTAGTAAATGCAGAGCTGGTAAACCTGTCTTGGCTATTGCTCCTCAAAGCACACTGATCTGTCTGCTCCAAAGTTTTCCAAATCGTTGAATACCAGATATTTAGAGCCCACCTTGCCAAATATCATATAATAATATAAGACAGCTGGTTCAGAAAATAAGCTTTCCAATAAGCTTTCCACTGGGTGTGAACCCTGACAGCGACACCTTAATCAATCATTGGAAGAGAATGTTCAGGCGGTGGGACTTCGAGACAAGGAGAAAAGAACAGCCGATTGGCGCCAAGCCCACACAAGGAGAAGCGAAATTTTAAATTTTCCCACAAAATTTTAAATTTTCTCACATAAATGTTTGAAAAGTCTACTTCATAATATTTTTTTAAAGGTTCATTTGCCAACATTTCTATTAATTGAATTTTCCCACAAAATTGTTTGAAAAGTCTTCATCATAATAATTTTTTAAATGTTCATTTGCCAGCAGTTCTATTAATTTGTCCATTTATTTTATTAATACAAACCATATAATATTAACTAACCTGTGCATCCTATAAATTATATAAACATACATTTGCATTCTATAAACCATTCATCTTAGAGGCACCAGGAAGTGGTTTTGTATAATGTGCATAGTTTATATTATTGCTAAACCTTAAAAACCATTCATAGGCCTTAAGATGATAATGGTGTTTCTTCTTAGATGATGTCCAAGGCCCCAACAAAAGTCATCCTTGTTGGGCAAATCCTCACATTAACACCCATACAACATTTATATACCTATGGTTTATAATGCTGGCAAATAGTGCTCCTCATCACCTAATTGTGCAAAAAGCCCCAACTAACCTAGTCTAGGTTAGATGTCCTCGATATTAACATATTATCCTACATTATCCATTAGCTCATGGAGATAGAGGGTTCAAGGACTCTCACTTGATGGTCAGGGACTATAGTCCATCAAGAGGTCAAATGTCGGGCTAACTGTATTAAGGACACCTCAAGGTCAACCAACACGAATGCAATGTATTAGTTGTTCGTTATCAACCTATCAAAATGTCACAATATTGGGTAGTAGACATCAGTAAGTAGGACACTAGTCACCAACAAGAAACCTTGATAACGATAGAGTAATGATGTGATGAGTGGATGTGGACCCGGGGATATCGCATGTCAATTGTGTGGCAGTTGATTTGACATGCTAACGTCTCATTATGATGTGGCACCAATGTGGGTCTAGATGACATGGCATACCAATGTGGCAAGTGATATGGCATGTTGACATGGCAATGGAAGGTTGACTTGGCACCGAGGTGTTGTATAGGTGGTAACCATATAGTGACGACGTGGATGTTGGGCGTTTGGATGTTAAGATATCAACTAATTAGTATCAATGACACTCTCTAGCCTCTTCCTCAGGGCCCAGTGGCTTGATAGCTCAACCATTGGCCTTTCAAGATATCGGGTATTGAGAAATTAGGGCTTCAATCTACAAGCTCGTATGTATGTTAAGTATCGAGTATCGAGACAGTAAGTATGTATAGAGCATTAAGGAAAATCATGTGTTTCGTGTGAATTTGGGCAAGCTTAGAAGTCGGGTTGCAAACTGCTACAAGTGTCCTTATTTTTCTACAAGAAACAGTGTAATGTGAAGGTGAATATGCTAAACGTGATATTGGATGGCAATGATGCTAAGGAGAAGTTGGAAAATTGAAAAGTGCACCTATCCAAGATGTAAACTTCATTATTAAAGATTTGTAAAGGAGTAGCTAGTTAGATCTTTCATCTTACCTGAATCTATCATTAGCTTTCCACATTCCATTAATAACTCATTCTGCTTTTTCCTGCCTCTTTTCTTTCCTAAAATTCTGGGAGCAAATCTCGGTGTGTTTTTCATGGTTTTCACACCTTCTTTGCCCTGCCTTTCACTTTTTCCTTGTCTCTCCAGCCCTATAGCCTGAGTTTTCCATAGGAACAGCTGTTGTACCCTATTAAATTCTTCTGGCGGTAAAAAGTCTACCCCACTCATGGTCCCCTGTTTCAAGAATCCTTCCAGATCTAGGTGTTCCCTGTCAAGAATCTCCTATAGTTCATGATCTTCCATTTCCATCTCACTCTGGGTCATTTCTTGGTCCATCTCTGGTTCTGCATCGCTCATCATAGTCTCTTTCTATTTGATACTATCCTGTGTTTGAGTTGTGTCTTCCTCTTTCTCCTTTTCCCCTGGGCTTCTTTCCATTACCTGATTTATCTTTCTTATCTCTTCTTCTTCTTCCAGAACTTGGAACCTATTTAGATTAGTCTGTGGTCCTTCTATCTGCTACTGCTTTAACCCCCTCCTGCCCCCTTTTCCTTTATGAACCACTTTGTGAAAGCCTTTATTATCTTTCTTTGTGTTCGCCTTACTTTTGTTCTCTATTTTGCTGAGAGGGCAGTTTCTAAATAGGTGCCCATGCTCATGGAATTTTCGACATCTGAAAGGAATATGTTCATAATCAACTGTTTGCACCCATTCTTCATCCAAAACTTATAAAATGACCTCATCCGGAAGAGCTCCAAAGAGATCCATCTCCACACATATTCTTGCGAAGGAAGTGTACTTACCCTTCTATTCAGATCCATGGCAGATTAGTCTATTCTTTCCCAATTCTCAACATGCTACAAATCTAATAAATTTTATACTTAATATTAATTTAAATGTTAAATATAATCCTAGTGTATTATGTATGGCATAAGAAAATAATATGAAGTGTTATCAACCAATTTCCTTCCTTATATTTATTTGTAGTCATCATTATGTTTTTTACCCTTTTGTGTATATTGGGCCCTTCATTTTGAGCTTGTTGGAGCACAAACATTGGTTCAACACTAGTAATATACCTCCTCCATTCATTCTTACTGTATTGTTTGGTGTTCAAAAGATCAGATTAGTCATTTCTAACCAACGTCCATATATTTTTTCTAGAATATTTCATTCCCTAGAATTTTTTGGTATTTTTTTCTCAAAAATTATATAGTAGAAAAGTTCTCGCATCACACATCAAACCAAAAGGATACAAAACAACACACACACTTCTAGTATGTACAAGGTACAATCACAACTCAATCAAAACAATCATGTCAATGTGTGCCTATTTTGGACACAAGAAAAGGATTCTTGTACATGAACTTAGGGAGGAATTGAGGTACTGGTCACATAAATCTATAAATGATAAATCTATTAAAAATTTAAATCATGATTCATAATTCATAACTGAAAGACAACTTACAACTACAAGATAGTAAGATAACACACTGACAACTGTAGTTTTCTCATTAAGTCATCAAATCAAAATGTGTTACATAGGTAGTGTTGGTGCAATGCCAATGACAAATAGAAATAGAAAATATAAAACAACTACAGGTATACAAGCCTCAAGGCATCAATCAGCATCATTGTTCCCATCATCATGGTCCCCACTGCTCTCCTCTGCATCCTCCTCCTCCCCTGTATCCATAGTCGCCTCTGCATCTGCTGGTATGGAGGTTGACCCCTCTAATTCATCAAATCTAACAGGCTCTAGCACTGGATCATTGAGATCCATGTTGGCCAATGCCAACTCAACTGTGGTGTCCAGACCCATATCATCAGGAACAGTGTTACTTGGCAGCGGGAGCGAAAGCGGGGAGCGGGAGTGAAAACAGGAGTGGGAACGACATATTCAGAAGCTCTTGGTTTGGTGCTCTTGATTAAATATGAGTTCCATACCCTAATACATGACAAAATTCAATGGAAGCATTGCAATCCTAAAATCCTGAAAAACTGATTAGTCTGCTGGATTTTGAATGAAATCTAAAATTCTACTTTCTCCATATGAAATCCAATTAGGCCGGAACCACTCTCAAACATCCTGAGTCATTTCATGGTAATGTTAAAAATTTAAGTAAAAGGATGAAGATGAAGATTAAGGAGAATGCCACTTTTACTTTAAGAATTTAACATTAGCATGAATAGCATATCAATACTAGGGCCTAGACTTGATCATGAAGCTGCCAAAATGCTCTACTCCTTGCTACAATAGCACAAATCACTTGCCAAATGAAAATATTAATGAGCAAACATGCCCTTTTCATTCCCGCACTGAGCTTAGCGAGCCCTGGAAACAAGACATTGTGTCCCAAAATTGCGACACGCTTTTAAAAATCGTGACACAACCTTGGATTCGAACACTTGAACACTTGCACACTTGCAACAAACCAAGGGGTATTTTGCAGTAAAGTCGAATTAGGGTGGTAATTATCAGATGCAAGCTAATCAATAGTGACAATATTCCCATTATGAGGAAAGCACATTACTCGAAAGAGTGAAGACACCACAACATTCATAGCATAGACATAATCACACCCAAGTAGCATATTAAATTCTAAAGGGCTATCAACCACCATCATATCGATTAAGATAGTCTTCCCACCTAAAGTGATAGGCAATTGAGGAAGAACACCCATAGATTCACCAAGTCTTCTATCATAGGCTAACAACTAACTCTGAGTTGTCAACAACTTTGGGGAACCCAAAGCTTTCCATGTCAAAGAGGATATAATACTTGCAGAGGATCCTTCATCCACCATACATCGATAGATATTTGTGGAATTAACCCTGACCTTTATTTGGAAAGGTGCAGTGGAAGGAAGACGAGGCTCGACAAGACTATCCCAATCAAAGGAGACACTCCTAGAACTTGGAGGGGGAACATTTGAAGTAGCCAGAATGCCCGCTATATTAGAAGACTCTGCACTAGAGATCAAACGGACTCTTTTGTTAGGCACTTCACCCCCCAAAAAAGGAGTGTAATCCGCCAGAGATTGCATTGGCTCAACCACATTATCAACCAATGGTTGGTGGGATTAATGAGAAACCATATCAGATCTAGGAGTAGAAGTACTTTCAGACTCGGACCATATCCTTTGAATCTCTGGAATACCAGGGCATAAATGAGTAAGATGGTCTCCCTTGCATATCTTACAAGGGAACTTAGGTTTAAAACTTCTACGTCCAGGTTTCTTATCAACCTCCCTTCCACCAACCTAACTAGTAGTGGTTTGTGGAGAGTCCTGAACATGACTTGCAGAGGATCCTGACTCTTTTCTAGTATGACTCACAGTGACTAGACTCATGCCCCTAGCATGACTTGCTGCAGCTAAAGGCTCATCTCCAACATGACTTGCAAAGGTTGATGATGAAGGGATAGAATTATTCTTCTTCTTTGACTTTCTCTTTCTCCTCTTTTTAGATTTCTTGTTACAAGAAGGAGGAGAAGAATCAATCCTAGATTTCCCTTGGAAAGAAGATGAACAATTAGCACCCATGTGATGCCACTGAAATAAAGCATTCATCTGAGAAGCTTCAAGAGTATTGGGAATATTTGGGGTGGACCACAGCCAAATGGGTAGTCCAACATTCAACCCAGGAATATTCAAAGTGGCCATCAAGGGAGTACCAACGTTTCCAAAGAAAGGAAAAGCACAAGGATCTCCTTTTGGAAAGGTACCTTGGTTGGTTTCCATAGGAATATTGGCCATATCTAACTGATTTGCAGACCCTTCCCTTACGGGAATGGAGAAATTACTTTTCAAGGAAGATATACACACAATCAAGACCTTTGCCCTTGAGGAGGCAACTCCACAACTTTGTAGGTGTTGTATTGAAGTGGCTTGGGAGCTTATACATGGACTATGACCATTATCTTACACCTCTTTTAGGCCCTCAGGGACTAGTTTTCATCCTTGAAAAATGTTCAAGGGCCTAAGAACCATCCCTTAGATGGTCTCCATGAGTACCACTAGGCAAACTATTCACCTTAGAGGCATTGGAGGGTGGTTTTCTACCATGTGCATAGTCTGTATTATTACTAAGCCTTAAAAACCACTCGTACTAGACCCTAGCATGATAATGGTGTTTCTCCTTAGATGATGTCCAAGGACCCAAACAAAGCCATCCTTGTCGGGCAAAATTATCCTCACATTAACACCCATACACCATCTATATACCTATGGTTTATAATGATGGAAAATAGTGCTCCCCATCACTTAATTGTGCAAAAATCCCCAACTAACCTAGATTCCATGTCAAACATGTCCTCGATATTAGCATATCACCCTACATTATCCATTAGCTCATGGAGATAGAGGGTTCAAGGACTCTCACTTGATGGTTGGGGACTATAGTCCATCGAGAGGTCAAATTTCGGGCTAACGGTGTTAAGGACACCTTGAGGTCAACCAACACTAATGCAATGTATTAGTTGTTGGTACATCAACCTATCAAAATGGCACAATACTGGGTAGTAGACATTAGTAAGTAGGACACTAGTCACCAACAAGAAACCTTGGTATCAATAGAGTAATGATGTGGTGAGTGGACGTGGATCTGGGGATACAACAGTCAATTGTGTGGCAGTTGATTTGACATGCTAACATTTCATTATGATGTGGCACCAATGTGGGTCTAGATGACATGACATACCAATGTGGTAAGTGATGTGGCATGTTGACATGGCAATGGAAGGTTGACTAGGCACCAAGGTGATGTATAGGTGGTAACCATATAGCAATGACATGGATGTTGGGCTTTTTGATGTTAATATATCAGCTAATCAGTATCAATGACACTCTTTATCCTCTTCGGAGGGCCTGATCGCTTGATAGCCTGACCATTCGCCTTTCAAGATATCGAGTATTGAGACATTAGGGCTTCAATCTACAAGCTCGTCTGTATGTTAGGTGTCGAGTATCGAGATAGTAAGTATGTAAAGAGCATTAAGTGTCATGGGGGGATAGCAGCTTAGTGATCTGGCAGATGGATAAGGTAGATGATGGAAAGGTAATTAGTATCAAGGACACTCTTTAGCCTCTTCTGAGGGCCTGATCGCTTGATAGCCCGACCATTGGCCCTTCAAGATATCGAGTATTGAGACATTAGGGCTTCAATCTACAAGCTCGTCTGTATGTTAGGTGTCGAGTATCGAGATAGTAAGTATGTATAGAGCATTAAGTGTCCTGGGGGGATAGCAGCTTAGTGATCTGGCAGATGGATAAGGTAGATGATGGAAAGGTAATTGTGTTAATTGATGACCCATTGTTTGGTTATGTGAAGACCGAGTAAGCAAGTTTTAAACTAATGTGATATTTCCCAAGTGGTCGATAGTGGATATAATAGCCAAATTAATTGAATAGGTAAGCTAAAATGAACATTATTGTTTATATCATTGCTAAAATGAACATGGCCTAATTATTCAATATCTCTTGTAATGGGACCAAAGTTATGTATCACATGAATAGTTATAGGTAAGAATTCTTATAAATTATCTTGATTACTATGTCACATATTGAAAGCTTTCATTTCACTAATAGTTTCAACGAGACAAGTATATATTGCTAGAAAAATAGAGATAAAAAATAATTAACAAATTCCTAAACTCCTTAATTGTAAAAAAAAAAAAATCTCTAGTTTTAATTTTTTTAATAATTACTAAATTGTGTGTTTGAAGTAATTCCTTATTTGAAATAAGGAAAAATCTTTTTTCCTTTTTTTTTTTTTAATAATCACTAAATTTATTATTTAACATAAATAAAAAAAATTGAAAAAACTATTTTTTTTTCTTTTAATAATTACTAAATATATTATTTAACATAAAAAAATTAAAAAACAAAAAATAGATTTTTCATTACATGCATATTGAACTTTTACTTATAATTTGATCAAATACTATTTTTTCCATATATAAAAAATATACATGTATTATTAAAATTTGAAAACGTTTTTGTCAGTGAATATAAGCTACTTGGTGAAAATAGTTAGTAAACTAGGTGAAAGTAGTTATTTGAAAACGTTTTTGTCAGTAAATATAAGCTACTTGGTGAAAATAGTTAGTAAACTAGGTGAAAGTAGTTAGTAAACTAAGTGTTGATTACCACTCCATCTGATATCTAATCTGATGTCATCAGACAGTTCGGGCTGTAATGAATTAATAAATATGCAGTTCTCAGCTGTTAAATTTACTTCCATTAATGCACCCAACGATTCGTTAAAAGCACTGAGATTTACAAATTCACAAGCACGATATTTACATACAGGATTCTGTCTGATTTTCAGAAGAACAAATCTTCAAAAGCAGCACAAGTTTTTGGTTCAGATTTTTCCCTTTTGGAAGTGAGAGTTCATGCAAAATACAAGTTTTTTCCACTTCTGATTGTAATTTTGATTACCTGTGCACTTTTTTTAAACAGTTTTTGCCATGTGTTTTTAATATACTCTCTTTTTCTGTTAATGAAAAATACTTTTACACAGAATTTGTTCATCCTGGCTGTAAGTATTTGCAATTTGCTTAGTTGATATAGGTTTGATCGCTTTCTTTAGTCCTATTAGTTGATACGCATGCAGATAGCCTCCCAGATTGTGCTGGAAAGCTGTGCAGTTTAGAAAGACTGGGCAATGAGACAGGATTTGGAATCACTACGGGCTTGATTTTGTACTGTGGTTTAGAATTTCTTTGTTTTCTGCTTTAATTGAATAACAAATTTTGATTTGAAACTGAGCAACAGTGGGTATTTCCTCCCTCACTTTTTCCCCTGACAATTTCAAAGAGTCCTCAAAAAGATTTAGGGCATCAGCTACAGCCTCCCAGTGATCCAACTTTCCATCCTCATCCTCACTGATTATCCATCTTGCTTTAAACTATAAGATGTTGAAGCGATGTTAGATCTATTCTTCCAAGTGAAAAATCTGTCCCTACCAATGGAAAGAAATTAAAATTCTAGATATCGACTGGAAGATTTAGATTGTAGCATCAAATCCAAAAGAGATAAATCTGGTCATGTTCCTTCTTCCTGTATACAGAAACGAAAACCTAAACCTATGTCAAGGAAGAAGCATGGTAACGAGGAAAGCCTCCTGAATATTTTTGTGGGTTTGGCTTTCTGAATGATATGGTGTAGCACACTCATATAGCTGTTTCCTACAAAACAAGTAGGCAACAAGGACACAATAGAGAATTAGTATATTTTTTTAAGTGTCACAGGCCTATGCCTCGTAATCTAGAAACCACATAATGGATTGACACCCATTGAGGTTTGAGGACTCCCAGGCCCGAAATGCAAAACCCTTCCGAAATTTCCAAGAACACAGTTATAATTTATGCCAAGTTTAGAGATTGAAATTGAAACTTCTGTCAGTGTCCACGAAACACCAAAATAGGTCAAAGGGATTGATGACTAAAAGTCAGCCAGTAGGACAACAAATAGTTAACTCCTCTGTTTCACCCATAGATCCAATTTAAGGCATTGTTCTTATTGATTGGGTGAGGTATTCTAAAGGAATCTTCTCATAGCCATCAAGGAGGTAGCTGGGCTTAAAGAGTGTGGATTTGCGCGACAGCAGCACTCATCCAGAATACTGAAGGAAAAGATACGAGATTTAGAAATTATAAATGTTTTACTATCAGAAGAGATTATAATTTTGCGCTTTCTTCCTTCTCTTGATTAAAATGTCTCTCCCCTGTAGGGGTCTATACCAGAGGCTCTTCTATTTATCTAGCTAGGAAGTCGAAGTCCAGTCACAACCTTTTTTATAAACCTTTCATCCGGGCAAGGAACCAATTCTGTTGTAAGGGTGGTCCATTGCTTATAGAATTTTTTGCTTTGCTGCATATGGAAATATAATGAAATCTAAGTGTAGCCGTGGTGGGCTATATTACTACTAGCCCCTTCTTTCCAACACATAAACATAAAGCAAGCGATCAATTTACTTTTTATTTCCCCCTTGCTAGGCATACTACTGTCTCGGGTCTGTGTTGAAGGTTCCTCAGCTATGTGGGGATATGTCAGAATGCCGTATGAACCTATGGTGTCTAGAGTGAAGTTATACAAAACACATGATCACTGATTATCCATATTGCTTTAAAATATAAGATGTTGAAGTGATGTTAGATCTATTCTTCCAAGTGAAAAATCTGTCCCTACCAATGGAACCACATAATGGATTGACACCCATTGAGATTTGAGGACTCCCAGGCCCGAAATGCAAAACCCTTCCGAAATTGCCAAGAACACAGTTATAATTTATGCCAAGTTTAGAGATTGAAATTGAAACTTCTGTCTCAAAAATGAGATGAAATGAAATGTAAGATGAGTACAAGATCACAAAGAAATTAAATGACATAAAATAGACATAACAAGTAGATTATTCCAAGAAGGAAAACCCGGTAAATTGAAGGAGATCAATGGAGATATATAGCCTCACCAAAGATATACCTTCCACGAGGGAGTATTACCTCCCGAAGTTTCACTTGGTGGAAAAGTCCTAACCATAAGGGTGAAGACCCCATAGGCAACTTACGCAAGCTACCTATTGTCATCTTAGTAGGCTTGCCTTTCTCATTTTAAGCTAAGGAAGAAGTTCCTAAGGAAGAGTCTGAGATTTTCTATTCATAGATTCCGACTTATCAAGGCAGGTTTTGCCAGCAAATCAAGGTGAAAACTATATATATGGAATGCTTTCATTTTCTTTATTGGAGGTTGGGTGAATGGGGGATGCAGAATTGGCTTCAAGGAAAGGCTTGACAATCAAAAGTGATGACCCATGGTCTCAGCATGCGGTGTGTGCCACAAAACAGCAGACACTTAGCATGCTGTATTTAAAATTTTTATCCAAGATTGATGGCTTATTTTTTGCATTGCATTTGAAAAATAGTATTTTGTTTTGGTTGGGGGCACCTACTTTATTTGTGTTAATCATTTTACAACATGTCTTTGATCTCCATTAGTTTTTCGTACAACTATGTCATGTGTTTTAGCATGAATGTTGCTTTAAGGAGGCAGTCCAATTTATGAAAACATGTTTGGATTCATGGAATGCTTGCTGTTCATTCATGTGAAGTAGTCTTTTCCCTCTTCTATCACTGTTCAGTGATCCATACATTACAGATGGTAGGTAGTTTGCAAAGTGGGTTCGATCATGCACTGACATATTTTAGGGTGCCAGGTATACTCACAATTGGTGGCATCTAGCGTTATGTTACTTGGAAGGCCATGCACATTTGAGTAAAGTGCTTCGTATATATGACTCCCATATCTTGGCTTCTTTGCAAAGAGAGAATGTTGATCCTTCACACGTCATGATTACTATAACCTTTCTCCATTTTTTCTAAATTGGGAGAGTGACCTGGTCTAAGATATTCTTAAGATTACTTAGCATGCGGTGTGTGCCACAAAACAGCAGACACTTAGCATGCTATATTTTAAATTTTTATCCAAGATTGATGGCTTATTTTTTGCATTGCATTTGAAAAATAGTATTTTGTTTTGGCTAGGGGCACCTACTTTATTTGTGTTAATCATTTTACAACATGTCTTTGATCTCCATTAGTTTTTCGTACAGCTATGTCATGTGTTTCAGCATGAATGTTGCTTTAAGGAGGCAATCCAATTTATGAAAACATGTTTGGATTCATGGAATGCTTGCTGTTCATTCATGTGAAGTAGTCTTTTCCCTCTTCTATCACTGTTCAGTGATCCATACATTACAGATGGTAGGTAGTTTGCAAAGTGGGTTCGATCATGCACTGACATATTTTAGGGTGCCAGGTATACTCACAATTGGTGGCATCTAGCGTTATGTTACTTGGAAGGCCATGCACATTTGAGTAAAGAGCTCCATATATATGACTCCCATATCTTGGCTTCTTTGCAAAGAGAATGTTGATCCTTCACACATCATGATTACTATAACCTTTCTCCATTTTTGCTAAATTGGGAGAGTGACCTGGTCTAAGATATTCTTAAGATTACTTGCTCTTGGTTTTCATTTGCAATTGGCTGTCTTTTGGGTTCTCAGGTTTACTTGAATGCTCTAGGGTTGCTGTTGAATATTCATGTGCATGGACATTCTGGTATTATTGATGATAGAATGGGAGATCTTTCATATCACCTTCTGGATCAAGTGAGTACTTACAATCATGATATGCATATTGGAAATGCATGGTCCAAAAGGATTACGCTGATGTCTGATAAGTTAATTGCTTCACCTTGTCCTATCTTATTCTGAATAAATGTGATTTAAAACACTAGATGAGATTATGACTATAACAGACATTTACCTATGCAGATTTGACTTCATGATTTATATATTAGACCAAACAATCAAATTGGGATTGACATGTAAATATCAGAAAGAATTATATAGCCATACACGACAGTCACCAAAGAAAGGGGCTTTCTAGAAACATGGGAAAAAATAGATTACAAATGGATGAAAAGACTATTGTTTGAGTGAGAAGTTAAGAATGATTTAAGTGTTGCAACCCCAAAACCTCAGTCAATATTAAATTGACATCATGAAGTAAGAAGAGGTAGCAGAGCACATCTAGAAAAGCATAAATATTTACATAAGAAAGACACGTTATCCAAGATAAGAAAGGCTGACTCAGACCCAAAATGCAGCTTGCAATGAATTGTGATCAAGGCTGGTATCAAATCACAGTGCTGAAATTGAGATGACCAGGGAAGAAGCTCCAGTCACTGGACAATGTAAAACATGGCTAACAACCATGAATGCAACTTCTAAAGTGAATATGATCAGAATACATTTCCACAACATACGTTTATGAACCCAACTGCCAGAGTGATACTAGTAGATCATGAAAAACATGAAATCTGGAGAAGTAATTGCTCTCAAAAGTTTGTGTCTATGCAATATATTAAAATACAAACACATTTAATAATAAAGGAGACTAGAAGCAACTAATAGTTTGAGTTGGTAGCAGGTAGTTCAAGTTTTTTGTTTCTTCTTCTTAGGGGGCTTGAGGGGGGATAAATCTGATTTTTGGGGTTTGTGGAAATAATAACATAAACAAGCTATTGTATTTCCCAATGCAGAATCTCGATGCAGATGGAATGCAGGGATGATTGATAAACCCTGGAAGCAGGTATACTCCACAGAAAATCTTGGCCTCTGAAGGTTCATTTTGGTTTGGATACTGCACACCTGTAGCATATAATCTCACAGAATCAGCTAACTAGAGATCCCAATTAGGCTATTCCTCCTGTAATTCAGTGGAACCTTGTTGTGATTTCATTTCTTGGTATTGCTAAGGCCAATACAGATGTATAACAGCGCCCGACCTGGAATTGTTGGTTAAAAATTGATGGGTTTTAGGCTTGATTGGACAAAGTTTGATGAAAATTAAGGAAATACAGGTTTCCTGCTAAGTCTTCGACAAATGTCCTAAGAATGTGAGCGTAAAAATTCACCAGGGAATTAGAATTTCAAGTGTAATAAAAAAATACAGTATGGATAGCTTGATTCAATTTCATAGCCAATTTCAAAGGAAAATATTAATTATGCCTGAGAGAGCTATGGTTCGATATCACACCCCTGGTGAAGAATGATGCTATGGCTAATAATTTAGAATGATTAATTTTAATGACATATTTAATGTAATTATACATGTTTAATATATCTACAAGACCCTTTTTATAAAATATTGTTGATATGGGCCTCAAGAGCTATTAAGGTCCATAGGTTGAAGTTGGGTCAAAATTGTTTTTCAAGGAGTTCAGGGCCATGAGGGCATGATGGAGTAGTAACGATGATGAAGGTTGTAGATGTGGTGTAGTGAGGCCAGGAAGGTCATGATGTCATGGAAGTTTGATCATGGTAGCATGGGGTGGTGTGGGGCCATAGAGGTGGGCTAAGCCTATGTTAATTAATGTGTTGTGGAACCATGTTGGGGTAGGGTGTTACCGTGATAGGGGACCTCCCACTATGCTGTTAACGGGAGAGGGGGGGCGGTCATATTTGATATTGGCCATTGGATGACCAATGTCAAATTGCATAAACGTCGTCAGATATAATGGGAAGAACCCTGAGTTGGAACATTGATTACGAACCCCTATGACATTAGTGAGGGAGTGGGGGTCCGAATTGTGTCTTGACCATCCATTTTCAACATGTATCCACCGTTGGATGTTAGGGGCCTTCTGTCAATGTGGAGTTGGAACCATGCTAAGGGAGTTTGGAACCTGGAATATTAGATTGTGAGGAGCTTGTTAATGGACCAACAATTCGATGTCCAAGGACGATTTTAGAAATTGTATAGGGTTGATATGAGCTATCAGATCTAAGATCAACCAACATAACGACTGTTTGATATTTTAAACTACCAATGGTCGATAAACCGAAGGGACCCTTGAGGTTATGTGGGGTCAACAATAATGCATTTATTAATTTATTTAAAATATTGTAAGATGGGTTATATATATATGTTGTTTTGCGTTCATGCAATATGAAAAGAGAAGTGGTGGGCTCCGTGTAATTTATTTAAAAACATAAATATGTTATATGTATGACCCTTTTGGGTTGTCACTAGAACTGTGAGCTATTGAGGGTTGGGTTTCATATTTATTTATTATTTATGAATATTTACATAGAGGGGATATACTTTGGTCCATAAGTGTTAAGTTTATATGTTATTTAAATGATTTTCATATTTATATATAGATTAATAATTGGATAATATTTATATAATCAATTAATATATAAACAAAAACATATATATTTATATATCTTAAATAAAACAATATATGAAAATATATGAAATTGTGTGTGGGGTCAGAAAGAAGTTAGCATGTTGGCTAGTTGGAGAAAGAGGCCAAAAAGCTTGTTTACTTCCAATAAGGAACCGAGGAAATCCTAAAGAGAAGAGTGAGAATCACAAGGAATAGGTAAAAATATGGAAGTACAAGAAAATACAAGTACTTTTGACAGGAAAATTAGTTATAGATTTTGAAATATAGTTACAACATTGAGGAAAGTAGGTAGAATTGGAATTTTCTCGGTATGGAGAATTTGACGAAAATTATGCAAACTTAAAAAGACCGTAAGTTACAGCTCACAAATAAGAATTGGGCATATAACAAATAATTAGAATGACAATTTCAGGATGATTATAACTTCCTACCCAAAAATTTGAATTGAAGGTTAAATTTTTGGAAAATTTTGAAGAAAATCTACAAGAGTCTTCACATGTTAAAATGTCATAATAGGTTACAATATTTCAAAGGTCATATATTTTAGCCTGGGGATTGGAATAACACAAGTAGATAGTCAATACAAAGAAATTGACGAAGAGGACAACCTGGAAAATCTAGAATTCTTAAGTCAATGATCAATTTGAACAAAATATTTAGGAAACACTATAAGTAAATTTTCAGGGAAAATTTCCTAGTAACATATAGGAGTCAAAAATATGCCCAAGGACCTTAGAGTGAAGAGGAAGTAGTTAGGGTTACAAACATAAGCATGAATGATGTTAAAAAAAACTAATGATCATGTAGTGGACCAACCTAAGGGTAGGGATTTGGAAGAAACAATCAAAAATCTCAAATTGGAATTTCTCAACTATAAAGATGACAATGAGAAGCTGATAAAAGATAAACAACATATTAGCAACCAAATATTTAAGAGTTTAAACAAAATTTAGAGTGAATTGACATAGAAAACTGAGTCCAGATTAGCTTATGAGCAAAGTGCATGGTTTATGATGAGAGGTATCGGAAGGTCAAGTCACTCCAAAATTGTTTCTTATCAACACTATCACTCAGCTAGGAAAACAAGTAAAAGGGATTATTTTACTATCGAATCTGATAATATCCATATTTTTTCAACACTTAGAGAAGTTAGAAGAAGAGCAGAAAAGCAAAGCTAAGAAAAATTAAGGCCCCCATATTTAATGGCGAAAATAAGAAAAGGGAAGAAGAAAATACCTGGTTGCTAGAGATGAGGAAATATCTTTAATTGTTACACTATTCTTCGAATTTAGAGTCTAGAATTACCATATATCACTTGAATGGAAAGTTGAATCTCTGGTGGAAATATCTTTAATTGTTACACTATTTCTCAATACCTCTGCCTCTGATCACTACCCCATCACTCTAACTTTGGAAACCCACTGTCCTCTTGGCCCTATTCCATTTAAATACAACCCTCTTTGGAATCAGATTCCTGTAGCCAGAGAAATTGTTTAGATGACCTGGAGCCAGCATGTGGAAGGTTCGCCATGCTTTATTTGGGAAACCAAATTAAAAAGAACCAAGCAGATTTTAAAAGATTGGGCCAAAGATAATTATCAGGAGCCAGAGGAGATCAAAAAGAAAGTCAAGAATGAATTAGAAGGTGTGCAGTCAAGGATCGAAGAGCATGGATTATCACAGCAAAATAAGGAGCAAGAAAGTGTATTATACGCACAACTGAGTCACATTAATAGGGAGGAAGAAACCAAGTGGCGTTTAAAATCTAGACAATTATGGCTTCAAGGAGGAGACAAAAATACAGGCTACTTCCACAAACAGGCCACTGCTCGAAAGCTCAGGAACGATGTAAACACAATCCTGGACAGCGAAGGAAATCGGCACAGCACTCAAGAAACCATAAGGAAGGCTGCCTCCAAGCACTACAGGGACCTCCTAACTGAAATCAAAGGGGCAGAAGACTATTCCGACTTGCTCCAGCATCTGCCCAAAGGAGTCTCTAAGGAGATGAACGACAACCTTAGAAAGGAAATTGAAGAGGAAATTAAAAGAGCAATCTGGAGTCTACACCTTGATAAGGCGCTTGGGCCTGACGGATTCCCCATCTGTTTTTTCAGGGAGTTCTGGACTCTGATAAAAAAGGACCTGACAAAGATGATTCGATGGGCACAAAGAAAAGGGAAAATAGGAGGATTCACCAATTCCACCTTTCTTGCCCTCATACCTAAGGAAAATCGGTGCTCTTCCTTTTCCAGATTCCGACCCATTTCCCTCTGCAATTCCTCCTACAAAATTCTATCCAAAATCTTAGCTACCAGACTCAAACCCCTCCTTCCCTCCCTGATTTTTGAAAATCAAGGAGGTTTCCTGCCCAACAGACATATCACTGATTCCATTCTCCTTGTCCAAGAAGCCATCCACTCGAGTTTATCCAGGAAAGAGAAAGGATTTGTCCTAAAACTCAATCTGGCGAATGCCTTCGATAGAGTAAGGCATTCCTTCCTTATTGCTGTCCTAAAAAAGATGGGCTTCGAATCTCCCTTCATTAATATTATTGTAGCTTGTATCTCTAGGCCATGGATCTCCCCCCTGATCAACGGTAGGCCAGGTGAAGCATTCCAATCTTCCCGAGGTCTCAGACAGGGTTGTCTCCTCTCTCCCTACCTCTTCATCCTCATGGCAGAATCCTTCAGTCAAGCTTTGGACCACAATCGGAGAGTGGGCCTTATAACCGGTATCAAATTCGGGAATGGAGCAAAAAACATTAATCACTCACAGTTTGCTGATGATACCTTATTAATTGGGGGAGCCTCCAGCATAATAGCAAGGCAATTCAAGAAACTCCTTGACCAATTTATGGGGTACTCTGGAGGCTTGGTCAATCAGCTCAAAAGCTGTATATATGAATGGAACACTTCAAATCAGGTTATCCATAGCATTGCAAACATATTTGGTGTCACATGCAAGCTGGAATGGACCCACTTTTCCTATCTGGGCATGCCAATGAGCTTGGGCCCTTTGAAGGCTGAAACTTGGAACGGAATCATTGACAAGGTAAAGAGAAAAGTGCAGCAATGGGGAACACTGTGGCTCAACCCTGCAGGCCGGCTCATTCTCCTTAAATCAGGTATCACTTCCCTTCCCCTTTACCGTTTTTCTCTATATCAAGCTCCTGCCATTTTTCACCATAAATTGGAGGTTGCACTTCGCCACTTCCTTTGGCAAGGGGGGAAGAATGATAAAAGCAAGTTTAATTTAGTTAGTTGGAAGCATGTAATCCAAACCCAAGATAGAGGAGGTCTTGGTATTAGATCGCCAAAGTTCTTAAATTTGGCCTTTGGAGCGAAAATAGTATGGAGGTTAATAACGAGACCCTCATCGTGGTGGAAAAAGGTGCTGGAGATCAAATATCTAAACTTCCAAAGGCAGAAGCTCCTTGACTCCAATATCCCCAACAGAGACTCCACTAAAATCTGGAGGTTATGCAAGAAAGCCCTACCTCTTATGATTCAAAATATTTCGAAAGTTCCAGGGGGGGGAGCCAGCATCAACTTTGGAACTGACAAAATCCAGGGACAACAACCATTGATCATGCATAAAGAGGCCATACCCGTCATCAAATTTCTTAACAATAGAGGCATCCATCATCTGGCTCAAATTTCCAGTTGGGACCCTCATTCCCATGCCTGGACTGGTTGGTCCTTCCCAGAAATCCCCAACGCTTTAGAACCCAGCCTCAGCTATCTGAAGTCTCTCCTCCACATCAAGGCTCCCATCAAGGAAGGTGAAAGGGATGGTTTTCGCTGGGACTCAACAGGAACAAATTATACAGTCAGAGCAGGCCATCAACACCTTTGCAATAGCACCTTTCAGATGAATTTGTGGAACCATTGGAAAATTGTTTGGAGATCAGAGGCTCTCCCAAAAATAAATTTTTTTATATGGCTCCTGCTGAAAGGCAAAATCTTAACAACAGAGAACCTAAAAAGAAGAGGCATCAACGGCCCATCCAGATGCCCCAACTGTTGCAATGCCAAAGAAACGATGCATCATCTATTCATAGAATGCCCTTTTGCTGTTGAATGCTGGGAAAAGATGTCTTCCACTGGCAATTTAATTTGGGAACCTCAGCATACCATAGCGGAGAGAATCTACAAATGGAGAAAATGTTGCCCCTGGAAAGAAAAAAGAAGCAACTTGGTGAAGAGAGTATGGAACATTCTCCCTCACACCTTGCTATGGCGTATCTGGTTAGCTAGAAATCGAAAAATTTTCCAAGACAAGAGCTCAACTACACAAATAACCTGCAACAAAGCCATAATCCTTGCTCTGGAAACTATCTCAATCAACACCACTGGAAAGATAGATGCAACAAGATATAGTGTGGAGGAGCGAGATTTCATAAGTTACATTCTGGAAAAAAATCATAATGTACAGGAAGGTAGCAGGAGGGATGCACAGAGAAAGGCAAAAGCTAGCTCATGGAAAGTTAGATTAAAAGAAGAGGAGTTCGCCAATTGGATACAAAACTGCAACTGCTTCTATCTATTCTTCGACAGGGCATCTAAATCAAATCCTGGTACAGCTGGAGCAGGGGGGCTGATTATCAACGCCAATGAGGAGTGCATCCTCCATTATGAGTGGGGTCTAGGGAAGGTCTCAAATAATAGAGCTGAAGCACTAGCTTTGTTTCAGGGCCTAACTCAGTTAGGCAAACTGAGGATAAAGAAGGCAAAGGTATTCGGTGATTCCTCTGTTGTCATCTGCGTAATGGTCCATCAGCAGGACTCTCCCAACACTCTCCTTTAGCAAATTAACAGACGCAATCAAATTTTGTATCAGGCAATGGATGACATTCAATACTACCATATTCTTCGTAACCTTAACAAGAGGGCTGACGGTTGCGCCAACAGTGCGTGTGGAAGGCCAGTTGGCACCCTAAGCTGCAACTCTAAGGAGACTTACCAACCTTTGCCATGACTCCAAATAAACTCAACAGCGTTAAGCCTAAAAGCACTGACAGAATCGACTGGAATCATCTTCCTCGGGATTTCAACAGGATTGCTTACTGCAGCAGGATATTGCAAGGACACGAAATCCACAAAATACTCATTAAGCTTGACAATCTCATCAAATCTGCCAGCAGATGTCTCCTCAGATCTGATTCATGGATCCTCCAGGACATCTCTCTGGTCTGCCCTCAGGATTCCCTCCTTCATCCCGTGACTGGTTGGTCCCTCTCCCGCCTCACCACTCTCCAGCTTCTTCCTATATCTCACCCCCTTCCTTCATTCATCAACGCTAAGTATTCCTCACTTCATCGCTTGCTCCCTGTTATTGCTTCCAAGCGAACTTGTCCTCAGGTGATTTCTCGTGTGCTGTGTTGTCTATCGAACCTTCGCTTCTGCTTCAGAGATAGTCTCTGCCCTCTGTGTAGCGATCCGAACCTCTGGACAACTCTCTTTTGCTCTATCCGTCTGACTGTCTTCCTCGCCTCCAGGCGGTTTCAGGCCATCAAGAGCCCAGCTGCGCGCTGTGGTGCTCTCAATCTCTCTGCCCCCTGTGTTGTGAGTTATATTCCAAATTTTGTGTGCACCCGCTCCTTATTTCTTCCACCCCCGGCAGCAAGTATGGCACGCAATGAAGACTGTCTGCATTGTGCGGACCTGCAAGTTGAATTAGAAGAATTCAGGGCTCAGCAGCGTATCTTGGAGAATCAGCAGAGGATCTTGGAGACAAGAATTGAAGACCAGAACCGCATCATCAATGATAAATACCGAGCTGAAATTGACCTCTTCCTGCATAGAGTCGCTTCACTTCATGAGCAGTTTAGCCACTTGTCAAATAGGTGCAGTCATGCATAAGAATCGATTTCGATCCTGCAATATATGATGGACAAGTGAAACAAAGAATCCCCAAGCTCCTCAAGTGCCAAGTAGGCAGAAGTGGATCAAAAGCCGGAGGAATCCACCGCAAGGCAAATTAGTCACATAGAAATAGATTAAATAATGTTCTGCAAATGTCAATTTTGGTTGTTTCAATATGTAAGAAGCTACAGTAGCTCAGGTAATTTTAGAAGCAGGACAAGGATCAAGGAGAGGTCTCTATTTTGTAAATCCTTTGATCCAAGCCGCCATCGGTATCTAATGTATCTCAGGAGTCCTGACTCTCTTTTTTTTCAGCCATTAATATAGCAACCGACTGTGTTTAAAAAAAAAAGTCTTGAACATGAATTAAATTTCTTATACTACAATTTTTGTCTAACCATGATTCAAATTTCCGGGAAAAAAAATTTGTTAACTAAAAAGTAAGACTCTTTATCTAAATTATTGATAAGAATCAGATAAGCCCTCAAATTAAAATCTTCTGAACTATTTTGAGCCTACAAAGGGATCAAATTTCTAAGGTGCATGCTTTTCGTTTACATCCATCTTAACTCTAGATTTAGTGAGCATAGAGGGGGATTTAATTTCTTGATGATAATGTTAGAGTTTGTTCTATTTGCAGAGTTTGTGAAATCTTACAAAGACCCGGGATTTCACACGAGTGAGAGAGACAATTTACTTGATGTGGTTTATAAACATGTATATGCATCTCCTTGATAGGGATGAGTAAGTGGAGGGATATGGAGATGAGTATGAGATTGTTTTGTGTGAGAAATCCATCACAACTTGCTAGATTTCTCACTCTACAATGTTTCTATGTGCTTGAGTTTGCGCTAAAAGGAAATCTAACACATGTTAGGTTTTCTTTTACATTGAAATGTTGTTAATCTAGCACACATTAGACTTATTTAGTCCTAAAATTTTGTTACGTTCTTGTGTTTGTGCTAGAAGGAAATATAGCATGTGTTAGATTTCTTTCAAATTTAGATGTGTTTGTGTTTCTGTTGGAAGAAAATTTAACACAAGCTAGATTTCTTATACTCTACAATGTTGTTGTTGGCAACGTGCTTGTACTTGTGGTAGACATAAATCTAGCACTTGCTAGATTTCTCAATTTACAATGTTTCTATGTGCTCAAGTTTGCGCTAAAAAGAAATCTAACACATGTTAGATTTTATTTTACATTGCAATGTTGTTAATTTAGCACACATTAGACTTATTTAGTCCTACAATGTTGTTATGTTCTTGTGTTTTTGCTTGAGGGTAATATAACATGTGTTAGATTTCTTTCAAATTAGAATGTGCTTATTTGTGTTGGAAGAAAATTTAATACAGTTTATAATTCTTATACTCTACAATGTTGTTGTTGGCAACTTGCTTGTATTTGTGGTATACATAAATCTAACACTTGCTAGATTTCTCATTCTACAATGTTTCTATGTGCTTGAGTTTGCGCTAAAATGAAATCTAACACATGTTAGATTTTCTTTTACATTGCAATGTTGTTAATCTAGCACACATTAGACTTATTTAGTCCGACAATGTTGTTATGTACTTGTGGTTGTGATAGAAGGAAATATAGCACGTGTTAGATTTCTTTCAAATTTAAATGTGCTTGTGTTTGTGTTGGAAACAAATTTAACACAAGCTAGATTTCTTATACTCTACAATGTTGTTGTTAGCAACGTGCTTGTATTTGTGGTAGACATAAATCTAGCACTTGCTAAATTTCTCACTCTACAATGTTTCTATGTGCTTGAGTTTTCTTTAAAAGGAAATCTAACACATGTTAGATTTTCTTTTACATTGCAATATTGTTAATCTAGCACACGCTAGACTTATTTAGTCCTACAATGTTGTTATGTATTTCTGTTTGGGCTAGAAGGAAATATAGCATGTGTTAGATTTATTTCAAATTTAAATGTGCTTGTGTTTGTGTTGGAAGAAAAATTAAACAAGCTAGATTTCTTATACTCTACAATGTTGTTGTTGGCAACGTGCTTGTATTTGTGGTAGACATAAATCTAGCACTTGCTAGATTTCTCAATCTACAATGTTTCTATGTGCTTGAGTTTGTGCCAAAAGGAAATGTAACACATGTTAGATTTTCTTTTACATTGCAATGTTGTTAATCTAGCACAAATTAGACCTATTTAGTCCTAAAATGTTGTTATGTTCTTGTGTTTGTGCTAGAAGGAAATATGACATGTGTTAGATTTCTTTCAAATTTAAATGTGCTTGTGTTTGTGTTGGAAGAAAATTTTACACAAGCCAGATTTCTTATACTCTACAATGTTGTTGTTGGAAACGTGCTTGTATTTGTGGTAGACATAAATCTAGCACTTGCTATATTTCTCAATCTACAATGTTTCTATGTCCTTGAGTTTGCACTAAAAGGAAATCTAACACATGTTAGATTTTCTTTTACATTGCAATGTTGTTAATCTAGCACACATTAAACTTATTAAGTACTACAATGTTGTTATGTTCTTGGGTTTGTGCTCGAAATATAACATGTGTTAGATTTGTTTCAAATTTAAATTTGCTTGTGTTTGTGTTGAATAAAATTTAACACAAGCCACATTTCTTATACTCTACAATGTTTTTGTTGGCAACGTGCTTGTATTTGTGGTAGAGATAAATTTAGCACTTGCTAGATTTGTCACTCTACAATGTTTCTATGTGCTTGAATTTGTACTAAAAGTAAATCTAACACATGTTAGATTTTCTTTTACATTGCAATGTTGTTAATCTAGCACACATTAGACTTATTTAGTCCTACAATGTTGTTATGTTCTTGTGTTTGTGCTAGAAGGAAATATAGCATGTGTTAGATTTCTTTTCAATTTAAATGTGCTTGTGTTGGTGTTGGCAATGTGTTTGTATTTGTGGTAGACATAAATCTAGCACTTACTAGATATCTCAATCTACAATGTTTCTATGTGCTTGAGTTTGCGCTAAAAGGAAATCTAACACATGTTAGATTTTCTTTACCATTGCAATGTTGTTAATCTAGAACACATTAGACTTATTTAGTCCTAAAATTTTGTTATGTTCTTGTGTTTGTGTTGGAAGAAAATTTAACACAAGCTAGATTTCTTATACTCTACAATGTTGTTGTTGGCAACATGCTTGTATTTGTGGTAGACATAAATCTAGCACTTGCTAGATTTCTCACTCTTCAATGTTTCTATGTGCTCATGTTTGCGCTAAAAGGAAATCTAACACATGTTAGATTTTATTTTACATTGCAATGTTGTTAATCTAGCACACATTAGACTTATTTAGTCCTACAATGTTGTTATGTTCTTGTGTTTGTGCTCGAAGGAAATATAACATGTGTTAGATTTCTTTCAAATTCAAATCTGCTTGTCTTTGTGTTGGAAGAGAATTTAACACAACCTAGAATTCTTATACTCTACAATGTTGTTGTTGGCAATGTGGTTATATCTGTGGTAGACATAAATCTAGCACTTGATAGATTTCTCACTCTACAATGTTTCTATGTGATTGATTTTGTGCTAAAAGGAAATCTAACACATGTTAGATTTTCTTTTTACATTGCAATGTTGTTAATCTAGCACACATTAGACTTATTTAGTCCTACAATGTTGTTAAGTTCTTGTGTTTGTGCTAGAAGGAAATATAACATGTGTTAGATTTTTTTCAAATTTAAATGTGCTTGTGTTTGTCTTGGAAGAAAATTTAACACAAGCTAGATTTCTTATACTCTACAATGTTGTTGTTGGCAATGTACTTGTATTTGTGGTAGACATAAATCTAGTACTTACTAGATTTCTCACTCTACAATGTTTCTATGTGCTTGAGTTTGCGCTAAAAGGAAATCTAACACATGTTACATTTTATTTTACATTGCAATGTTGTTAATCTATCACACATTAGACTTATTTAGTCCTACAATGTTGTTATGTTCTTGTGTTTATGCTTGAAGGAAATATAACATGTGTTAGATTTCTTTCAAATTAAAATGTGCTTGTGTTTGTGTTGGAAGAAAATTTAACACAATCTAGAATTCTTATACTCTACAATGTTGTTGTTAGAAACATACTTGTATTTATGGTAGACATAAATACAGCACTTGCTAGATTTCTCATCCTACAATGTTTCTAGGAGCTTGAGTTTGCACTAAGAGGAAATCTAACACATGTTCTACATTTGAATAGCTATTATTGTGAGTTCTACACTTGTTATTGTTCTTGTTCATTTTGTTACACATACAATGATGCGAGTAGTTATAGTATTTATAAATTCGTATTTTCTTCAATAAATGAAGAATGTGATAATAATATTTTACTTTATTTTCAGAAACCATGGACTATGAAGCTAGTGAGAATTCAAAGGAAGCATCCAAGGAAAAAGGAAGTTCAAGAAACACAACACCAAATTCTTTAAATGGTATGAGAATTTTAAATTAGTTTATACTTTGTTACAATTGTTAGACATTATGTTAATAAGTGGTTGTTGATTAATAAAAACCATGGAAATAGCCTTAGGAGTGGTTTTTTAATGAGGACAACCCATACCAACATGGGTAATTTTTTTTTCCCGAGCAATTTTAGCTAGGTGATAACTATTGGCATCATATAGTAAACTTGCATAACATATGTACTTATTTATTATTGTGCGTGTAAATGGAAATCGTGTATTATAAGGTTGTTTAATAATATTTGGTATTTCATGTCTTCCATATTCTTTTTTTTTTCTAGAAACTGTGGAAACTGGTGTGCGTGAAATTCGAAGTAAAGTAGTGAAGAGAAAAAGAAAAACAAGTGATAGACAAACGATGCCTCCTTCAACTGGTATGGTGGTTTTATATTTTTTGTACTTTTTTAGAAATGGTTGGATTAGGTGGTTTCTTTTCATAGCAATTTTACCCAGGTGATAACTTTTGGTGTCATATAGTAAACTTGCATTAAAATATGTACTCATTTATTATTGTGCATGTAAATGGAAATCGTGTATTATAAGGTTGTTTAATAATATTTGGTATTTTATGTATTCCATAATTTTTTTTTTTTTAGAAACTGTGGAATCTGGTGTGCCTGAAATTCGAAGTAAAGTAGTGAAGAAGAAACAAAAAATAAGTGATATACAAACGATGCCTCCTTCAACTGGTATGTGGTTTTATATTTTATGTACACTCTCTTAGAAATGGTTAGATTATGTGATTTTTCAATATTTAAAAGAACATTATGTGACAATATTTGAAATTATATTTTCAATTTGATTCATGCAAATATTTTTTTTGTTGTTATTTGCAGAATTGGTCGGCCCTAAAGCAAATGAAATGTTACAACTATCACTTAAGAAAAAGAAAAGTTATTCAACTCAAATGGCAGTATCAATAACACCTTCTACTTCTACTTTTGAAATGATTAAAAAATACAATACAACTAATAAATATGAGTTTGTGCAAGACTGGTACATCCAAATAGAAGCTCCCCTGAATATGTTTCCTGATATGTATCTATTTGGATCAATAGATGGAAAAGAACCAGAGATATTAGGAATAATAATTAATTGCTATGCTTGCAATGAAAATGACATTGACTTTCAAGTGGAAATGATTAAAGAAAATGAGGTAAAATTAATTTCATGTCAAGTGGAGTATACAAATTTTAGACCAGATTTGATTGAAGCTTCAAGTACTGATTCAACAAATACGATAAAGAATTCAATGTTCAAGTTGGATAACTATGAGAGCTTATCTAAATCTGGACTAACTAGTTGCGCAGATCTTTTAAAACGCATTGCCACCGTTCTGAGATATCGCTATGTAAGAAGTAAAAAAACATCATCTGTACTTCTTCATTTACAACAAAAAGGTAAATTTCTTGATAAAATACCAGATGATAAACTTGATTCTCAATTACTTGCTTTGAGAAGAGTATATTTATCTGATTTGGAGGAGAACATAACAGAAAGTGATTTCAAGCCTACTACAGAATTTCAAAAAACTAGGAAAGTTGAATATGAGACAACAAACCTTGCAAATCAATGTGATGAGATTCATGAAGCCTTCAAGCATTGCTATCTATTTTCAAACTCCTTTAGTAGAAAAGTGGTTGTTGAAAGATGCATAGAAGCTCCTAAGGTGTTCAAATTAAGATCACGAGATGATTTAAATGTTCAAGTATTAGTGAAATCATTCTTAGAAAAATTTCAAACCTCATTACCTGATGCTCTTCTGATTCCATTTGACATCAATGAGTCTGATCCATTGGTAAACTCTATCAAAATTATAAATGAGACAGATCTAAATTCCAAGAATATCAATTTTTGGATAGTTGATGGTCAACACACCATTCAAGCAGCGAAAGAAATTTTAACAAATCCTAAATATAATGTATCTACAGAAGCGAAAAAAAAATATAAAAAATGTAATGCTCGATTCTTGCATCCATCAGTTGAACCCACTGAGGTGATCCGCATTTGTTGTCAATTAAATTCTGCAAATAAGGTGTTCTACAAAACTCCATTTATTGATTGTGTGCGCTCGGCAAGGCATTTCTTAATTGCCAATGACAAATTAAAGAAAAGAAGGATTGGATGTTCTAAGACGGCTGAAGACAAGGTATGTAATTTTAATTATTTTTACATTTAACATTTTATTATTGTATCTATTTTTATTGTAGATAAATGACTAAAGTTGATAATATAAGTCATTTTTTTTCATATTTATAATGAATTCTCATTAGTTTGTAAAACCTTATTTAGTTTCATTTTTACATTGAATTCTTATTAGTTTATATTTCTTATTTTATCAGGTTGATGATGAAATGTTGTGCTCATTCTTCGACTGTCCAATTACAAATTTTTCTGATAAAAAAATTCTCTTATATCTCGAGGAACCTATTTGGGATAAATGGGACACTGTTTTTAACTGTTACCAACTAGGCACATTAAAGTGTTCTCCAAGCCAACCTGATTTTGAGAACTACAAGAGAAATAGTCTACACAGTTTGACAACAGCTACTCTTCGGCCCCTTCAGGGATTAACCATGGAAGAAATTGCTTCAGTAGCAGATAAGCTATTGGATGGAACCATTTGGTTTTCTATTCCACATAATCATCCATCAAATGCCACAAAATTAAAAGATTATTGTTCTAAATTGAAAACCAACAGAACAATATTGGATGCAATGGTAACATATTGTCAAAGTCATGATCAGAACTTGAATGAGATGACTCTTACCACATTCAACATTCTTGAGCATTATGAAATTAATGATATCATATTTACCAATTTTTGCAACACGGTGGAGGGGTCTACTTATGTCAAAGGAACACGTAATACAAAGATAGAGTCCCTTTCTCAGCAAGCATGTGGAGTCCTTGACAGAATAATAAATGGATCGACAAGTGTTCAACAGGTTGACAACAATTTTGAATTTGGTTGTCATTTTGGGGGCCCTGATCTTTTGTCAACACTTTTGCACTCTTTTCCATGTCAGTTGCAACCAGTTTTACATACTGACCTTGTTGTTTTGGATACACTAGCTTTGAAAAAAGAACAATTCCACAAGGGATATTATATTGAATTTTTTCGATTTCTTATCGAAAAAAATGAGTTGAATGACTTTACTACAGTTCTCTTAGTAGAACTTTGGTTTTGTAATGATGTACGCCAGTCTTTGGAAATTTCCATAAAGAACTCCAAGTTCAACTATAAAATGACTAGTGGCATTTATGAATATAAGTCCCAAAACAATTATAGTTATGATATAGTTCTTACTATACATTTCTATACTTCAGAATTAAAAATTTTGGAGGCTATCAAATACTCTCACACATTCGATGAAAATGAGAGAGATTATGATTTCTTGATGGATTTATTGGAAAAACACCAACAATGTAGTGATGCAAAAGTGGTCATTTCTCTTTATGCGGGGACAAATTTAATCAAGGCCTGTTGTACATATGGAAGAAGAATTTCATGTGTTGTGCAAACAGAGACACAAAGGACAATCATGTTAAATACTTACAAATCTTTTCAACTATCAAATCTAGGATCCATTAACTTCTTTGAAAATTCAGGTACTACAATTCATTCTTTTTTCTTATAATACTTTGGATAATATTTTGTTCATATTTCTTAATTGTCAAAGTGTTTACTAAAATAATTAATGATGGAGATTCTAAAACAGAGAATGATGAAAGTGGGAAGCAAAAAAATAATCAACATAGTGCTCATGATGTTGAAAAAAGTATAGAGATGGAAATAGGAGGAGAAGGAGGAGAGGAAGAAGTTATCATACCAGGTACATAATTTTATTGGATTTTTCTCTTGATAATTTTTCAATTTATTTAATTTCCTTATTCATAACATTTTTGGATGACTATTACAGGGAATTATGAGATGAATGGAATTAATCAAGACAATGACCATGGCACGATGGAGATAGAAATGGGTATTAATCAACATAACTCTATCATTTTTATTTATTTTATTATTATGCTAAATTATTATTTTTATTATGGTGATTCATATCATCTCATATGTTGATTGTAGTTGGAAATAAAGAGAATGAATATAATGACCAGGGACTGTCCCACAAAACTACAATCAAGACCAAAATATTATTATGGACGATTATAGATGATTCTTTTTTTGTATAGTTGTTTAATGAATTTTGTTCATCGTCACAATTTATAACATTTTTTATGTTTATTATAGCGACAAGCAAGGAGAACCAAGACATTGATCAAATGAAAGTTAAACAAAACTTTAATCAAGAACAAAATATAACATCAGGTACTTATAATTTGTCCACTTGTTTTCCTTATTATTTAATGATTCTATTTATTTTCACAATTCAAAATATTTTATATGTTTAATTTGGAGACAGCTAAAGGTAACAAAGATGATGATGACGTGCAATGTTACAAATATGAAGATAATGTCATATCAGATACTTATAACTTGTCTTATTGTTTATCTTATTATTCTTCAAACTCTAATTCTTGTAACTACCTTAACGTTTTATATTTTCATTATAGGAACAAATAAAAAATATAAAATTAACAATCAAAATAATGTTAAAGGTGTGTGTGTGTGTTTCTTTCTTTTTAAAGGTTGCATTACTAATGTTTTTCTTGGTATTGGTATTTGATTGAAGGTTTAATAGGAAGTACAATTGGTATTTGATTGAATGTTTAATATGTTTACTCCAGGTTCTATCAAGATGATAAAAGAAATTATTGTTTCATCTATAAATAGCGCGAAAACCTTTCAAGGTAAGTGTATCGTTTCAACAATTTTTTTAGTAATTTTTGTAACATGAATAAAATGGTTTGATTGGTACATCCAAAGTGTTTACTAAAATAATTAATGATGGAGATTCTAAAACAGAAAATGATGAAAGTGGGAAGCAAAAAAATAGTCAACATAGTGCTCATGATGTTGAAAAAAGTATAGAGATGGAAATAGGAGGAGAAGGAGGAGAGGAAGAAGTTATCATACCAGGTACATAATTTTTTTGATTTTTGCTCTTGATAATTTTTCAATTTATTTAATTTCCTTATTCATAACATTTTTGGATGACTATTACAGGGAATTATGAGATGAATGGAATTAATCAAGACAATGACCATGGAACGATGGAGATAGAAATGGGTATTAATCAACATAACTCTATCATTTTTATTTATTTTATTATTATGTTAAATTATTATTTTTATTATGGTGATTCATATCATTTCATATGTTGATTGTAGTTGGAAATAAAGAGAATGAATATAATGACCAGGGGACTGTCCCACAAAACTACAATCAAGACCAATATATTATTATGGACGATTATAGATGATTCTTTTTTTGTATAGTTGTTTAATGAATTTTGTTCATCGTCACAATTTATAACATTTTTTATGTTTATTATAGCGACAAGCAAGGAGAACCAAGACATTGATCAAATGAAAGTTAAACAAAACTTTAATCAAGAACAAAATATAACATCAGGTACTTATAATTTGTCCACTTGTTTTCCTTATTATTTAATGATTCTATTCATTTTCACAATTCAAAATATTTTATATGTTTAATTTGGAGACAGCTAAAGGTAACAAAGATGATGATGAGGTGCAATGTTACAAATATGAAGATAATGTCATATCAGATACTTATAACTTGTCTTATTGTTTATCTTATTATTCTTCAAACTCTAATTCTTGTAACTACCATAACGTTGTATATTATTATTATAGGAACAAATAAAAAAGATAAAATTAATAATCAAAATAATGTTAAAGGTGTGTGTGTGTGTTTTTCTTTTTAAAGGTTGCATTACTAATGTTTTTCTTGGTATTGGTATTTGATTGAAGGTTTAATAGGAAGTACAATTGGTATTTGATTGAAGGTTTAATATGTTTACTCCAGGTTCTATCAAGATGATAAAAGAAATTATTGTTTCATCTATAAAAAGCGCAAAAACCTCTCAAGGTAAGTGTATCATTTCAACAATTTTTTTAGTAATTTTTGTAACTTGAATAAAATGGTTTGACTAGATTATTTTCCATTGTGTTGCAGCCAAAATAACTGAAAAGAAACTAGTTATTTTTGAACTAAAGGACATTTTTTATCATAGCATCGATGATGAAGCAACAAACAAAGGGCATATTGAGAAAATGGGAGCTGATGCTGATTACACAATAGAGAAAAAATTATTTTGGATTCATCCACATGCAAAATCATTTTTTGAAATGTGTTTCAAAAATGAATCTCTTGAAATTGCAATTTGGACGACAGCTTTGAAACAAAGCACAACAAGATTTCTAAAAAAGTTGGTTTCAGAAACATTACAAGATAAACTTTTGTTTAAGTGGACTGCTTCAGACTGTAAACCACAAAAGGGACATAAGGTCATTGACAATCCAACGAAATTTATACACACTAAATCATTGAAAAAAGTGTGGGAAATGCATACCCAATATGACGCAACCAATACTATTATAGTTGATTGTTTAATTGAGAGAGTGAAAGAGAATCCAAAAGAAAATGTGATTCTTGCCCCTCCATTCATTGGAGCAAATCAAGGGGATAATTGGTTGATCAATGGGCTATGGAGAATATTGCATAAACTCAACAAGGCTACGGATGTGCGAGCTATTTTGAAGGATGTTCAATTACATTAAGAAGTACCTTAAGATTATTGATGTCTATTTCATGCTATTATATGTATGACATCATGAATTATTATTTTTATTTCACAACACTAATAAAAGAATTGTTGATTTGGTTTGTCATTACCAAAAATAAAATATTTTTATTTTCTTTATTTTTGGTGAGATGAATGGTCATTTAATGTTTTCATATCAAAATTTCCCATGCTATATTTTTTTTTTACAATGGATTACATTGTATGTAAAATTAATAGATCATTGGTCTATTTGTTTTAATTAGATCATTACAATTATTTACTATAAATATGGTTTAAGTTATTGTTATACCTCTTATAAATTAGTAATGTGAAGGATGACCCATTGCATTCTTATAACCTTTTTTATTCCATATAAGTTGAAAAACTATATTAAGTTGTATGTAGCACCAACAATAAACATACAATTTGTACTAAAAGAAGCACCAAAAGAAACTAAGGTAGAAACTCTATAAATTAACATATAATAATTAGGTTTGAAATTTAGAAATTGTATTATATTGTATGTGAAAAATAATATATAATTAGTTTGTTTACTTGCACTAGACCATTTTAATTATATTTTTCAATTGCAATTAAATAAATCATTATAAGTCTTAAAATCATTGATTTAAATGGTGGTTCAATGCATTCTTATAAGACTTTTATTCCATACAAATTAAATAAAGGTATTAGGTTGTATGTATAAAGTAAACATATTATTTGTTTGTTCATTTTAATGGGGCAATTGTTTTTGTATTTTGTGATACTATGAAATCATTGTAAAATTACCTTAGCATACAAATGGAAATAATTCATAATAAATATTAACATCATTTTTAAAATGATAGGTTTTTATGTCCTTAAGCAATGAAGTGTTGAAGTGAAGATATGTTAATATCATACATGTGGTTACAGTGCAGATGCAGATGGGCATTACTACAAGTCAGAAGATGTTGTTGATATTTGAAATGGAAGGAGTATTCTTCCAATCATACACCAAAGATGAACAAAATTTTCATATCCAAAGAGAACCAGATTGGCAGTTTGGTGATAGGTCCTTTTTTTTAAGGCCTTTTCAGTCAGAAGTATTAAAATATTGCTTAAGAAATTATGATGTCGCAATATGGACATTAAATGTCACTGAAAAGTACATCCGAAAAGTACTTGAAAAATCAAATATTGATATAGAGGAATTTAAATTTGCATGGGACAGGTCTCATTGTCATTTGCAAACAAAATTGGAAGCAGGGAGAACAAGACAATTTTATGAGAAAAAGTTGATTGATGTGTGGTCCCAATATGGAGATAGTTATGAAGAATCAAATGTATTGCTAATAGATACAAAAAAGCATACTTCTCAATTCATCGGATATCGATCAAACCACATCTTGATAAAATCATATACAGGAAAAGAGCAAGATATGTGGCTTCTGCAAGTTTTATTCCCCTTTCTTAAGATACTTCATCGTATCAAACAAAAACATGAGTACATTCGAATGTTCAATAGAACATGTACTTCATTGTAGTTGATGGAGATATTTTCCTTTATAAATTTGTTGAAAAGTACATTCCAATTTTTCAATACATTTTGGACATAGTTTTTGTTGAATCAATTTGTATGATTTTATATTTTTTGAAATATATGGGATGCCAATTATATTAATATGTATATTTCTTATTATTTATAATTGTTTTTGCAATGACTTTGTTGTATCGATTTTTTTTCTAAGATGTGTGTGCACGCGTGTGTGTGTTCTTAAATGAATTGTTTGCCATTCAAATTATCTTACATGAACCATCAAGGCATGTTATTGTTAATGACTTATGTTTACTTATATGTATCAATAATCATATATAAGTGAAATATAAGTTTTTAAATAGAACTCCTTGCAAACAAAGGTGTTATTCTTACTAAAGAAATTATAATAATTTACTTGATAAATGTTATGTGCATTATTCACTATTCACAATGCATTATTCACTATTAAGGCTAATGATAAATGTGTCATAGGTAAATGATTTGATCTTTTTGAAGCATAAGATATGTGATTTTTCAATCGATAGTTTTCATAAATGTATATGCTTAAATCAACTAATGGTTGTAACTACAATCATATCATATTGAAAATCAACAAGGCACAAAGTCAGTTATTCATTGTTTACATAAAAAATGCACTAATATAAGTGCATAAATGTAACATGTAATTTTTGAGATAAAAAATATATTTTAAATAATTTTGCATTTCTTAAAAAAACATATACATGATGATAATGATATATAAGTGGATTATCAAGGTTTGATTAGACACTATCACAAATGAATTATGTCATTGAACTTTTTGAACTGTAAGGCATCTAATTTCATTATTTAAAGTCATTTTTTTGTAAATTAGTATTTTAAATAAATTGAAATCATATCACTTGAGTTAGAATTATATTATTGACTTGTACTTAGTTATGTCCATCAATATGAGTATACTATGATGCAATTTTTCGAAAAATATGTCTTTTAATTTCTTGATAATAAGTATTAAGTGGACTATTTAGGCTTAATGGGTGATGGTTCATAAGTGAATACTACTCGTTAAATTTTAGGGCATTCAATTTTTAACCCATATATTTTTTTCATATATTCTTAAATCACCTATTTGTATATGCAATCATCTCATCTCATTTAATTTAATAAGGAATCCATATATTGACTTTTATTTGTCTATCATGGAATTTATTAAGATTGTATTAATCTCATATTATATTGTTTTGAAACAAAAATCCATGAAAAACAAAATTCTCTTTTTAATAAAACATGCAATAATTAATTAACAATGTGTTAAGTGGACCATCTAGACCCATTAAAGAGATGGGTAAAATATGGTTGTATTTAAACTTTTTTGCACCATAAGACATTGATTTTCTAATCCATATTAGCATTTTTTCATTTTCATTTCTTAAATATTTTATTTGTGGTTTAAATAATTTCATAGAATCGAATATGAGTTGAAGAATTCTATTTGGCTATATGCATTGATAGAAGTTCATAAATGTGATGCATTTTCTAAATGTAACTCTTAATGTAAGTAATATATATATATATATATATATATATATATATATATATATATTTTACAAAAGAAATTATAATTAATTGATAATGAGTTTTAGGTGGTCTAAGTGTGTAAATGTGACACTTTTTTTTTAAAATAAAACTCCATGTAATATGAAATGTTTTTCCCAACAACACATGGAATAATTAATTGGTAATGAATGTTAAGTAGATTGTTAAAGTTATTTAAAGGTACAAGTCATAAATAAATGTATTTAAACTTTATGCAACATATGGTATTTGATTTTCCAACCTTTATTAACATTTCGTAAATTTCAATTCTTAAATAAATTATTTGTAATTGAAATAATCTCATAGAAACCATCAAGATGAGTATGTATTAAATTATATTTAGTATGTATGTATGTGTAAATGGAATTTATTTTTGAAATAAAGATCTCAATGTAAGTAAAAATATATATATTTTTAGAAAATTAATAATTTAAAATCAATTATTTATGACTTCTAACTGGTTTATTCTATTTTGAATTGACAATTTTTTCTAACTATGCATTATTAAATCAATTATTCCTATATGCAATCATGTCATATAAGTCAATAAGTCAAGAAACCATTAATTGATTTTTATTTAACTATCATGTGGTTTAATATGAATGTATAAATGTGAAATTGTTATTTCTAGAATAAAAAAACCACGTAAAGAAAATGAATTTTCTAATAAAACATGGATTAATGACTTCACCATGAGCATTAAGTAGACTATTTAAGCTCATTCAAGAGATGGGCCATAAATGGATGCCTTTAAACTTTTTTTCACCATATGACATGATTTTCCCATCAATATTAACATTTTGTAGATTTCAATTCTTAAATAAACTATTTGTACTTAAAATAATCTCATAGAATCCAACAAGACTCAAAAGTTATTTATTGAATTTCATTTAGTTATATGTATTCATATAAGTTTATAATTGTAATTTATTTTTGAAATAAAGCTATTAATGTAAGTAAAGATATATCTTATACAAAACTAATTAGAATTAATTGATAATAAAGTTTAAGTGGTTTATTCAGATTACATGAAAAATCAAGTGTCATAGATGAATGCCTTTTAATACATATTTAATATTCAAAATCAATATCTTAATGATAATTTATTTGTATTTACATTACGTATTTAATAATTAAAGAACACGGGGACTTATATAAATTTCAACTAAAATACATGAGTTATGTTTCACACTTATTTCTTCCCCATTAAAAATGCTTATCATTTTCTCTTCTTAGTGAAAGTAATGATCAATCATGGTTTTCCATACAGTTGGTTGACACTAAAAGTACATTGAGACTATTACTGGTTTTGACACTGTTGACAAGGAGAGATCAATATCCACACTGCCATCAACTGTGCTAATATTTGAAAACCCTTGCCTCCACTACTTACAAGAAGCCACCACTAAAGTTTCTTGTTTACTTCAATTTGTGACATTGTCCATCATAATGGAATGACTTGAATACCCATTTAAGAACTCTCATTTGATGTACTTGAATTTGAGTGGAGATAGATCAATGGTGCCTAACTTTCTTGAAATACCTAGATCAACAATATATAACTTTTATAGTGGATGTCTGCATGCTATGAAGATGAATGATGACCCCCTCATTAGTGGTTCATAAAGGCACATAGGGACCGTAGGAAATTGAGCACAAGAACATTTTACTAAGGTTTTAGTAGACTAGTTTCAAAGAAATGCAAGGGACACTTATCATTGTCATTTATAATAAGATCTTCACATCACCATCATTCAATCAACAAATCTCCCGTAGGTTGGGGGAAAGGGGGTTAGAGTTGCCATATTAATATGATCTAGCTTAAATCAATTTCTTCTAACAATTTGATTTCACACTCCTTTTGGGTATTGATACTATTGTACATAACAACCACATGTTTGACCTATTCATGATCTCTAATTTGTTTGAAATTACTAAAATTATTTTAATATTGAATCAAGTTAATATGATGATTTACAAAAGAATGAATGTTGTTGAAGGCCTTGTAATAAAATACTTGCAAACAAAGGTGCTATTCTTACTAAAGAAATTATAATAATTTACTTGATAAATGTTATGTGCAATATTCACTATTCACAATGCATAATTCACTAGTAAGGCTAATGAGAAATGTGTCATAGGTAAATGATTTGATATTTTTGAAGCATAAGATATGTGATTTCTCAATCGATAGTTTTCATAAATTTATGTGCTTGAATCAATTAATGGTTGTAACTGCAATCATATCATATTGAAAATCAACAATGTACAAAGTGAGTTATTCATTGTTTACATATAAAATGCACTAATATGAGTGCATAAATGTGATATGTAATTTTTGAGATAAAAATGTATTCTAAATAATTTTGCATTTCTTAAAAAAACATATATATGATGATAATAATTGATAAGTGGATTATCAACGTTTGATTAGACACAATCATGGATGAATTATGTCATTGAACTTTTTGAATTGTAAGGCATCTAATTTCATTATTTAAAGTCATTTTTTTGTAAATTAGTATTTTAAATAAACTGAAATCATCACCTGAGCTAGAATTATATTATTGACTTGTACTTAGTTATGTCCATTAATATGAGTATATAAATGTGATTTATAATATCCATATATTATGATGCATTTTTTTCGAAAAACAAGTCTTTTAATTTCTTGATAATAAGTATTAAGTTGACTATTTAGGCTAATGGGTGATGGCTCATAAGTGAATACTACTCATTAAGTTGTAGGGTATTCAATTTTTAACGCATAATTTTTTTTTCATATATTCTTAAATCAACTATTTGTATATGCAATCATCTCATCTCATTTAATTTAATAAGGAATCCATTTATTGACTTTTATTTTTCTATCACGTAATTTATTAAGACTGTATTAATCTCATATTGTATTGTTTTGAAACAAAACTCTATGCAAAACAAAATTCTCTTCTTAATAAAACATGGAATAATTAATTAACAAATTATGTGCTAAGTGGACCATCTAGACTCATTAAAGAGATGGGTAAAAAATGGTTGTATTTAAACTTTTTGCACCATAGGACATTGACTTTCCAATCCATATTAGCATTTTGTAATTTTCAATTCTTAAATAGTTTATTTGTGGTTTAAGTAATTTCATTATTAGAATCCAATATGACTTGAAGACAAAATCACCGCTGATACTGGACATGAAAGGGAAGTTATTTATTGAATTTCATTTAGTTATTTGTATTCATATAAGTTTATAAATGTAATTTATTTTTGATTTCACACTCCTATTGTGTAATGATACTATTGCACATAACAACCCCATGTTTGACCCATTCACGATTTCTAATTGGTTTGAGATTACTAAAATTATTTTAATGTTGAATCAAGTTAATATGGCAATTTACAAAAGAATGAATGTAGTTGAAGGCCTTGTAATAAAAAAATTCCAAATTTAATGAAATATGTGTTACTTGATCTTTATTCTTAATTTTATCATTATCCTAAGCTAGAAAAGCATGAAAACTTGCTGGCTAAAGGACCCCACTCCCTTGCCTGTAGATTTTTTTGGATTTTTGGAATATGTTTGAAGATTTTCCCTCTAAGTCACATGCTCTTCCATCAGAGTCATTCTGTAAGCTACTTTGTTAGGTAGACTTGTTCTAGGAATCAAATCTATATGATGGTTAATTCTTCTAATGGGTGGTAACTCATTAGGCAAATCATCAATAATGATATCACAATAGTTGTCCAACATTTCTTGGATTTCAATGGGTAAATCAGAAACTTTTGTAGAAGTCATTATTACCTTGGGCTTGAAAATTACAACAAAATTTACCTCATTCTCTTCAATCTGTTGCAAGTATTCCTTTCCTCCTAGTAATAGAGTTTTTGGATCAGTCTTCTTTCCTGATGCATCTTCTTCTCCCACAGGTAGCAATGTATGATTGATACCATATTTACCAAACTTATAGGTGTTTCTTTTCCCATCATGCATAGCTCCTCTATCATATTGCTAAGGTCTTCCAATCAATACGTGACACACATCCATTGGCATCACATCACATACAATTTTGTCCTTATATTTCCCCAACTGCAACTCGACTTCACACTGTTCATTCACTAACAACTGATGTCCCTTTTGTAACCATGAGACCTTGTAAGGTGTTGGATTTTTCGTTGTCTTTTTAGCTTCAATTTCTCCACCACTTCTATAGAGACCAAATTATCGATGCTGCCACTATCAATGATCATCTGACAACATTTCCCTTGAACCTTACACACTGCTCTGAACAAAGTCTTTCTTTGTGATGGTTCAACTATATCCTTTGCTGGCTTGAGAAAAACTTTATTGATTATTAAAGATTCTCGTCTCTCAGGTATATTTTCTTCTTCTGTCACTGCTGTTGCTGCTTCCTCAACTTGAGCAACACTTGCATTCCTCCGACTTGTTCCTACATTCTCTGGGCACTCAAAAGCTTTGTGTCCCAGTTTTTTACATCTGTAAAATCTTACTCCTCTTCCTCTTCCTCTACCTCCTCTTCCTCTAGAAAAACTCCCTCTGCCACTTACATCACCTCCTATGGGTGCATATTGGTTTGAGCTGCTGTTAACTCCATATTTAGGTGTTGTAGATATTCCTCTACCACCTTGACTTCCCTTTCCTCGGAAAGTACCTCTCCCTCTAGTAGACTACTTCCTTATGAGTTTTTCTTTAGCTTTCTGTACCATTTGATAAGCTTCCTCTACTGTTTTACGAGACAATATACTTATCTCATCTTGAATTTCCATCCTAAGACCATTCACATATCTAGCCACCTTCTCATATGTATCCTGAGTTTGTCCAGCTCTTATGCTTACCTTATAGAATTCCTCTGTGTATTCTTTCACTGTCATAGACCTTTGTCTAAGATTTTGCATCTGTGTGAAAAAGGTTTGTTGATACTTACTTGGTAGGAACTTACCTCTTAGCTTTGCTACCATCCTGCTCCAATTTTTGATAGGTTTCTTGCCAAGTCTCTTTCTTTCTTCCTGCACTCCATCCCACCAAAGCGCTACATGTCCTTTTAGCTTGGTGACAACAAACTTTACTTTCTTCTCATCTTCTATTTCTTCGTAGTCAAAGAATTTCTCCATGCCATTAATCCAGGCTATCAATTCTTCTGGATTCAGTCCTCCTTGATATATTGAAACCTGAGTCTTTGGTTTAGCTGTGGATCTCAACGTTGATTGGAAGAATCTCATCTCAGGAGTAACTGCTATAGTTTCCTCCTCTCCTTCACCTTCAACCTCAGGCTCACTAACATCTCCATCGTCTATATTTCTCCCTGCTATTAATGCTTCCATTCTAGCCTGCATCTGTTGCATAGCTTCCATCACTTCAGCATTTGCAACTGACCATCCTCTTCTACCACGTCCTCATCCTCTTCCAACTCTGAAAGCCATATTAAATTTCCTTCTTTTGCTTCTAAGGTTCAATTCAGTGTCAAAAGGTTTCTCTGATACCACTAATGGTGGCCTGGGTGCATGCGACATAGACAATCATTCAAATCCTGTTACAATTTCTTCTAAACCTGATGGAATTCCTTCTTCTTCCTCCACTGGAGTATAAGTCATCTATTCACAGACTGGTTGTTTATAAATTCCCCCTTTTTGGCCACTATCACCACTGTTTCCTCCTTAATCTCCCCAACCCTTGTTATCGGAAACAATTTACACGACCGAGCCTTTTTCCACTATCGGAGCTGTAATTCCATGAGAATTACAAAATACACTATCGGCGGGGTTTTTTAATGGAATGAACACAATTGTGCACAAATACACTATCAGTGGTTTCAAACTACCATAATGCGATTATACATGGAAATGCACTATCGGCGGAGCCTTATTGCCGTAATGCTATTTCACATGAAAATACACTATTGGTGGGATTTTCCCCAGGGAAAGTGTTGATACACAAATACACTATCGGTGGGGGCTTTACTCTATAAAAATGGAATAAAACTATTGGCAATCGCTATTGGCAGTTCCCATGGTCCAATGGAATAATAATATAATGACCCTTTCCGATGCGATAACACATGGAGTTATCGACAATCACAATTGGCGATTCCAATACTCCCTCGCTAAGCTCTTCCCATCGAAGACTTGTGATGCAATAAGTCCGTGGACCTGATAGGTGATAAACCCTCCCTTATAATATTTCGGATCCGAACGTCGCACTTCGGACTTTAGCACTTCAAAGGGCTAGTCCCTCTCCACTCAAACACTGCGATGCGATAATGATTGTGGACCTGATAAGGGTATAGGCCATATTTAATAGGATTTCAAGTCTGGAACTCAATTCCGACTATGCTTTTCATGGTTTTCCAGTTTAAACCAGAGTTTCGCCTGTGGAACTAAATAATGCATTTAAAGAAAATGGGACACGCTGATATGAAGGAAACACACTCCAACAAGCTTCAATCGAAGTATTAGTTGGAAAGCAAGGCTAAAACACTGTTATAAAATCTTAACAAATAACACTGCGTGAAGCCAAAATTACGCATAAACACCAGTTTAATAGAAAAATACAAGTTCATATGCATAGAAAGGGTTTGGAGGTCACGACACCTCTGGGATCGACCAATACATAGAGAAATACCCTCTTCCTTTGAGAAATATGTGATAAAATCATATGGTCAAAATCCCTTTACAATAACATAAAAGTTACACATATACTGGTTCGTTTTAACAATCAGATCCTAAAACAGAGGCTTAAATTTATTACTACTATCAGTTTTGTGAGACATTCTCCTCGAGAAACTACACTATGCTAACTAATTCTATCTGTTTTTTGAGGTATTCTTCTCGAGAATCGCCACTACAGATTAACTATTTAACATTTATTACATCATGATTTATTCCTAGATTATATCTCTATGCTAAACTAGAAAAACATGGAAATTGATGGCTAAAGGATCCCACTCCTTTGCTTATAGATTTTTTTGTATTTTTGGAATAAGTTTGAAGTCTTTTCCCTCCAAGTCTCATGCTCCTACATCATAGATGCACCAGGAGGCATCCTAGGAATGAATGTCCATTTAACTCTATTAAAATTTGCTCAATCTGTGAAGAAAACCACTCCACATACAAGTTCCCTTCTTTACCTAGACTCAAAGCTGTATATCAAAGAGCTGAAGGGGTCACTAAGCATCTTTACTAAATTAACCAAAGGAGACCTTATGGGCCTATACCATACTAGCAGGGCATGTAAGGGTTGTCCCATGCATACTACAACCCCAACCAAACCACAACCATACCTTCTTGGGGACCCCCTTCTCATCCTTCCTGGTCTACACCCACTCCTTGGTCCTATGCATCTCAATATCACTCCTAGCTAGCCAACTAGTCATTTCAACCTTATGCTCTGCCGAGGGGTGGAGGCCCCAACACAACAATGGTCCAGCTCTATTGCCTCCAGCACTTGCCCAACCACATCTCCTACACTCTACTCCACCCAATCAACCCCAGATGCCTACCCAGCCAAATCCAAACCCAAATAACCGACTGGCTCAGCAGGTATACAGTGGAGAGACATCATATCCATCTTATGCTGTGGAAATCCAAGAGATTAACCTAAGATCTGTGAGAGTTCTCTTGGATAACCAACCTCAACTTCCACCTAGGGAGGTTGAAGAAGAAAGAGAGGAAAGAAAACTTAAAGTAAATCCACTCTTTCCTAAGAGATTAGCCCAACCACTGCAGCCTACCCTAGAAGAGACTGAACTTCTGGGAGAATTTAAAAATCTATTTGTAAATATCCCCCTTCTCCAAGAAATAAAATATGTTCCCATTTACAATAAGTTGATTAAGGAGAAGTGCTTCAAGCATCCAGGGAGGTGGAAGAGGGATGCCCCTACCATTAATGTCATTGGGCAGCTGTCTGACTTGATGCTAGGGTAGGTAATCTGTCCAAAGTATTTGGACCCTGGAAGCCCTGTAGTAGATGTGCACATCAATGGCACCATTTTCCCACACACTTTGATCGATCTTGGGGCTGAAAATAATGTGATGACCAAGGACACCATGCTCAAGCTCAACCTCCAAGGTTGATTGAGGAAGACCACAAGAGTTCTGCAACTTGCAGACTATTCCACAGTAACCCCTGAGGGAATTATGAAGGTTGTGATGGTCTCCATTGACTCTTGGGAGTACCTTGCAGACTTCCTAGTTCTCCAACCTAAGGCTAAGCTTACTGGCTACCCTCTCATCCTTGGGAGGCCATGTTTGGCCACTGTCGATGCTTACATTAGCTGCAGAGATGGGAATATGACCATCAAGAATGGGCATATGTCGAAGAAGTTAGTCCTATACCCTCTTGTTCAACCTTCTCTAGAGCATGACTTACCTTTATGCTTGGAGGAGGAGGAAGAAGATGAAGTTTTTTCCACCCAACTTTATGCTTTAGAAGCAACCATGGGAGGAGGACAACAAGATGAGGATGACTTGATTGAACACCTACTCTAAAGTCCAACTCTTGGTCCATTACCCTTAGAAGAAGCAGTAAAGGAAACCTAGAACAATCATCCAACTGACTTATGCTTGGTCGATTCCAACCCAATTCGTGTCAAAACCATAGAATTCGGCCCAGAGAGAACCTTGAAAATAAATCCATCTCTTTTTTCTCTCAAAGAGAAGAAGCTATGCAACATGTTAAAGGAAAATCTAAAAGCCTTCACTTGGAGTTGCAAGGAAATGAAGGGAGTACACCCATTAGTGTGTACTCACCAAATAGACATCAAAGAAGGTTTCAAGCTAGTCCGGCAACTACAAAGGAGGATGAATCCAGCTCTTAAAGATATAGTCAAAGAAGAACTGCAAAAAGTGCTAGATGCAGGATTCATTTACCCTATCTTCAACAGTGAGTGGGTCTCTACTTTGGCGTTAGTTCCCAAGAAAAATAGTAAGTGGAGGATTTGTGTTGATTATAGGGAGTTGAACAAAGCCACAAAGGAGGATCATTTTCCTCTACCCTTCATTTACCAAGTGCTAGATGGCTTGGCAACGAAAAGGTTTTCTCTCTCCTAGATGGATTCAGTGGGTACAACCAAATCTAGATCTGGCTAGGAGACTAGGATAAGACCACATTCAACTATCCTTGGGGTAGTTTTGCCTATAGGGTCCTTCATTTTTGGCTATGCAATGCTCCTGTCACTTTCCAGAGAGCAGTCTTGAGTATTTTTTCCGAATTAGTCCATGACGCGGTGGAGATTTATATGGATGATTTTACACCTTTTGGCTGTGATTTTCAGGAAGCCCTGTCTAACCTAGGCAAGTACTGCACAAATGCATTGAAATGAATCTGTCTCTCAGTCTTGAAAAATGTGAATTCTTAATGACTGCAGGGACCTTGCTAGGTCATTCAATATCTCAGCAAAGACTGCAAGTGGACCCAAACAAAATATCTATAATCGAAAGGGTTCCACCTCCTCAAAAGTAGAGAGATGTAAGAAGTTTCCTAGGGTTAGCTGGATACCACCGAAGGTTCATAAAGGACTTCAGCAAGTTGGCCTCTCCTTTATTTGGTTTGTTGGCCAAAGATTCTGAGTTTATATGGTCAAAAAGTTTTCAAGAGGCCTTAGACATCCTAAAGGATAAGTTAACCACTGTACCAATTCTCTGAGGCCCAAATTGGGCCCTCCCCTTTCATATTCATGTTGATGCCTCACACAAACCCATAGGAGCATCCCTAGGTCAAATAGATGAAAAATTTCCTTATGCTATCTATTTTATCAGTAGGAACTTATCAAAGGCTGAACTAAATTATACAGTGACCAAAAAGGAACTCCTGGATGTTGTGCATTCATTAAACAAATTCAGGCATTATATTACAGGCTATCAAACAGTTGTGCATACTAACAATATTGCAATCAAATATTTAATGAACAAACCAGATGTGAATGCTCGAATTATAATATGGTTGGTTTTATTACAACAGTTTGATCTAACCATTGTCGATAAGCCATGTAAGGAAAATGGTGTTGTAAACTTTTTGTCTAGAGTAAATTTTCCTGTAGGTGAAGAAGGAATGGTGGATGACCAGTTACCGGACGAGCACTTATTTTCTATTTCATTTCTCTCTCTATGGTTTTCTGATATAGAAAACTATTTGGCATCAACTCAGTTTGTAGAAAATATGTATTTAGGTTAATCCGATAATGCAATATAAATCAAAGTGGAATAATATAACCAAAAGAAGAAGAATCAATCACACAATACACATGAAAATACTTTGGGGAAATCCTCAGCTAAAAAATCCACTATCTGTATCATCATACAAGGTGGAAATACATAGGAATTATACAAATCCTTAGCTCTCACAGCTAGCCAGCTCTCAGTACAATCCTCATATATGCTCACAGGAAATCTTGGCTACTCTACAACCTTCCTCTCTGCCCTCCAAGCTCCTATTTCCTTGCGTTGTTCCTCTGGGATGATTCACCTTCAACCAAGTGGAACACTCTGATCTCACACACTGTCAGAACTATGCAATCCTCAAGGAATGATTCCTTCTGCATATCCTTGACTTTAATCTCAACTAGGTCTTTCTCAGAATAGACATGCACAAGTTTCATTTATAAGAAAACTCATGCAACTGATAGTACACTGTCCTTGTCTTTAATCTCAATTGGGTCTTTCTCAAAATAGACATGCATGACTTTCTGATGAGGGAATATTTAGTTAACTGGGGTACACTAGTTGAGTGCATGCATGCATCAACTGACTGTTAACTCTGTATTAGTTCCTTAAGTAGTTTGGAACTAATTTAACTGAACTTAACTCAGTAAACTAACTTAACTAATTACAACTCAAATATAACTCAATCTTATCTCCTTAATTTAAGGGATAACTCTTGCATGACATCAGAAAGACTTCTAACTTGAATTTCTCCAACTAATTAATTCAAAATGAATTAATTAATTATTTCCAAGTAGATGTTAAGACTAAATTCGATTTTAATTCACAATTTAATTCAAGGATAAATTAAATTGGAATATTCTTGTTGCCACATTTCAACTCTCCCTCTCAACAAGAAAGGGATTATCTACCACCCTGATCCTATCTCTATGGAACTCGAATTTACACTTTGACAATGCCTTTGTCAAAATGTCAGCATCGTTCTCCTTTGTCGAAATATACTATAACAACATGATCATCCCATCATCAACAGCTTTATTTACTTTGTAAAGCCAACGGGAACTCACAACTGACTTGTTCTCCAGTCTTGGAACCACGTCCCAAACACTGTTACGAACTATGGAGTCATACTCCTCCACCATAGCATCAACCCAAATCGGTTGCTGCAGTGCTTCCTCAAAGGAATATGGCTTGGTCTCAACACATTCCCAACAAGGGCCATGTATCCATTCTACCTCTCAGGTGACCTCCTCTGTCTGTGCTAAGAAGATGGTGCTCCCACATTCTCTCTTGCATCCTCCAATAATCTGTCAACTTCTCTTGTGCACTTTTGTCCATCTCTGGAAGACTGTGCTTGAGTGGATGTGTCCACTCCTAGAACCTCTGCATGCGGCTGCTCCGCATCAGTCTGAGGCTCTCCTCCTTAGGAACCAATAGTTCCTCCACAACTTGTAGTTGCAGCTCCCTCTTAATGGAAATTCGCATGGCCTTCTGCTCCTCAAACTTGAGATCTCTGCAAACCACTGTCCACTAACTGGTAGGCAAGTACATCCAATAGTTGTAAGGCTCAAGCTTCTTTCGTGCATCCTTTGTCCCACGACAATATATCGATGAGCCAAATATCCTGAAGTGACCCACATCTGGTCTCTTATTGGAGAAAGCTTCCTCTGGTGTCTTCATCCCAAGTATGCGATGCAGGCTTCTATTCTGCATATAGACCATTGTGTTGCATGCCTCATCCCACAAGTTAAGTGGTAGGCCTTGGTCATGCAGCATTGCCTGTGTTACCCCTACAATAGTTTTGTTCTTCCTCTCAGCCACCCCATTCTGTTATGGGTTATGAGGTGCCGTTAACTCTCGTTTAATTCCTTCTATTCCACAGAAGTCCTTAAACTCTTGAGAGACCTATTCTCCACCGTTGTCGCTTCTTAAGGCCTTGATCCTCTTCCTTGACTCTTTCTCGACTAAAGCTTTGAAATCAAAAAACTTTGTGAAGGTTTCGTCCTTCTTCTACATGAAATAAATCCAACATTTATGAGAATAGTCATCAATGAAAATCACATAATACATTTGCTTTCCTATGGGTGCCGTCGAGAATGGTTGACACACATCAGTATGAAATCGCTCTAAGATAGCCTTTGCTCGACTATCTCTGTCATGAAAGGAAGACTTGGTGTACTTTCCCAAGGTACAACCTTTGCATGTGTTAACTTGCTCAAGTTTACCTTTGGGAAGTCCTGTAGATATCTACTGCATTATCTTCAAATCCCCATGATGCAAATGGACCAACTGCCTATTCCACAACTCGCCAATGTCTTGGAGTTACACCAATTTTGCTTTAGTACTCATTGCTGCATAATCATCTACCTCTAGTTTATAGAGATTCTTCACCTGAATCCCTATCTTCTTGGTCTGACCTATGGCTATGTGTCTTAGGAACACCTTTCCTTTACTGAAGACAACATCATAGCCTTTGTCCTCCAACATTGCGACTGACACCAAGTTCTTCTTCAGTCCAGGCACATATTTCACATCTGTCAAGGTGATAGGAGCTCCATGCTCCCTCTAAAAAGCAACTGTGCCCACTCCTGAAACACTATACCTTCCGTCGTCACCCATCTCTATGCACATCTTGAGGTCTTTCTCCTCCTAGGCACTGAATAAATTTTTATCACCAGTCATGTGGAATGAGACTCCACTATCAAGATACCAAACATAATCCATCATCGATGACACCATGCATGTGATGAGGGTAAAGTCCATTTCGAACTGAGAGGCTAATGCCTCACTTTCTGATCCTTTCGAGGATCCCTTCTTGGACATCTTCAATGGGAAATTAGTCACCTAATGTCCCATCTCATGACAATTAAAGCATGTCACTTTAGACATTTCACCCTTCTTCCCTCCATGAGAAGAATTCGATTTGGAATGGGAAGCCTTCCGCTTCCCTTTCCTTGCCTTACCTGGTAAGGCTAGCTTTTCTTCATCATCATTCTTGGATGAAGAACTGTCTTGTGTGCTCCTCCTGATCTCCTCCTGTATAAGATCTGACCACAGTTGTTCCCAATTCGATAGTTTCTCTCTTTCATTCACAGAGTCTTGGTAGCTATTCCAAATCTTTGGAAGGCCAAGGAGAGCGAGGCTCACCATATCATCATTGGCAGTAGTTATTCCCACACTGTGTTATAGACATATTTGGGCACTACAACCCCAATCTTATATGTTGATAAACCAAGGGTTCTTTAACCCCTAAAAGTGTTGATTCATACCCTAAAGGATCATGGTCAACTGATTACATCATTCCCCAAAAGCTCCACCTAAAAAACCACTCAGAACTGGCCAAAACTAGACCATATTGGCTGCTCCACTGTCAGGGTGTGATGCATACTAACTTTTACACTAGCCAGGTATGATGTATACTGAAGAGGCCTTCTGTGGGGTGCGATGAGTGAGAATAGACAAATTTCTGAGACAGTTTGCTAAGTGAATGCTCATGGAATCTTCTAGAAACTTCTCTTGTGACACTTGCCTTTCTAAATTCGCCTAGGGATGAGTAAGAGATCCATGAAATGTCCAAGTGGAACCAAGAACAACAAGTCGAATGAAACTAATCAAAAACCCAGAGATGACTCACACCCTTGCAGACATTTATAAATGGATCCCTCATCTAAGAGATCTAGAGGGCTGGAATTTGGTAATTTGTAAGGAAGTGCTGATAGTTTGTCTTTGAGAAAGGGCATTTTATTGTTGGGTGATCTTTCTTTTCATGAGGTGAAGAGGGCTTTGATTTTGGGAGGATGATGCTGGATCAGACAGCTAGGTTGTAATTCTCCCTTCTATTATAAATAAAGTTATTTGAGTTTTCCTCCATACAATCGTGTATTTGTGAATGTTGTTATTTGTGAATGCCATTGTATGTTCAATGTATTTCTGATTTTGCATTGCTTATGATATAATAGATCAAGATGCTTTGATGGTCTTTTGTTACTTCATTTCTACAGGTATTCACTGAGCGGGATAAGTAGGAGATGAGGCACAAGCTCTATCAAGGGAGAGAGAAATAAAGCAAGGATTCAAGTGGAAGATCCAGGTTGGTCCCTTTGCTTCTCTCTTATCTATCATACATAGAGGAAATCGCAAATTGCTTTGATTGTTTGTTTCTAGGATAGCTGCCAATCCTAGCAGGACTAGCAGATCGAAAAGACACTAGTTTTCCCAGAAACAAAATGGCGACTCCATTGGGGATCGAATAGTTTGTTTGTTTGTTGCTAATTTTTTTATTTTATAAACTATAGACGGAGCCTGAAGTTAGCCAGATAGCCTTCAAACTGCTCTTTCTTTGCAATTGCAAAGTAGATGAATGTTGCTTCAGTCAATCTCCGGTTCAGTTTATGATTTGAACATCTGACTTACAAGCATTCTAGATGCCTTGTTGGTAGTTCAATAACCTTCCAAGATCATACCCCTATACTTCTCTCTTTACTGTCCATAATAGCTCAGCTTAACTCACTGAATTCAGCTGCAAATTTGAGCCAAAACCCACCTCAATTGCGCTCCTTGGCCCATTGCATTGTCTGTAACTGGAAGCCACCATGCATCGCACTTCCTGAGTGTAGAAAGTGAGATGCATCCCTATTTCTATGAAGCACAGGTGTGATGACTAAGTAATCCTATTTCTCTCCTTGAAATTTGGGGGCTTTGTCCTTGTTTCCAACTCTGTTCAATTGTTTTGCTACTTATGAATAGTATTTCATTGTTGAAGCCTCCTTACTTTACATAGTTCAGCCTCCATTCATTAGGATTAGTAGATGTTTTTATGTATTTGTCCATCATTTACATTCCTTCGTCGAAAAGTTGCTTAAATTGAACTGTCGTTTTGTGTCAAAAAGAGAAGTGTCGTTGAGTCTTCCTTCCCTGGATAGTCGATTGAACTTTTTTTCATGTATTTGATTTGATTTGTTGATATTTGAAGTGTCAAAAGAATTTTCTATTCAAAATTGAAAAGTGTCGTTTATTATTCCTTTCTATTTTGAAAAAGAAATTGTCGAAATGTCGCTTTGAGTAAAAATATTTCAGATCTTTTCTCTATTTAGTTTTCTTTTTGGCATTTTTCGCATTAAAGGAAACAAAAAAACAAATACATGCATTTGAATTTGCATTTAGACTGTGTGCGAAAATTGATTTAGGAAAAGTGCATTTAGTGTGTGCTCGTTGCTCTTTGTTTGAAAGAATCGTAATCTTCTTTCCTTAGTAGCTAGGATTTTCATTGCTAAGAATAAACAATGATTGTTTATCATTTTAGATTGCATAGTTAGGCATCTTACATCTACATCACGCGGTGAACCTTGAAAGGAAAACTTCTAAACAAGATCAATTCTAAAATAAATTTCAATGAACTTAACAATGCTTTGGAACCTAACCCAACACATCTAGAGGTCTAGGCTAGAGAATTGTTCTGACGTTGTAAAATCTAGTAAATATCATTTTCATCGAAGGTTGGGTGATTCCTCCTCTTTGATATGACAAGTGCTAGCATGGACCTGTGCTCCCTGTGCCGTCGAGTATATATTGGGAGACCACAGTAGTCTTATATCCTCTATCCACAAGAAGCCATTTATGCCGCCCTCTCGATTACAATGCACCGAACACAACATTTAGGAAGATTGACTGTTGTACATAAGTCCTTGGTAATTTCTCTATCATTTATCACTAAGGTGTATTTTGTAGTTTTGTGATTGGTTTGGTAATCCCTCTGTCTAGATCTCCAGAGTAGTCACTTTTGTTCCTTTTCGACTTCTTAAAAGAAAAGGTCCATCTGAGCACTTGTCACTTCAGGCTTATTAAAAATCGAAGGGGACTAGAGTCATCTTTAGCTTTTTCTCGACTCTTAAAAATTGAAAAAGAAAAGTTGTGTCAAAGCATCATTAAAATTTATTAATTTTGGAATAACATCCCTGTTCCTTCGTTGATCTTAGGTTGAGATAATGGAGTCCACCAATCAAGGAATCCCTTTGGAGGGGATTCCTAGTCCTTTTACATCTTGGGGAAATATTGGTGCTCCTCATATGGCCACTTTGTCCCTTCCAGGACTTACCATTGGCCTGCCAGTATGGTTGTTCTCAACCTCTGTGGTTCAAAATAATGTGATTCCTCAGCAATCGAATCAGCATCCAGTTGATACTAAATCTGACCCTTTGTTGTCTTCTTTGTTTGTTTCTCCCTCCCCTTCTTCCTCTTCGCTTGGTGAAAGTAGTGATGCTAATAACCAAGTGGCTAAGAAGAACAAGAAAGGTAAAGAGAAGAATAAGAAGCCAACTTAGCAAGGGGGCAAACAAGCAACCATAGATTTGGATGCATCAGCTGGTGAAAATCTGCACATTAAAGCTCCTAAACCTAGATTTCCATGCATAATCTATAGAGGAGACCATTTTCATCGAGATTGTCCATGCCTCCCTCGGATCTTGAGAGAATGGTCCCCCCGTTCGCACAACCAGGTGTCATCAACCTCTGCTGATCATGTTGATAATACACCATCAACTAGTGATAGTGAAGTCCACAGACAGAAAGGAAAGGTCAAAGTACCATGTGAGTTATGTGAAGGGAACCATACCCTTCCCCGTTGTCCTTTTTTGGGCAAGGCCAAAAGAGTCTTGCATGACCATCCTACTTCACCGTAGAGACTTCCATCTAGATACAAGAAACTCTCCCCAAATCCTTTACTAGTTGAAAATCCGATTGACATAACTCAACCATACGTCGAAACACCTATCGTTGAAAGTGAATATTCTGAGTCCATATTGGACCAAAGTCAAAAGGTCGAGATGGCAGTCGACCCATTTTTTCCTTTAGAAGATCATATCCTTCCCGAAGAGAGTGAGAACGATAGTGTTCAAATTCTTTTTGTTACTTCAGAGTCTGATGAACTTGGGGGAAATCCACCCGTTCTTTCACAACAGGAAGAGAATCCCCGAGTTCCCTCAAATATGTATTCAATACCCCCTCCAAGTAGTCTAGTCACTTCCTTTGATTGGAATCGACTAGCGAGATCCATCCTTCCTTCTTATGTACCTTTCCAGATCATAGTACAAGTTTACAAAATGATCGTGTTAGGCACTATCATAGATGAGGGTGCGTCAGTGAGTATCCTTTCCTCAACTGCTTGGAAAGCGCTTGGTTCACCATCGCTTATGCCTGTTACACAAAATTTGTCAGGCTTTAACAAAGGAACCAGTTGACCGTTAGGGATCCTTCCTAAGTTACCAATAACTTTGGGACGGAAAATCGTTCACCTGAACGTGATGGTAGTCCCAGGACCATTAGATTACAATCTACTCCTTGGATGTGACTATGTTTATAACATGGAAGCTATTGTTTCAACACTCTTCCGAAAGATGTGTTTACCGCTTGAAGGCAAAATTGTCACTGTTGACCAGCTTTCATTCCCTGGTTCAAGCATAGCTCCAAGTCAACCATCATCCCTATAAGGCTCTTTTATATCCACAGTGTCTCTTCAACCTTCATTCTATCCACCTAATTACCGCGAGTAATCTAGTGAATGTGATGAAGCTTAGGGGGCATGCATCCTTGTCTATTTGGCGGACAAATCCAGCTGTAGAGATAAGTTTCCCTGTAGGTTATGTGATTGGTTTGAGAAACCTTTCACCTTTGTCTATTTTGCAGACGAAGTGCAGGAAGTGTTTTGTCTATTCTGCAGACGAAACCATCCTGCATAACCACGGTAAGTTTCCATATGGTTATTGGAGACTCTCCTTTTCATCATGCTGGGGGCATGCAAACCTTTTTATGCAAGCTAAAAACGACCAATTTCATTTCCTAGTTTTTTTAGATTTTTAGATTTTTAGTTTTTTAACTTCTTAGGTTAGGTGATTGGTCCAACACACCATTCACCTTTGTCTACGCTACGAATGAGGCAAAGGAAGTGTTTTGTCTAAGCTGCTGATGAAACCATCCTACCGAACCTCAGTAGTTCCTTGGCTTCTTAGTTTTTCTAGCTTTTTAGTTTTGTCATTTCTAGCTTACATAAAAAGAAAAACTAAAACCTGAGCATAGTTCCACAAGGTTCAAGCTCGTTAAAAAATGAACCCACACCCACACTAAGCATAGTTTCCACAAGGTTTAAGCTCATTAAAAAATGAACCCACACCCACACTGAGCATATGTTATCGCATGGTTCAAGCTCGTTAAAAAATAAACCTACCACAAAGCATATGTTGCCCCAGAGTTCAAGCTCGTTAAAAAATGAACCTACCTTCGTTAAATAACCTTTGTGATTGACATTACATCAGCCTTTTGAGCCTTGGTTGTGTTCCTGCCATCACCTCCATTCTTTTGGCTAATCATACGCTTCCACTTGATTGTTTACCCCTTTGAGGAACATTTGCAATGAGTGGTTTTATTAGTCAACCTCCTCACACTACCATGTTTTGAGAAGTTCAAAACCTAGATGGAACTAGTTTCTACCCTAGACACCACTCATTCCTCGAAAATGAGTCCTCTTTAAACCCTTTTTAGACTCGTTAAATATGAAAAGATTGTCGAGCTATTGGCCTTTCCAGCTCGCTAAAGTAATTGAAAATGCCATCCCTCCTATAGATTTTAATCTTTTTCTAACCTGAGGGATTATCTTATGAAAATGTTTGAGCGCTTGTATTATTCGGCTCGCTAAAGTGATCGGGAAAGTCATCCCTTTTGTATTATTTTAATCTTTTCCTGACTTAAGGGATTATGCTACGAAAAAGAACTGTTGGAGTTTCGTTTTTGTCCCTTTTCAAACTCTCTAAACATGAAAAGGATCGAGTTATCTTTGTCGTTAAACTCGCTAAAACAATAGCGACAAACTTTTCCACATAGATAAGAACGAGTTTCACTGTTGTTAGACTCGCTAAAACATAGCGACAGGTTTGCCCGAAGGGAAAATTATAGAACAAGCATATGTTATCCTCCTCAAGCTTGACAAAATTAAAGAGGTACTGGTCAGCAATGACTGGGGAAAAAGGGAAGAAAACTTGAAGAATTTTATAGTAGCAAGTTGCTCTTGAACACGACACTTTCACTCCATCACCATGATTGAGTCGGGTTGGGTTATTTTGTTCACCAGTCATATCACCATTGGTCCTCCATACCATCCTTATTTTGGGGTTAATGCTACCAATCCATCTCAGTGTCATTGATATGTTCAAGAGAAGTCATTCAGAGAATTCACCATCAAGTTAATGCCTCATCCACTGCAATACCTTCACCCTCCATTTTTCATGACCGCCATTTCTGAACCTTGTATCATCAGATCCTTTTCACCTCCAGAAAATCATTTGCTTCATTTCGTGTAGTAGATGTGGGATACATTAAGGCCCTCCTACAATGGGTCACTTCTTGTCGACATCAACTCATTATCCAAGAAGTTGACTTAGAAACAACCCTTTCAGTACTTTGAAGCTTGCATGCCTCAATGGCAAGTTTCTCACTTTCGACAACAGGTTTACATCAATGGCCTTCGATCGAAAGATTTTGCGTGGTTTTCAACATCGGATCATATATTCACACCACGTGAATTGTATTGTAGTACCTTTAGGGTCATTATCATCATCGGTGATTCCTCTCGCGCCTGTTAACAATTTACGTTATTGGCTAGTAATCAGGCGATGTCTTTCCATGTTCGACTTTAGGACATCTTTTCACATGGATCGACTTGTACAATGGGCGAAGATTGAATGAGTTTGAAGACCCAGGATCTAGTTTCATCCATCTGGGCTATGATATATTCAGGAATATAAAGACATCAAATGTACACAGAAGCTGCACAGATGATCATCCAAGCTAGGGACGATAATTCTACACATAAAGAATCACCAGTCTGCAACTGCAGATGATTATCTGTCCTATGTACATGAAAATGAATTTATAAAGCTGAGCATGGGAATTCCTGCCTCAGCTAGATCATGAAAATAATATGATGATGATGTATTGTATTGTATCTTATATAGGTCACCTTCTAGTTCGAATACCTCGGATCCTCATGATAAAGCATTTCACCCGACAACAAAAGATTTACGACTTCATACTTTAGGGGCAATTGTTATAGACATATTTGGGCACTGCAACCCTAATCTTATATGTCAATAAACCAAGGGCTCTTTAACCCCTAAAAGTGTTGTTTCATACCCTAAAGGATCATGGTCAACTGATTACATCATTCCCCAAAAGTTCCACCTGAAAAACCACTCAGAACTGGCCAAAACTGGACCATACTGACTGCTCCACTGTCAGGGTGCGATGCATACTGAATTCTACACTAGCCAAGTGTGATGCATACTAAAGAGGCCTTCTTTGGAGTGCAACGAGTGAGAATGGACAAATGTCTGAGACAGTTTGCTAAGTGGATGCTCATGGAATCTTCTAGAAGCTTCTACTATGACACTTGCCTCTCTGAATTCGCCCAAGGATGAGTAAGAGATCCAAGAAATCTCCAAGTGGAACCAAGAACAACAAGTGGAATGACACTAATCAAAAACCCAGAGATGACTCACACCCTTGCAGACATCTATAAATGGATCCCTCATCTGAGAGATCTAGAGGGCTGGAATTTGGTAATTTGTAAGGAAGTGCTGATAGTTTGTCTTTGAGAAAGGGCATTGTATTGTTGGGTGATCTTGCTTTTCATGAGGTGAAGAGAGCTTTGATGCTGGGACAATGATGCTGGATCAGAAAACTGGGTTGTAATTCTCCCTTCTATTATAAATAAATTTCTTTGAGTTTTCCTTCATACAATCATGTATTTGTGAATGTTGTTGTTTGTGAATGCCATTGTATGTTCAATATATTTCTGATTCTGCATTGCTTATGATATAATAGATCAAGATGCTTTGATGGTGTTTTGTTACTTTGTTTCTACAGGTATTCATTGAGCGAGATAAGTAGGAGAGGAGGTGTAAGCTCTATCAAGGGAGAGAGAAATCAAGAAAGGAGTCAATCAGAAGATCTACGTTGGTCCCTTTTCTTCTCTCTTATCTATCATACATAGAGGAAATTGCAAATTGCTTCGATTGTTTGTTTCTAGGATAGCTTCCAATCCTAGTGGGACTAGCAGATCGAAAAGACACTAGTTTTCCTGGAAACACACTACCAAGCTCATCTCTGCAGGTGGTGAGCTTGTTCAGATATGTGGAAATAGTATCACCCTTCTCCATCTTGATTCTTCGAAGCTTATCCTTGAGCACCAATTTCCTTTGGTCGCTACAGTTCTGGTAGAATTCCTTTAATGTATTCCACATTGAAAATGGAGCATCCTTCCCATGGAGGCTTGAGACAATATGGTCTCAAAATCCCTCAAGGATGATCCATCTACACACTTCTTCCACTCAGCGAACTCTTGTGCATTAGTTGAAGTTGACTTTGGTATTTCTTGATCAATGAATTCCTTCAAGCCATTGTCTTCTAATACAGCCTCCATTCTATCTTTCCATGCTATGTAATTCAAGCTACCTTCCGAGCCATACTCAAATCTCAAGCTATAGAATGCCATTTGCCAACCTTGAAGTATGATATGAATTCGATTTGCACCTGCAACCCCGAACTTCAAACTTCAAATTCTCTTCTCTGTATACTATTCACAACTCCGATATCATGTATAAAATTCTCTAGAAATACAGCTCTGATATCATGTAGAAAATCTGTATGTAGGCTAACCCAATAATGCAATATAAATCAAAGTAGAATACTATAACCTACTTCTACTATCAATTTGTGGAAGCTTAAAGATCAAGCTGAAGAATATAACCAGAAGAAGAAGAATCAATCGCACAATACACATGAAAATACTTTTGGGAAAGCCTCAGCTAAAAACTCCACTATCTGTATTATCATACAAGGTGGAAATACATAGGAATTATACAAAGCCTTAGCTCTCACAGCTAGCGAGCTCTCAGTACAATCCTCACAGATGCTCATAGGCAATATTAGCTACTCTCCAGCCTTCCTCTATGCCCTCCAAGCTCCTACTTACTTGTGCTAATTCTTTGGGACGATTCACCTTCAACAAAGTGGAACACTCTGATCTCACACACTGTCAGAACTGCGCAATCCTCAAGGAATGATTTCTTCTGCATGCATGAGTTTTCTTTATAAGAAAACACATGCAACTGATAGTACATTGTCGTTGACTTTAATCTCAACTAGGTCTTTCTCATAATAGACCTGCATGAGTTTCCTTTATAACAAAACTCATGCAACTCATAATACACTATCCTTGTCTTTAATCTCAACTGGGTATTTCTCAGAATAGACATGCATGAGTTTTTGATGAGGGAATCTTCAGTTAACTGGAGTACACTAGTTGAGTGCATGCATGCATCAACTGACTGTTAACTGTCTATTAGTTCCTCAAGTAGCTTGGAACTAATTTAACTGGACTTAAATCAGTAAATAGAGTTAACTAATTACAACTGAAATATAACTCAATCTCATCTCCTTAATTTAAGGGATAACTCCTGCATGACTTTAGAAAGACTTCTAACTTGAATTTATCCAACTAATTAATTCAAAATGAATTAATTAATTATTTCCAAGTAGCTGTTAAGACTAAATTAAATTTTAATTCACAATTTAATTCAAGGACAAATTAAATTGGAATATTCTTGTTGCCACATTTCAACACAGTTCCCACCAAACTTGTCCTCCAAAGAAAAGAGCAAGATACACAGGAAGAGTGCCCCTTTCACTTGGATTCGGGGAAATATTTTCAAACATGGCCCAGATCAAATCTTGAGAAGGTGTGTCAGGGAGGAGGAAGTCTTTGACATCCTTTTGACCTGTCATGATGGGCCATTTGGAGGTCACTTTTCAGAAAAGAGGACAACATTGAAAGTGTTTCAAGTAGGCTATTATTGACCCACTCTTCATCAAGATGTGAAAAAATACACTAGTCAGTGTGATTAGTGCCAGAGGATGGGAAGGCCTACTCCAAGAGATGAAATGCCTCTGCAGCCTCAAGTGACTTTTGAGCCATTTGACAACAGGGGCAGGGACTTCATTGGTCCTATTGACCCTCCTTCAAAGAAAAAACAATACATAATTGTGTGCACTGATTATTTGACTAAGTGGGCTAAAACCAAGGCAATTAAGGCAACAACAGAAGAGAAGGTGGCTGAGTTCCTAAGGTAGAATGTATTCTACAAATTTGGGTACCCTAGAAAGTTGGTCACAGACCAAGGTAGCCAGTTTACCTCCAACATGATTGAAGACTTGCTCATCCATCACAAGATCAAGAATAGAACCTCCACTCCCTATCATCCAAAAGCTAATGGGCAATTGGAGGTGGCTAACAAATCACTGGAGGGCACCTTGACCAAAGTGGTGAGCAGCAGCAAGAAGGATTGGGAAGAAAGACTAGTTGAGGCTACCTGGGCCTATAATATCACCTAGAAGACCACCATTGCATGCACACCCTATGAGTTGTTCTATGGGGAAAATGCCTTATTGTCAATTGAATTTGAATATAATACATTAAGGATGGCATCCCAACTAGATCTCGATCTCAGTAGTGCACAGAAAGATAGATTGTTCCAATTGAATGGTTTAGATGAATTCAGAATGCAGGCCCTCCTACATACATAGGTAGTTCAACTTCAAAGGAAGATCTGGCGTGATAAAAATATCAAGGAGAAGAAATTTCAGGAAGGGGATTGGGCATTGTTATATGATTCTAGGTATAAATACTTCAAGGGAAAGTTAAGGACAAGATGGCTCAGACCTTATGTTTTGTAAAGATGCCATGATAATGGTTCAATGCAAATCAAAACCATAGATGAAGAAGCCATTCCTTTGCTTGTCAATGGACACCGATTGAAAATTTACAAAAGATCTTTATCAAAACAAGATTTTATTCATGATAAGAATAAAACAGTGATGATAGTGGAGCAAGTTCCAGCTCCTCCCTCATCAAATCACTGAGAAAAAGAAAAAGGAATAAGGACTCAGGTGAAAACCTCCATGAAGCGCCTGAGTCCCATCATTCGGTTGAAAACCTCTTGAGGCGGCTCAGTGATGACGGAAAAAAGAGGGAAAAAGACAAAAAGAAAAAGAGAATAAGAAGATCCCTAGGTGAAAACCTTTCTTGAGGTGCCCAGGGAAAACAACTAGGGTGAAAACCTCTCTGAGGCATCCTAATTGTTTAAAAAAAGAAAAAAAGAAAAGAAAATTAATCATGAAATTTCCATTTGCAGGTGGGAAAGAAGGATAATCAAGGAGCAAAAGAGGATCCCAAGGAGACCCCTGCCACTCACATATTTAATTTTTCACTCATTACCATACATCCCTCCATCATTTTCATCATTTTTCCACTCCATTTCTTTAGTTTATACAAAGACTATGTTTTCTACAGGATCCCCTGTATTCCTACAGGATCCCCTAAAAACCTACAGGATGATCCTGTAGGAATTACAGTGACCCCGAAATCCTACAGGAAGTAATATGAAGGAAAATGATGGACTTGTTACATCCCTAAAATTCAACCTCTTTATGATCTAGCACCACACCTTGTCCACCATCATCATCCTTGGACTCACCATTCAAAAACTCAGTTTCAAGAGTTTTTCTCCAGTCTTCAAAAAAAAAAAAACAGAGAGGAACAAAGAGCATCACCTGAGTATTCGTTTCTCTCCACACTCTCACTCTTTCTTTCCATCCATGTCACCATCCTCACATCTCCAACAAGAAAAATGATTAAAGAGTTCTGAGGGAGACGCAGCTACAGAACATCTTGTAGGAAATCTTATAGCAGCCTATCCTACAGAATACCAATCACACCAGCATCAAGTCTTCACCATGATGATCCAAGAGCTCCAAAGTAATAGCATAAGATCTTCAACCACAAGTACCTGCAAAAACAAAGAAGCCATTAGCAGACAACAAGAGGAGGAAGAAGAATGGCATGCAACAAATATACACAGTAGCACCTCTGGTCTTCGACAACTACAACATAGCATTGGAACCATAGATAAGTATCCTGATCACTCTCTCATATGAATCATGTAGTCAAAAAAACGTAAGGGTTACAACATAGTTAGTTTATAATTGAAAAGGTGGCTAGTTAACTTGGCCACCTTCGTTAAGTCACACATGCACAACTGGGTGTCCTCTCGCATGTGGCTGTAGTCAACTCAAAGATAGAGAAGGAGTAGGACAAAAGTGGTTAAACTATGGATCTAGAAGGTGGGAGATGATTACGAGGAGTGGGAAATGATGAGATGGTAGTGGGAACCAACAGTTCAAAAATGGAAATGTACCTCTGCTGCCAGCACACCACCTCACCTCGAATCACCATAAGAGGAAATAAGACATCGCTCCCATTCATTCATGCATTTCACCTCCTCAAAACTCCCTCACTCAAGTCACTCTCATAGCTAGGCAACCCACTGGAAGGAAAGATCCATCGGTTCACTGCACAGGAACTCCTACAGGACTGCACAGGAATTCCTACAGAAGCATGCACGGGAATTCCTACATGATACACAGAGCCTGTCTACAGGATACACAAAGACTATCTATAGGATTGGCAGAGAAGAGTTCAGAAGGGATATCATGGGAGTTAGCCACTACAAACAATCTAAAGAGGCAGGATATGATATTACATCCCACATTACAAGTAAATGAACCTAAAATCCTCTAAATTTTAGTGAATTTAGCAACTGCGTGAAGGGAATTAAATACACAGTCATCTTTGTTTTGCTCCTGCATTTAAAAAATTGTTTCAACCCTCTCATTTTCTCCTCAAGCTTGACCAACAAGATGACAGGAGGGTTTAATAGGAGAAAACGCACAAACACTGTGAGAATTCAACAACACCCCCAAGTGCTTGAAATCTTCACAAGACATAATTGGATGGGGTTTTTAGAAAAATTCAGAGGGTATGATGATGAGGTGGCTCAAGAATTTGCTCTCTCCCTCAATCCACACACCAGAATCCATGCCACTGTTGTAATAAGGGGCCTCACTATAGATTCCACCCCTGAGCTCATCAGCAGAGTCACCATAGTTCCCCTAGGAATACCATGGATAAAAGAAGACAAAGGAGATAGCCGGGTTGCCAAAAGAAAATTCTTTTTAGAAGGTGAGGAACCCACTGAGGACAAAAATGGAGTAAGGAGTGAAAGTATGCCATATCCATGGAATGAGGTAGGCTACCAACTGATCAAATACATCTCATGTGAGGGTAGGTATAGTGTTGTCTATGGCTATCATTTTAGGATCCTTGAAGAATTAAGATTTGGAGTAGAAACACCCCTCACCAAAGGCTCAGCATACCATACTTCTTGCTTCAACCACTCATAGACTCAAGAATCAAGGTGAAGGAGGGAAATTCCCAATAGTTAGCTCACCATGGGTTGATTAGGATCCTCATAAAAGATGCCCCCCAAAACCTCAGAACTCCTATAACATGGACAGTTTTCAGAGACATGCCAGCAAAGGATGACATCAAAGCTCTCACTTATGATGTTAGTCCTACTGTCAGTGAAGAGGAAGTAGAACAAGAAGAGGAAGATATAGAAGGAGACAATGATGAGATGGACGAAGAAGGAGCTAACACAGAGGAACATGATGAATATGATGAAGAAGAGGGAGAAGAGAAGGAGGATGATGAAGAAACAAAGGAGGAAATTAAGGAGGAAATTGATAGAGATGATGAAGAACTACAAGAAGAAGGAGATATGAAGGACATAGAGGAAGAAGGCGATGGGACATAAGGGATAGAAAACAAGGAGGAGTCACCTAGGGTGTCTCTAGAAGCCATTGATAGAGAGGCATTAGCTACCCTCACTACTTTCATCACCCCAATCAAGAAAAAAGGAAAAGGGCAGGCATACCTCACTATATTTCAGAACAAGAAAGAGCGCAAGAATAAGATAGGGGAAGCCACAAACATCTAACCAAAATTCCTATTGTGATTGAAGATTCTCCTACACAAAAATAAAAAATGCCTTCCCCTAAGTCCCCTATCACCTATGTGAGGAGGCCTACTACTAGATCAACTTCCTCAAAGGGAAAGGCAATCCTACAGGATCCACAACAAAATCTACAGCAAGCAAAAAAAGTCCTACAGGATACTCTGTTGAATCTACAGGGGGAATAGAAATTGGAAAGGAAGGTAGCGGAGCAACAAGAAACTAAAGAGGAGAACCTAGAGACAAAATAACCCAGCTCCCATCCTAATCTGGACTCCTATTACTGGTTTATTGAAGGAGGCAGGGTCATACCTCAAAAATTTGCCATCCCACTGTTCTTCGAGCATGAGAAGGAGAGGGCCAGAATTCACCAATGGATGTAGATCACCAAATAAAAGAGGGTGGAAGACATTGGGCGCATTGAAGAAAAACTCAAAGAAATGGGCAGAGAGCTAAGTGGCTTGAGGGACAGAGAAGCTATAATGAGAAATTAACTAGAGATAGAAAATGCATGGCTGAGGGGACAACTGCAAGAAAGGGAGAACCAATTGGCATGTATGGCCAGCCTCTCCTTGGAAGCAATCCAGTGTAGGATGCTAGCTAAATCCTATGCTCTCTACCTCAAATAACAATGGCCACAGTTTTAGATTAAGACCCTAGCAGAGAGAGGAACCATGCCATTTCAGGACTAGAGGCAGTTTATCGATCTTTGTGATCACATTACACTAGAGGATAGGGCCAAAATGGCTGATTTTTATTTGCACAACATGGCCCTCACAGACATGAATGTATGGGACCCTAATGCCAAGCTAGGAGATCTACAATTATTGGATTTGGCATCATGGATGAACCATGAGGAGTCAATAGTTGCAGAGATGAAAAGGATATTGGCAAGAGAGTAAACTGAACCTCTTTTGATTAGAGCTGAACAATCAAATCCCATGGCCCTCATCAGTACCCATAATTTGATTGCAAATGATCCTCAGCTGGCACCTTGATATCTTGCTGCCTAAGAGCAAGAAATCTCACATTTTGAGGACACGTTCAGGTTGCTAGGAGATGATCGTATACATGATTGCTTAAGGAGATGGAACACCCTGCCATACAGCTTAAAGATAAGAGAATATCACTCCCCTCAAAGGTTGAGAGAGGCACTCACAGGACACCTATGTATAAGCAATCTATGGTTGAAGGTCAATTGGATAGGCCTAAAACTCAGTCCACAACTTTTCTTAGGGGTGTTAGAAGGGAGAAAAGAAGAAGAAGACAAGAGGTAGTGGGAAGAAGTAGAAAATAAAGCAACATTTTATGAACAAGAAGAGGAGACCACAACAGAGGCATGAGATGTCAGAGAGGCTACCAGAGCCATGAAGGATATGGATATTGACTGAGTTGCTCAGAGGATGAGCAACACCTTCAGTAGGGAGGTGATGATGAGCCTCATCATTGGGTAATTATATGGGCCTTAATTCACCTCCTAGCTTAGTCAAACCAACTATTCTCATAACTTATTTCATGCTTTTGATTATATTTTGTTTACGAGGTGAGTTAGAGTTGGATATTATGCTTTGTGGTCTAATGTGAATTTAATGCAGGATTAAAGGATAAAGTCAAGGAAGTTTGGAAAAGACCAAGGTCAAAACTCAGATGGGATAAGGGAGAGGGATTATAGGAGGTAAATCCTCCTCATTTACTACCCCCCATTCGAATATTCCTCCATTAGCTCGGAGTGAAAGTAGTCAAATCATGAGGACTAGAAGGTAGCTGAGAAAGTGAGAGACAAAGCACCAGTTTATCTCGAGTTTGTGAGCCGAGCCTCCTTAATTTTAAGGAAATATTTGGGGACTTCATATGTATAAGTAGAGAGGCCTAGGACCTCAATAGGATTCATATTTTCATCGTAAAACTTTACTCTATTTTCAAGCTGCAAGACTTGTGACAGTTCTTTTTTATGTAATTTGTTTTTTGGTAATAAGAATGAGTTTTGTTTTGAGCCAGCACTGAGTTAACTCAAATGGCTAAAGCTCTTGGGTTAGGGCCCAACCCTAGCATCCAAGGCTCCTCTTGATTTTACATGTATGTTTAGTGTAGATTCATAGCTTAATTGTTAATTTGCTTATTAGATGCATTTCCATTACTAGTGTAGATTAGATTGGTTGTGTGATAGTTTGCTTCCATTTGTGCCTTGTTGCATGTAGCGGGTTAGCAAGGAGAAAAAGGATCACCACAAGGTTGTTAGCAGGTGTCTCGGCCTCACTTCCTCCCTCTAGGACCATGACTTGAGGAAGGGACCCTTAAGCAACCCCGAAAACATAGATTTCTAGTTCTTTTATGAGCTTTGGAGTTTGATGTCCTTAACTTAGTATTTGGTTAATGTTGAAAGGTATATTTCATTGTTGTCTTTTCCATCTCCACTTCTACAGCAGACCTCACTCATGCTTTCATTCCCTCCAGCAACTTTCTTCATGCATAATATAGGCAATTGATTCATTAGTTCTTCTTTTCTAGTTTATGAAAATGTATCTTGTTGCATGACTTTTTGGAAGACACACATGTTTTATGCAAAGCAGGTGCTTTAGGAGGAGACTAAGACTTCATAGCCAGCAGAAACCTTCCACTTCATCGACCTTAGCCATCGCTTGTCTTCACCATCACCCTAACTAGTTTTTCATCATTTTTCATTGAAATTCTCCTAAACGCATTGAGCAAATCTAGCCATCTCTTATCTTGGATATTGACTCTTGAGTGTTCCCAGACCTTCTAACACTCCATTCCACCCATCACACACCTTTCCTAAGCCTCCAAACACCTCTAACACCTCACAATTAGCTCTCAGCTGTACCCTATAGGTTTCCTGTAATTCCTACAAGATCATCCTATAGGTTTCTAGTACATCCTGTAGGTTTTCTTGAAACGACCTATTTTGATGCCGAAATGATGGGAAACCTCTAGGAAGTCACAAAACGCCTCCTAGGACCCCTCCACACCATCCAACCACTTCATAAACCTTCTAGCCATCCTCAAACACCCTAAATCCACCTATCACATCCATAAGAACAATTAGTTTGCATACTTGATTTTGCCTAAAAATACCAAAAAAGTGAAAACATATTTAGTTTAGTTTCTTTACTTACACATTAGTATTGTTTAATGCTTTTTACTTCTACAACTTAGATAGTAGCATTGGTTTATTGTTGATTTAGCATTTCTTCTTAGCGTAGCTTCTTAAATGGTTAATTAGGGTATGGTGTGGTTTAGCATTACATGTTGGCTTTCTCCATTACTACAGTAGAGTAACTCTCTTAGAGTAGATTTTCCTTTCTTCCATCAAAGAATCAAGCTTCTTCTAACTCTATAGAAGTTTGGCTTGGAACCCTAGGAGTCTCTTGTCAGCTGAACAAAGAAAACAGGCAAAACCATCACTTTTACTTGTGCATACAACACTATCACCTCTAAGTTTGTACGAACCCTAGGTTGATAAGTAAAGCTGGTAGCCCAGGAGTTGCAACATCCTTGCTACAATAATGGTGCTCATAATAAACCATAAGAAAAATATTATAAATCCTAAAGTAAACATGGTTAACCATACCTTACCATGGTTGATTTTCATATTGACACAATATTTGTAACAATGTGACATTGGACCATCAATGACCATGGTTGTCACATTGTGACAAAGATTGTCTCAATATGAAATTGAACCATGGTCAACCATTGTCAACCATCGTCAATTATGGTCAACCATCATTCAATATCACATTATGAAAAACATTGGCTCTATATAGAAATAAACCATCATCAACCATGGTTCGCCATGGTCAATTATGGTCAACCATGGTTAACCATGGCCAATAATGGTAAATCATGGTCAACCATGGCCAATAATGGTAAATCATGGTCAACCATGGTCCACCATCCCATTGTGACAAAGATTGTCTCAATATGAAAATTAACCATGATCAACCATTGTCAATCGTCATCAACCATGATCAAACATGGTCAACCATGGTCCAATGTCACATTATGACAAATATTGTCTCAATATGAAAATCATCCATAGTCAGCGATGGTCAACCATGGTCCAACGATGCATTTTAATAAATATTGTCTAAAAATGAATATCAATCATATTAAACCACGATCCAACGATGCATTGTGATAAATATTATGTCAATATGAAAATCAACCATGGCCAAAACATGTTTATTTTAGGGTTTATATGATTTGGGTTTATAACATTAATCCTTTAGGTTTAATATTCTTCCCTCGGGTTTATAATCCCTTGGGACTATAATATTAACCCTTCGGTTTATTATTCCCTTGGGTTTATAATATCACTCCCTAAGGTTTATGGTCAGCCATAGTCCAACGTCACATTGTGAGAAATATAGTCTCAATATGAAAATCAATCATGGTAAACCATGGTCAATCATGGTCACATTGTGACATGATTGTCTCATCGTCCAACGTCACATTGTTACAAAGATTATTTTATATGAAAATCAACCATAGTAAACCATAGTCTACCAAGTTTATTTTAGAGTTTATAATATTTATGTTAGGGTTTATTTATTAATATGATATAATATTAATCACTTGGGTTTAGTACCATTCTCATGGGTTTATAATCCCTTGGGTTTTCGGTATTAATCCCATGGTTTTATTATTCCCTTGGGTTTATTAATCTAAGGGTTCATATTGCGAGGGAATAATATTATTCATAGGATTTATAATATTAATCTTTGCGTTTAATATAGATCCCTTTGGTTTATAATCATGGTAAACCATGGTTCAATGCCACATTGTGGATAAGATTGTCTCAATATGAAAATTAACCATGGACAACCATTGTCAACCATGGTCAATCATAGCCAACCATGGTCCAATGTCACATTGTCACAAATATTATCTCAATATGGAAAGAAATCAGCACCAACCATGGTCAACCATGGTCCAGCAATGCATTTTGACCAAGATTGTCTCAATATGAAAATAAATCATCGTCAACCATTGTTCATTGTCGCATTTTTAAAAAGTTTGTGTCAATATGAAAATCTACCATGGTGAACCTACGTCAATCATGATCAAGTATGGTTAATAACTATGGTCACATTGTGTCAAAGATTGTCTTAATGTGGAAATGAAACATGGACAACCATTGTGAATCATCATCAATCAGGGTTAATCATGGTTGATCATGGTCCAATATCACTTTGTAACAAAGACTATCTCAATATGGAAATAAATCATGGTTAACCATGGTCCAATGTCGCATTTTGACAAAGATTGTCTCAATATTAAAATCATTCATCCAACCATGGTCCAATGTCGTATTATGACAAAGCTTGTGTCAGTATGAAAATCATTCATGACCAACCGTGGTCAGCCATGTTTATTTTAGGGTTTACGTTATTTATCTTAGGGTTTATAATATTAATCCCTTGTGTTTATAATCCCTTAGGGTTTTAGTATTAATCTATTGGGTTTATTATTCCCTTGGGTTTATCATATCAATCCATTGGGTTTATGGTCAACCATGGTCAAACCTTTCGTTGTGATAAATATTGCCTCAATATGTAAACCAACCATGGTCAACCATGGTCCAACATCACATTGTGACAAAGATTGTCTCAATATGAAAATCAAGCATGGTGAAACATGGTCAACCATGTGTATTTTAGGGTTTATAATATTTATCTTAAGGTTTATATATCTTGGGATTATAATATTAATCCCTTTGGTTTAATAGCGTTCCCTTGGGTTTATAATCCCTTGGGGATTTAGTATTTATGCGTTGGGTTTATTATTCCCTTGGGTTTATAATATAAATCCCGTGGGTTTATTAACATAAGGGTTGATATTCCTAGGGTATAATATTATTCATAAGGTTTATAATACTAATCCTGGGGTTTAATATAGATCACTTGGGTTTATAATCATGGTCAACCATGGACCGACGTCACATTATGACAGATATTGTCTCCATATGAAAATTAACCATTATCAACCATTGTGAACCATCATGAATGTGGTCAATCATGGTCAACCATGGTCAACCATGGTCTAGTGTCACATTTTTACAAAGATTGTCTCAGTAAGGAAATCAACTATGGTCAACCATGGTCCAACATTGCATGTTAACAAATATTGTCTCAATGTGAAAATCAATCTCGGTCAGCCATGGTCCAACTTCCCATTGTCACAGTGATTGTGTCAATATGAAAATCAAACATCGTCAACCATGCTTATTTTATAATTTATAATATTTATGTTAGGGTGTATATACCTTGGCTTTAAGATATTAATCCCTTGGGTTTAAAATATCAATCCCTTGGGTTTATGGTCAACCATTGTCCAATGTCGCATTGTGAGAAAGATTCTCACAATGTGAAAATCAATCATGGTCAACCATGGTAAATAACTGATGGGCCTCTAAATTAGACATAAATTAAGGCCCATACCTCTAAATTAAACGTTAATTTAAGGCCTATGACCATTCTTAAACACATTAAACACCTCTTTCTACATTATCTAATGTATTTCTAACTTTAATATATTCATGAGGAAGGTTTATGAATAATTGCTTATTTGTGCCTAGTATTATTTATTTTTGTGGAATATTATGAGAATATTGGGCATATTATGAAGATTTGTAGGAGGAGATAATTTAGGGACTTGCTCCCTACTACAATAGGATCAATAATAAAATATAAATCACCAAGATATTATGGAATTATGGCACAGCTTGTGGAACTCCAATGATTGAGAAAATCTAGGAATGTGTTCCCTACCATTTAATGTAGATTCCTAGTATTGGGGACTAGATCCACTAATCAAGATATTTTGGTGGGGAATATTCCTCCATTAATGGGGAATGATTCCTAATCATTTTTTATAAGTACCAAGTCGAATTTTCCTCTAGGGATAGATTTTCATTAGTGTTCTTCTGGAGAGAACTCGTATTTCTGTAGCTCCATTGTATTTTCTTGTAGGGATGTAATTGTATTGATGAAAAGTCTAAAGATTGGTCTCATGTTCAGCTTCTAAATCTTGTTCTCCTCCATAGGTCTCTGATTTTCCTTGGGCTTGGCAATCCCAGTAGCCTCAAAGCCCTTTTGTATCATTTTCATTCTTTATTTTCACTTCTTATTCACATGCATCTCTTGTTTTTATTTTCTTCTACTTCTGCATTTAGTATTAATGATTTCTTGCTGTAGGATTGAGCTAAATGGTTAATGTAAGTTCCTTTTCAGGGAGAAAAGCATCATTTCATCATTGGAAAATATTTGGAAGGCTATATTAATCATTGAGCTACTTGGATTAGCTTTCTTATTCCCAAATCTAGATTTCTGGAACTCCTTTGTGGCAAAAAACAATAAATTTTTGCTATTTTTTTAGAGCATTCTAACAAGCTTCAATCGAGTTGGTTCAACTTGAATTAGATCAAAAAATCATTCTAGTTCATTAAAAAAATTACCCCACTACATTTGCACTTGATTAGGTTAGGCATTTTTTAGATTTACTAGCTCACTAGTTCTCGAATTTCTATATTTTTGACTAGTAATGTTTCTCTATCTTTTAGCATGGGTTAACAGAGGTATTTTTGAGTGATTCCACTTAGAATAAGGACCTAAGACATCTTTTTGAATAAAAAAAATTGTCGCATCCAATTTTTATTTTATTTTCTTGGTCATTCAATGAATTATAATTTCGTATAATAAATGTGTAACATCCTGTAGTAAATGAGGGGATCCTATAGGAAATCCTGTAGCATACTGTAGGAAATCCTATTTTGAGATCGAATTGAGAAAAATCATCATTGAAACTGGGATTAGGCCTCTACTTGACCTCCATGCCATCAATACCATTTTAACCCTCTTGCTCCACACTTGTCTCCCTTGCCAAAGATCAAGCAAAGATTAGCATTTGCATTTATAAAGCAAAAATATTTAAAAAATGAGTTCTTTGATATTTACACATACACACAGTGATTAGTACTCTCTGGATCAGATTTCATGCTCAGTTAGTTTGAATCATCACATGTGATAAATAGGGTTAAGCTAGGAGTATTTTATATTTAGTTCATGATCTTTATGCAATTAGAATAGGTTTCTTTCCTTGTACTTTCTCTCTTGCAATAGTTTAAGGTTCCATTTCTAACATTTTATTTTCTACAATTAGTTTAGGATTTGACTTCAGTACATGCACTCCACTACATCATGACAAAAAATGAAAGACACATTGTATGTTGCACATATAATGTTGATACTTCGTAAGTTTTTACGAACCCCGGGTTGATAATTAAAGTTGGTGGCCTTGGGTGTTGTAGCATTCTTGTTGCAATATCGAGGCTTATCACTTTTTGGTGACGTTGTTGGGGAGGTGTCAAAGTATGCACTTTTTCCTTCCCTAGTTGATTTATTTATTTTTAATTTTTGAAAAAAAAACAAAAAATATTTGCATTAGGCATATTTAATTTCAGAAATAGAAAAGGGAATTGCATTACTGTTTTCATTCAATCATAAAAAAAAAAAAAAATCTCCAACACCAACCCACCCACCCATTTGATCATGTGGTGCAGTAAGAGCCACCTCACCATTCACTTTTGCAGGTAGGAGAAGAATATGGCAAAGAATGTAGAAGAAATGGATGGATATGATGACAATGAGGAAGATCCTCTCGGGTTTCCCATTCAAGATACTAATGGTAGTGTGCACATGAAGAACATCCCTCCATATTTTCTTCCAAAATTTCATGGTCTAAGGTCAGAGGATCCGGAAACCTTTCTCTTTGAATTTGAAATTATTGGTAGAGCTTATGGTTACTTATTAAAAACTCAAAGTTTGAGATTGTTTCTAGCAACATTGAAGGATAGGGCTCTTAAATGGTTCATGAGTTTAGCAACTAATTCAATAAGATCATGGAATGATATGTAAAAGATATTTCTAGAAAAATATAAAGATCATGATCTTAAAGAAGAAATATTTAGAATGAATCAAAAAGAAGATGAGAGCCTTGAGGATCTAATAGAGAGGTTCATGTATAATGTTAAGAGGGGAAAACTACATAATTTACGATCCAACACACTAAAAGCCCTCTTACTTAGAACAATTAGGGATGAGTGGATTGATCTCCTCGATCTTATGAGTAGAGGTGATGTATAAAAACTATCATTTGAAGAAATTTGTGAAAGATGCAAACACATATCAAGAGGAATGTCAAGAGTAAGTAAATCAACATCAAGATAGGTAAGTCAAGCTAAACTTGGAAATTTGTTTGATTATTTTAAAATAGAAATTATCAGCAATCTAACCAAAAAAGTAGAAATGTTAAGAATGCAAGATGAAGAAAAAGAAGATGCTAATATTCGTGTTGCCCATGTAGAATCACATGATGTTAAATGTTGCTCCTCATTACCAAGGTTGAAGGAAGTTCACCAAGAGAACAATGGAGCAAGTAAATTGCCAATGCAACTATGTTATGTAGCTCCAAGAGGACCATGGCAGCTTATTCAGACTAGTATGATGCAAGAGCCCAATTCACACTTTCAAGTTTATGCATATCCACCTCAAAGTAATTGGGGCACACCCTTTCCTTGGCAACATTGGCCATCTCAACCCAAAAACCAATATTGGGAACAAGGTTGGCAAGGAACTTATGGAAGCCATCCACAATATCCTCAATATTTTCCTCAATATCCTCCATACCCAACTCCATGTTATCAATACCATTCATCTCATCCACAACCACGACCCCAACCACATTCATCTCAAATATCCACTCCCACTCAACTACTCGTACCACCATTTCCAAACCCACACATTGAAGAAGCTCAGCCCACTTACAATGCTGATGTACAACACTTCCAAACATCTCCTCTTGAGATCAATGGTATTCACCATAGCTCAGGAAGAGTATTGCAAAAAACAGATTATCTTGATATCATTGATGGACCACATCTAGTAGAAGAAGATTCAAATGACAAAACCACAGAATCATGGGTTGCACTTGATGAAGAACAGACATCAAAATTAGAGATTGAGAGAGCTCCCTAATGGTTACCATCAAATCCTCCATGTATTCCAGAGAACGATCAACAAAAAGAGGAATATTTGAAGGTCACAGTAGAAGAAGGCATGAAGAATGATCCTAATAAGCAAGAAAACTGAGGACATCAAAGTTATATTGAGGTTTGGTTCCATAAAATCAACAAGATGGAGCGTCACTCTCTTCTTCAACTATGCTTGATCCTTTCAAGGTCAAATAATTTGGTCTCTAAAATCCAAGCACATATCAAAGCATACATTTCAAGACTACACAACATTTGGTCTGTCATCTTGATGTGCACATGGTTCCATTGGAAGTATTCTTATACTTGAAAGTAATTTTGTTTTTCAAGTAGGGTAGGGTAAGAAAAAAAATGAGAAATAAGAGAAAAAAATAAAAATCTCAGGTGAAGACCTCCTTGGAGGCACCTCAAATTGGTTCATTGATTGAAAAACTCCATGAGGCGGTCAATGGGTTGGAAAAAAAAAAATCCTAGGTGAAAACCTCCTTTGAGGCACCTAGGCAGACCTGATAGTTTAAAACCTCGTTGAGGCGGCTAGTAAGCCTAGAAGAAGAAAAAAGAGAAAAAAATTCTTGTTCCTTGTATCTCTTTGATGAATGTAGGTGCTCTCCAACATCTACAAGGAACAAAAACAAGTTGGCACCAAAGAAAAGGAAAAATAGGTCAAACCTGGTCAAGAGAAGTCAAATTTTGATTTTCTCCTCCTTTTCTCGAATGCTCCAACAGGAGCAAGGCCATGACAATCCATCACCCTCATCTATTTCTACCACCCACCCATCATCCTCAAGATTTTCCCATTCAGTTTGCTTGTTGTCCTAAAAAACTACATGAATGCTTTGTTTTACTACAAGAAACAAAAATACATAGAAAAGAAATTTGTTTTTATCATAACATGAAAATGATGCATCCATTTGTCAAGCTGTTTCAGGGGGATATGCATATGGATGATGGTAACATGCTCAAGAAATTGGAGAAAATTCTAGTGCACATTTTTCGAAAAATCAGCCTCCATCACCTACAACCATTTTTGCATTTTATTGATATCCATACATAAATTTAAAAATCAGTTTCATGGGGAGATGCATATGGATGATGGTAACATGCTCAAGAAATTTCAGCAAATTCGAGTGCATGGTTTCCATGAAATCTACCTCCATCATCTTCATCCATTTTTAGTTTTTCTCAATATCCATGCATCCATTGACCAAAATTTGTTTATGGGGAGGTGCATAATGATGATGACAACATGCTTAGAAAGTTTTGGGTTAATCCATCCTACCGTTTGGGAGATATGTACAAAACAAGTCTGCTACAAGATATTGTCCTGAATTTTAAGAAATTGTTTACAAGACATCAAGAGGAGGATTAGAGAAACAAGATAGGATCAAAGGGGACCTATACAGTTCATGTTTTCATTTCTCCATTCCACATCCTTCATCATTCCATCATTCCATCCATTTTTCTACTCATTTAGCTCAGTTTGCGAGGGTTCTATGTTTTCTATAGGATTCCCTGAAAACCTATAAGATGATCATGTAGGAATTATAGTGGCTTAGGAGTCCAAAAAAAGTAACCCTAGAGAAATGGGATGACCTGATTATGTCAAAAAATAATTGTCTACCTCACCAACTCATCACCATGCCTCTCTCCACCATGATCACACTTGCATTCATCCAATCCAATAAAGTGAGTTTCAAAAAACTTAAAGTTTTCAAAAAAATAAAACAAACAAAAGAGGATGAAGAGAGAGAACAAGGGGACAACATCTGAAAGCTTTACCTCTCATTCACCAATTCCTAGGCCCCTTATCTACCCATTCCAACCATCCTCATGCTCTAGAAGTGAAGAAACGATTAAAGTGCTTTGAGGGAGAGGCAGCGACAAGACATCCTGTAGCAGCCCGTCCCACAAAACAAAAAATCACAGGTTACAATCAGATTCAACATGGAGATCCATAGGTCAAAGAAGCTCCTCCAGATCTTAGCAGCAGCATCAAGATCATCAACGTCACCATCCAGTACCTGCATTTCAAGGAAAAACATCAGAGAAAAAGAAGAAGAGAAAAACACATGCAACCAATACATGCAAGGACTTCACTCTCCAATAAACAACATCTACAGGAAGGCCGAAAAGAAGCTACAAGAGAAAATATGATGGAAAAATGGGTAGATATTCTTCAGGAAGGTTGATATAGGTCCCCCAACACCTGCACATCAACATCAACTCAGTAGCAACATGCACGAATCTCCAACAACCATCAGGTAGGTACAGGTATGCAATATTATTGATCTCTTCTCTTGAGAATATTATAGTTATAAATTTGTTGTCAGTGCATGAGATATGAGGTTTTATAAGCTAAGGATGGGTCAACAATCTCAAATGCCTTCAACTAGTTAATTGCATCTCACTCTTTCATGCATGCCCTCCATACACTTCATATTCACTATCTATTCATCATTCATCCATACCATTTCATTCTTGAAAAAAAAAACAGAGAATCCTCTCAATTTTCACAAACCTACACTACTCCCTCTGAGCCCTAGCGTCATCATCCAATCCATCTTCATCATTTCTTATCACTCCCATACAATTAGAAGACCCTGAAAGAGGAGGAATGACTACTACAGGAAGAAAAAATTTTGCTACAAGAGGGAAGAAATGAACAAATTATGCTAAACCCCAAGATGACAAAGCTTAGGAGAGACCTAATCAAAATAGAGAAATCTAAGGCCATTAGGCAGTTATCTAGGCCACAAGAGAGAAGAAGAAGGCAACAAAAGGAAATGAGGCATTCACCATCAAAACAAAACTCCAACTGCAGTGATGAAAAGACGTTTTCCAAGAGGTCTCAAATCTGATTCTAGCTTTAGTCCAAGGCCTAAAAATGGGAGAAAGGCATGGGAGTCAAGTTGAGGGCTTGTCCTAGGCTCAAAATATCATTTATGCTCAAAAAGGGTTTCCATGTAGTTTCAACAGGATTTCCTATAGTTTTGACAAGAATTACTATAGGATGTCATACTTCTCATTTAAAGGTAGTTTGAAAGTGAACAATATAGTAGAAGGTTGATAAGGATATGGAATACCTTGCTAAACTGAAAAATATTCAAGAACCCATCTTGAATAAGGGTAATAAAGCAAGCTAATGGTCACAAGAAACAATGATTTTTCTTTGCACAAATATGTTTTTGGGCTTGTCCTTGCAGAATGTATAGCCATGAATCTTAAGGCACAAGAGAAGGGACACCAGGGCCATGGATGAGGCACAATGAGGTCACTAAGTTTCTCATAGGATGAGTAACACTTTTAGTAAGGGGGTATGATGGGCCTGTAAATTAGCCATAAATTAAGGCCCATACCTCTAAATTAGCCATATATTAAGGCCCATACCTTTAAATTAAACATTAATTTAAGGCCTATGACCATAGTTCATCACATTAAACCTCTCTTTCTGCATTAGCTAATGTATTTTTAACTTTAATATATTCATTAGGAAGGTTTATGAATAATTGCATATTTGTGCCTAATATTATTTATTTTTGTGGAATATTATGAGAATATTGGGCAGATTATTAATTTATGGACTTGCTCCCTACTATAGGAGGATCAATAATAGATAATAAATCAAAAAGATATTATGGAATCATGGCACAAATTGTGGAACTCCAACGATTGAGAAAATCTAGGAATGTGTTCCCTGCCATTTAATTCATATTCCTAGTATTAGGGACCAGATCCACTAATCAAGGGATTTTAGTGGGGAAATCTTCCTCCATTTAGGGGAAATGATTCCTAATCATTTTTAATAAATACCAAGTCGAATTTTCCTCTAGGGATAGATTTTCATTAGTGTTATTGTTGAGAGGACTCGTATTTTTGCAGCTACATTGTATTTTTCTGCAGGGATGTAATTTTATTGATGAAAATAATGAAGATTGGTGTCATGTTAAACTTCTAAATGTTGTTCTCCTCCATAGGTCTCTGAGTTTCCTTTGGCTTGGCCATCCCAGGAGCCTTAGAGCCTTTTTGTATCATTTTATTTTCTTCTTTTCACTTCTTATTCACATGCATCTCTTGTTTTTATTTCCTTCTACTTCTGCATTTAGTATTAATTATTTCTTGTTGTAGGATTGAGTTACATGGTTAATGTAAGTTATTTTTCAGGATAACAAGTATCATTTCATCCTTGGAAAATCTTTGCAAGGTCATATTAATCATTGAGCTACTTGGATTAGCTTTCTTATTCCCAAATCTGGATTTCTAAAACCCCTTTGTTGCAAAGAACAGTAAATTTATGCTATTTTTTCAGAGCATGCTAATGAGCTTCAATTGATTTGGTTCCACCATCATTAGATCACAAAAACATTCTAGTTCATCAAAAAAATTACCCCACTACATTTTCACTTGATTAGGTTAGGCATTTTTTAGATTTACTAGCTCACTAGTTCTCGAATTTCTAGATTTTCGAATAGTAATGTTTTTCTATTTTTTAGCATGTGTTAACAGAGGTATTTTTGAGTGATTCCACTTGGAATGGGGACCTAAGACATCCTAGTCAATAAAAAAAATTGTCCCATCCAATTTGGATTTGATTTTCTTGTTCATTCAATGAATCATAATTTCGTATAGTAAATTTGTAACACCCTATAGTAAATTAGGGGATCCTGTAGGAAATCCTATAGCATCCTCTAGGAAATCTTGTAGCATCCTATAGGAAATCATTTTTTGAGACCGAATTGAGAAAAATCATCATTGAAGTTGGGATTAGGCCTCTACTTGACCTCCATGCCATGAATACCATTTCAACCCTCTTTCTCCACACTTGTCTCCCCTGCCAAAGACCAAGAAAAGATTATCTTTTGCATTTATAAGGCAAAAAGAGTTTAAAAATGAGTTCTTTGATATTTACACATGCACACAATAGTTAGTACTCTCTAGATTAGATTTCATGCTCAGTTAGTTTAAATCATCAAATGTGATAAAGAAGGTTAAGCTAGGTTTCTTTTACATTTAGTTCATGATCTTTATGTGGTTAGAATATGTTTCTTTCGTTGTACTTTCTTTCTTTCAATAGGTTAAGGTTCCATTTCAAACGTTTCATTTTCTGCAATTAGTTTAGGATTTGACTTCAGTACATGCACTCCATTACATCATAACAGCAAAGGAAGGACACATTATATGTTGCACATATACTGCCGATACCTCTTAAGTTTGTACAAACCCCGGGTTGATAATTAAAGTCGGTAGCATTGGGAGTTGCAACATTCTTGTTGCAATACCTAGGCTCATCAATAACCATGGTCACACTTTGAAAAATATTGTCTCCTATTTATTTTAGGGTTTATATACCTTGGGTTTTAATATTAATCCCTTAGGTTTAATATTTTTCCCTTGGGTTCATAATCCCTTGGGACTATAATATTAACCCTTGGGTTTATAATATAAATCCCTTAGGTTAATGGTCAACCATGGTCCAACGTCGCATTGTGAGAAAGATTGTCTCATTATGAAAATCAATCATGGTCCACCATTTTTTATAAAATAAATCATTGACAACCATGGTCTAACATTGCATTGTGATAAATATAGTCTTAATGTGAAAATAAAACTTGGTCAACCGCGGTCCAACGTTGCATTTTGATAAATAATGTGTCGATATGATAATCAATCTTGGTCAACCATGGTCCAACATCGTATTGTGACAATGATTGTCTCAATATGAAAATCAATCATAGTCAACTATGGTCAACATTTCTAATTTTATGGTTTATAATATTTATCTTATGGTTTATATACCTTGGGTTTATAATATTAATCCCTTGGGGATTCAGTATTAATAATTTTGGTTTATTATTCCCATGGGGGGCTTCACTCAATGAACCTATGATATATCACATGCATTCGTGGCATACTAAACAATAGCCCTAATTTGACTACATATTGGAAAATACCACTAAAAGTCACATTATATAACCCCCTTCCAATACAAACCTAATACACTTTCCCAATTTTTAAAACCCCTACTTTCAATAGATATTGTAGGTATCCATTTTTTCATGAACTTTTTTTATACCTCTTTATATTTTGTCATTAACTTTGAGCTCCATTTTTTATACTTTCCAATATAAATATCGTTTACCCCCTATATATCCCCCAGTATATTATGTCATTTTTTCCTAAATATATATTCCCCAATGTGAACACACATGGTATAGTATTTCTCCCCAAGTGAAGTCCCTGTGCTTATTCCCTTTGGCCTAAATTAATCCTTTGCATTTATTATTTTCTAGGGTTTAATATTATTTCCTTGGTTTTATAATCCCTTTGCCTTTTAGTATTAATCCCTTGGGTTTATAATATCATGGTCAATCATTGTGAGCGAAGGTCAACCATGTTTTGTAAAATCAACCATGGACAACCATGGTCAATCATGGTCAACCATGGACAACATGGAGAACCATGGTTAATCATGGTCAACCATGGTAAAACATGGCCATCCATGGTCAACGACTTTTTATAAAATCAATCATGGTCAACCATGCTCCAATGTCTCATTGTGACAAAGATTGTGTCAATATGAAAACCAACCTTGGTTAACTATGGTCCAACGTCACATTGTGATAAAGAATGTGTTGATTTGAAAATCAATCTTGGTCCACCATGGTCCAATGTCACATTGTGACAAGGATTATCTCAATATGAAAATTTACCTTGGTAAACTATGGTCACATTATTTATTTTAGGTTTTATATACCTTCGGTTTATAATATTAATCCCTTGGGTTTAATATTTTTATTAAAATAGATAGTTTTGTAATATTATTATTGTTTTTATTATTATATATTTATCAATATGAATATGAATATTATCATTAATATTAGATCTATACCATTAAGGTTTATCAACATTTTTCACCCACATTTACTAATGTGGTTGGGAATGTGATTGATAGATGCTGACTACATTTCCTGATGTGGTTGTCAGTGTAATTGATATACACCTTTGGAATATATCAATGACATTTACTAATGTGGTTGTGCTAGTGTGCTAATGATTTATACATGAAAAATTAGAAGAAAAAGACTAAGTATAAACATAATAAAAGAATAATGGATTATTAAGTATAGAAATTAATCAAGCAAGTAAAATATGGAAAGAGACACTAATCATTCAATTAGACCAACGAAATTCGTAAAAAGGATATTTTTACTTATAATGTTCCAAGTCATGATTTATTATGAAAAGGAAAATGTGCTTTGGTACCTTAGTTAATGTACCATATATAAGCAACATTTCACTATAAAATATATGTTGGTACTTTTCCAACATAGAAAGAAAACACTTGGAATCTTTGATTTATTCTAGACTCTAAAATATAACTTTCTCTACATGATTTTACCTCATCTGGCCATGGAAATATTATATGAGGAAATAAAATTAACATTTATGTCTAGGAGACAAGTATGATCCATGTTTTACAAGGTTTTATAACAATTTAGGTATTGTATTTTTTCTACATAATCTTAATCAAATAGAGTTTGGTGAATTGCATAACAAACTAGTTAATTAAGCTAGGGGTGAACATTGATAATTATAGTTGGAGAAAATTGACTAGGAGAGCAAGTTTATTAGGTTGTAGAAATCAAGTCAATGAGTTGGTTAATGGAAGGTCGAGTGAAATACCAGTGAATAGGTAAAGTTAATGTGTTAATAGTGAAGTTAAGAGTAGTCAATGTAGTAAATTTGATGTGTATTGTAGCTGGGAAAATGCATGTAGTTGACTAAGATTGGTTGTCAAAGGATTGAATATAGTGAAAAATATGTTAGAAACATTTAGGAATCCTAAGATTATTGAGATCTAGGCTAATATATTTTAGCCATCTATAATTGATTCAAGAGCAATAAATCAGGGTTTTATATGCCTATAAATTATGCATAATGTAAGGCTAATGATAATAATGAAAAAATAATTATTCATAGAGATTGTACGTTTATATGAATGCATTGGCATTAGTTGTCCACCAAGGTCACCATTTAGTGTAAGGAAAAATATTTTGTTGAGGATATAAGAGTAGTGAAGCTCAAAGGTTGGTTCATTTTCCCTATTAAGGGTTTTGAGGGTAAAATATTTATGTACGATGTGAATCTTTATGGTATGCCATTCTTTATTTTCTATACTTTAAGTTATATATGAATTAAAAGCTATGTTAATTAAGCTTATGCACTAGTTTATCTATCCATACGACTCTTTAATTGGATTTAAAGAGCATTCAAGATGGGTAAAAATGATTAAATATCACTCAATACTTCAGTAATTTTGTATCATAATTGTACATCTAGTGGTTGATGTTCAACATCTAGTATAATAATATATTTTTGTTGTGTAGGGGTTCCTAAATTGGACCATAGGAGATTCTCTCAATGAAACTCATACATATCATGTGTGTTCGTGGAATACTAAACAATACTCTTAATTTGACTACATATTGGAAAATATCTTTGAAAATCACATTATTTAACCCCCTACCAATATGAACCCAATACACCTTCCCAATTTGAAAAGCCTCTTCTTTCACTGGATATTGTAGGTATCCATTTTTTCCTTAACCTTTGTATACCACTTTATAACTTTTCAGTAAAAGTGAGCTCCATTTTTTATACCTTATAATATAAAAACCCTTCACCCTCCATATATGATTTGGATTTAAAAATGAATTAAATGAAATATAGATGTAAACAAAAACAAAAAGATACAACAAATCAAAATTTCAATTAATAAATAGGAATTATTGAAAACTATTTACATGTGGAGACGAAACAAACTAACTTAGACAATGGTAGCTTATCTCTGAGAAGAGATGTGACGACTATATGCCTTCTAAACTGAGTTACAATGAGGCTATCAGGCGTTTTTATCATCAAGAAATAATGTAAAACCATAAAAATCTACAAACTTAACCCTAGGAGATCAAGTGCCAAAAGCTTGTGGGCCTTGTTGGGGTTAGTTTGAATGTCAACTTCTCGAGGTGATAAATTTGAAATGCAATCTTTGTTTCACATACATGATAGCCTGTTAGAAAGGTTTATCCAAGAACAAAAACTTTCAACTTAAAATAGAGGCTTGTGTTTTATCCTTTCCCCAAAAAAGAGCATTTATAGCCTCAAAATAGCTTTGGAAGTTTAGGACTCGAAAAACTACGAAAAAAAAAAAGCTTCCAAAATAAGAAACTATGCTGGAAATTAGGAAACATAAAGAAAACAATTTTGGGGGTCCAAGTGGAATAGGCATATGCCACCAATATCCTCCTAGATCATTCCTCCCTTCTAAGAAGTAATGGTTCGCAATTGCGTTGAGTACCTCTATGTGATGGGGAACTTATGTTGAATTTGGTACCTAGTGAAACACTTACCTTAATGTAGTTGTTGGCCAAATTTGACAATTTGATACAGTTGTATCCTTTGTTGACAAGTTTTTTTAATCTATTCATCCACGTTCTAATTAGTTATGGCCTCTTTGATGTAATCTGAATTGACCTTTGTTGGTGTCAACTCCTCAACAATGTTGAATCTGTCCAATAATGGTGGAAAGTGTGGTGAAAGGTAGGCCACATTGAATACGGGGTGCAAACCAAGGAATACAGGGACACCTATCTTTAAAAAATTGTCACCCACAACCTTGGTGATAGTGTAAGCCCTGTATTTAAGTGGTAGAAGCTTCTAAAGGGCTATGATAAGGTGTTCCTTCTATAGATGCAACCACACCTTCTCACCGACTTGAAACATATGTGGCACCAGATGTTGTTCATGAAATTTTTTATACTCCACATTGGCTTTATCCAGGATATCATGAACCTATTGGCAGATGTGTTGGATGTGTTCAATAAACTTGGTGGCTTTATTAGTTTCACACTGTACGTGTACATTTTTTGCCTATGTAGTGGCAAGAGGAATGAAACGTTAATCAGGAACCCGCCTATTCCATGTTGATATTGGTGGCCAATCATCTATTCTTCTTGGACCCCCAACATTGTTTCCTTTAATTTTCCTAATCTCCATCACAGTTTCCTATTTTTGGTAGTTTTTTCGAGTCCGAAACTTTTGGAAGCGATTTGAGGCCTTAAATGGCGCCTTTTAGGGAAATGGGAAAATGAAAGGGATGCAATATCCTCTTTGTATTTGAAAGTTGTTGTCCTCAAATATACTTTTATAATAGGCTATCATGCATGCCAAAAAAATATTTTATGCCAAAGTTACAAACTTGAGACATTGAAATTCCAACTCACTCCAGTGGGGCCCATAAGAATTGAGAACAATGGTCAGTTCCACAACCATGGGACGACTCAGGAAATATGAAATGTTTTTTTTGTTTCACTTCTTGTATATAATGTTCAAATGAAATTATTCTACATATGTGGAAAATTTCTTATGGTAATCATTATGCAACTTCCCTTATGTCTGTATAAATTGAAGAGGCCAACGATCTATGTAAATGATTGTCTTCGTACCTAGAATGAAAATTTTCCACTTTCATCAAGCATGCATATGGAATACATATCCTTATCGTAGGTGGGGTATTTCTTATTTGTACAGAAGGGTGTTTCACTATGAAAGGCCACTAGATGCCCTTATTGGGTGATAACTGCACCAATAGCATAGTCAGAGGAATCTGTCTAGATTTTAAATGGGAATTACATGTCTAACAACATGAGTACTAGCGTACAAAAAGATAAATGGTTCAACTCAACAAATACCTTCTAGTGGGGCTCGGACCAAAACTACTTTTCTTTCGTTCCACCCTTGATAACCTAACTCAAATGCCAAGTGATATGAGAGACCCAGAACAAAAACCTTTCATAGAAATTTGCAAGGCCCAAAAAGATGCATATCTCTGTTAGAGTCATTAGGGCTAGCCAATTATGAAAGAATTGGATCTTATTAGAATCCACATGCACACCTTTATCATCAATTCTGTAGCCTAGATATTGGACATGTTTCATGCCAAAGGATCCTTTCTCCATGTTGGAACATAGTTTGTGTTCTTGTAGGGTTTGAAGGACTTGTCGAATATGTTGCAAGTTATCTACAAAAATCTTGTTGAAGGTGAGCATGTCGTCTAGATATAAAAATATAAATGAGTCTGTGAAAGGTTGCAAGATGTCATCCATTAATCTCATAAGAGTAGCAGGAGAATTTTTTAACCCAAAGTGAATGACCAACCACTCGAAAAGGCCCTCATTGGACTTGAAGGTGGACTTCCATACATCTGTGGGTTCTATTGAAACATTTTGATATCTAGAATTCAAATCAATATTTTTGAAGTACTTGCCCCCCTTGAGCTAGTCAGTGAGGTAATCAATCATTGGAATTAGATACTTGTTCCTAACAGTGATTTTATTCGGTGCTCGATAATTAATACAAAGTCTTCAGGTCCCATACTTTTTCTGTATGAGTATAATTGGGCTCCCACAAGGTGAGGAACTTGGTCATATGTTCCCTTTTTGTAGCAATTCTTGGATCTGTCGCTTGATTTCCTCATTTTATAGAAGAGAGTAGCATTATATTAGCCAATTGGGTAGAGGTACTATGGGATTTCGATCGATTGAATGTTTGAGCTAACAGTGTGAAGGTACCCTAGTCACTGAGGATAAGATGTCATTATACTCTTCCATAACCTTATCAACTTTCTTCTATTGTGCAGAGGAACCATTTTTGGTGTCCATGGATGTGACCACAATCTTCCCCTTACCTTGAGAGAGAATAAAAAATAAAACAAATTTCTCGCTCTCGAAGATGATCTTATTGCATTTCATAGTAGAGACGAGAGAAATAGCAGGATATGGTGCTACCTCTAGTATGTTGTATAGCTTTATACCCAAAGTAATAATAATAGTCCTAGTTATAAACTCATACAGAACATGACACTGCCACAACGATGGTTTTCCTAATAAAACATCACAAAATTGAAGGGGAGCAACGTGACATCGTATCTCATCTGTGAAGGGCTTGATGTTGTAGGGAAGGAAACATTGTTGGATGAAGAAAAAGATCTCATCCTTGGTGGAGCCACTCAATGGTGTATGGTTGCAAGTGCTGTGTGTTTAGTAGGCCCAAGCACTTAACAACCTCTACTAAGATGAGTTTCTTTTGGATCCCACTATCGAAAATGAACTACAATGGAGAACCCTTCCTGATATATATGAGTGGAAGAGATGATCCCCCTCCTCTAGATATTCGAGCTCAATCTTCTGGACCCTCATGGTCGTAATGGTGGCACTAGGTTCTGCATCAATAATATACTTCCCCTTGTAGTTCCCATTTTTTAGTTCTAGCTCAGAGTCACAACATGCATATGACTCTAAAGTTTTAAGCTCGACAACTAGTGGCTTCTTGGTGACACTCATTTGTGTTGTAGGAGGGGCTCTTTTGGAACTCACACCACTTTCCCTTATCCTTCTTCATCCTTGTGATGTTATGCTTTGTTTATGACGTTGATGGGTTGTCCTAGGTCTCTCCACCTTTCCTCTGTCCTTTATTCTATGGTTTTGAGGTGCCTTTTCCCTACTTTAGATTCGTAGATCTAAAGTCTCCCTTCTTATTTTAGATTTATGCTCGATCTTGACAACATATGGGTACACTACAACAAGGAATTAGATGTTCAGTAACTCCATTTATACCAAGATTTATTTTTGTAGACAACTACGGTACTTGAGTACTAGATGCTACGCAGAATTCTTGATACCCAACTTCATGCATAGGGTATGAAAAATATTCATGAACTTTGGCCCGTCTTGGTCCCTTTCCTTCCATAGTGTGGTCAATTTTATGTACTTATCTTCATAGCTCCTTAAAGGGTAATATTGTTTGTTGACGACATCTTGGAAATAATTTCAAGAGGGTGTGGGTGAAAGTATTCATGGTTCCACCTCATCCCTCTGCTCACAATAAGTTTCCCACTTGTCCTTGACGTGGGGGGATGGCTTTGAGCCATGAAAAAGGAATATTTTAACTATCTAAAAAATTATGGACTGAAAAATATCATTCTAATAAATTTAACCATCTATCTAGAGCATTTACATCTCTTTCACCTTCAAATATATGAATGTCAAATTTAATTTTTTCCTTAAAATGGGTGGTTCCTACAAAGTGACTACTAGATGAAGATGCTTTGTTCACTGATATCCGTGAAAGGATATTGGAAAAATTATCCAACATACCATTCTTTTGTTTCTCAAGGACTCCTTTGAGTAACACTTTGAAATGATCTTTTGTTCCCCCATCTTTATTTTCTTCCACCATGGGAGGTTGTCGTGGTCAATGGGGCTAGTCTTCGAAGGTTTGAACTATTTCAATTCCCAACTCCTTACACCTTGACCTCGTTGTGAGCATGCATATAAAAATATAGAAAGAGTAGACCCCTCTGATACTACTGATCTAGATTTATAAAGGAAAGAAATGAAATACATATTAAAAAAAACCATAGAGATACAGAAAAACATAACTTCAATTAACAAATAACAACAACTAAAAATTGCTTACATGCAGAAAGGAAATAAACTACCTTAGGCAATGGTAGCTTATCATTGAGAAGACATGTGATGGCTACATTCCCTCTGAACTGAGCTACAATGAGGCTCTCAGACCTTTTTATCATCAAGAAAGAATGGAAAACCCTAAACCTCTAAAGTCGTAACCCTAGGAGATGAAGTGCCAGAGGATTGTGGGCCTCGTTGGGGTTAGTTGGAATGTCAGCTTCCAGGGGTCGTAATTTGGCATATGATCTCCATTTGGTGCTCAATAACTTATTAGAAAGGTGTATTTCATGATAACAACTTTCAACTGCAAATAAGGTATTAGCCCTTTTGTTTTCACATTTTTCTAAAATATCCCATTTAGGGCCTCAAAACCATTCTTGAAGTTGAAAACTTAAAAAAATGATGAAAAATAGAAAAATGCCAAAATTAGAAACTATGGTGGAAATTAGGAAACTTAAAGGACACAATGTTAGGGTCCTTGTGGAACAGGTGAGTGGCCACCAATATCCACCTCGCTCAATATTCCCACAATATATTATGTAATTTTTTCCTTAATATATATCCCCCAATATGAATGTACATGCTATGGCATTGCTCCCCAGGTGAAGCCCTCATGTATTAGCCCTAGATCTATTCAAGAAATTGAGTCTAGACTAAATCTAAGATAAGACTATTTGTCTGAGAGTCTTCGAACGAAACTTTTGTTTTGGAAGGATGGATGGAATTGCAAGGATTGAGATTGATATGTTTAATGGCTATGATATTTAGGTTTGGAAGCTTAAAATGGAATATGTCCTTGTGCATCAAGAGAATTACATCATTGTGAATGTCATAACACTTTCAACCGGCATGTCAATAAAGGGTTAGGGGAAATATGAAAGGAAAGTGAGGGGCATGATTCTACTTTATCTTGCATATATTTTGTTGCTAATTGTCTAAGGGGAAGACACATAGAATAAAATGTGGGATAAGTTAGGAAACTTGTACCAATGAAAAGTATTTTTCAATGAGTTACTTCTTTGGAAGAAACTTTCTCTTTTGATAATAAGAGAGGGAAACTCAGTTGAAAATGACTTAATGCATTCAAAGTTGTCGTAAATCAATTGTTGAGTGTAGATAGGAAGATAATTGTATTAGTATATTATGTTATATGCCATATTCATGGGATGGGTTATTAGCAGTAATACGGCCAAACTAATGCGTAATGATTTTGTGGCATATAATTTTTCAGAGGAAATGAGACGAAAGGTCATGGAAGGATTGATAAACTATGTGTTGTCAATGAGAGGTTGAATAGTTCATGTAGGTAAAAGTAAATTCCCCAAAGGGATATCTGGGTCGAAGAGAAGATCTAAGTATCCTTGTTAGCCAATGAGAAGATGGTGGAAATGTAGTAATGTAGGATATTATAAAAGAGATGTTGAGTCAAAGGTTGCTCAATAGAGAAAGGGATCTTATGAGAATTTGATAAAGGGAAGAACTTATTTCGATGAAAGATGGGATGTGTACTAAGCTCAAACAAGTGCTCAATTAGATCATCAGACATGGTTGACTAACTTAGGATAATCATATCATATGTTTTCCAAAGGGAATGGTTTCATGAGTACAATAGATATGATAGAAGGGATGTTTGTTACACAACATTTTGTCACTATCCCTGCACTGCACGTCTATGATCCTGGAGGACCTCTAAAGTGTAACCGACATGATTCCCCATCATGAATAAACTCTGAGTATGTCCCTCTTCATGTGCAGAATAATTCCCCTTTTCATCATTTCCTAAGAACCTTCCTTCTATCCCAGTTTACAAGACCAGTGCTACTGACTAGTTTTCTCCTCGCACAGATTTACAGAGGTTAAAACTAGCCCTCACACCGATCAGATCGACTGATCTCTTTGGTAGTCATGTTGATCTTATTTTGGAAGGTTTTTTAAATAAGGAGACAAAGCTTCCATGTCTAGAAGCTTCATAACGGAAGTGTGGTAGATGGTTGGGCCGGATAGAGCCGAGGAAATTAGTTTGGGCTCCTTTCCCCTCTTACGTTGGAACAACATCAGGATATAAGACCTTCTCCCATGATGAGAGGAAACATCTCCCATCCATCCAACCTATATAAGCCACTCTTTTTCCAAAGAAAAATCTAGTTGAGTTTTGGAGCAAGTGTGAATAACCAGCAAGTCATTTATAGCTTGTAGCTTTCTAGTGTGTGTTTGAGGGAAAATAGTGTGATTTTGTTTTGTTTTGATACTAGAGGTAAGGAGGCCTTAAACTTCCATTTGTTGGGGCTATCCATGAAGTGCTAGCAGAACTGTAGGAACCTGGATACGTCGGAAGAGACCAGCAACATCAAGGCACCGGTTGTAATCTCTTTCTGATTTATATTAATGAAACTATCGATTGATTTCCTACATGAAGTATCATTATACATCTTTATGGCTTAATGTTCCTTGACATATTAAGTAGGTTGAATACAACATTGCATGTTTTCACATTTGTTATTGTTATTGTTTGCTTGTTTCAGGTATTCGAAGGGAGGAAATGAAAGATAGTTGGAGTGAGGAAGGAGGATCATCACCAAGTGGAATAGTGTTCTAAGAGGTAGGCCCTCTTAATTGATTCTATCTTAAGGAGATTTTCCATAGATTGTTTGTTTGTGGCTAGACCCACTCTCTCGGGCTAGAGGAATTGTTTGTGTCTGCACTAAGAGTTTACCTGCACCACAATGTCTACCCTAGGATAACTTGCAACTAGGCTAGTTGATCAACGTCATGTTTGAAAAATCCTAAAGGACTATCATATTAGAACATTAGAAAATGTACTACACATTCTATTTTTATAAAACCTTATATATAGGTAAAATATGTGATTCATGGGTTCATATAATATTTGAGAAGGAATCGTCTAATATGGTTTGTGGTGAAATTTTATTGATTAGTGGTGTTTGGAATGGGACATTGTATAAGAAAAAAGGTAATGTAAACTTGAGTGGATTCCATATTGTCGTCATTCCTATAACTGATGGGTTAACATCTTATCTAGTTAATGATACCATGCTATGGTAGCAAAGGATGAGATATATTGGGGAAAATATTCTTTGAGCTATGAAAATAAAAGGTATGGTTGAAGGTTTTCCTATTAAATATCTAGAAGTTTATGTATATGAACATTGTATTTATAAGAAGTAGAATCATGTTAGACTCACATATGGTTCTATGAGAAAAACATGATCCTAGAGCTAGTTAATAGTAATATATAGGTGTTGACTGAATATAGTTTCTATATTGATATTTGTAATATGTTTCCTTCATTCATGATTTATCTAGGATTACATGGTTATGTTTCATGAGGAAGAAGCCTAAGTTTCCTGTGAAATTTCAAGACATAAAATTTCCTATGGTAAATGAGATGGATATAAATATTAATGTGTTAAGGATTGACAGTGTAGGTGAATTCTTTTGTAAAGAGTCTGAGCAAGTTTTCAAATAGCATGTGATATTATTCCAATTGACTACTACATATACCCCTTACTAGAATGGATTATTTCAAAGAATGAATAGAATGTTAATGGAAAAGGAAAGGAGCATGCCTAATAATGTGATATTGGCACATGAATTCTAGGTAGATGAAATCAATAATGGATGTTACCTAGAAAATAGTTCTACTTCTTTAGTGATGGGCAACAAGAATCCACATGATGTATGGTTTGGAAAAAAATCCATCAGTAAAACATCTTGGGATGTTTGTCTATGAGTATTATATCCACGTCCAATGAGAAAAGGACAATTTGGAAAATAAGGAAGACACGTGCATTTTCGTTGATTACAAGGATGGAATGAAATTATATAAGTTTATTTTTATTGGATTGTTATATTGTTTTTCATCCATCTCAATGTTTTGAGGGTGAAAATATTAGGAATATATACTTACATCAGTAGTTTTAGCACTTGGTGATTAATTTAAGGCCTTAAGAAAACATTATTTAGGGACAAAATTTTTACTTTCTAACATTGCAAGAATTATGTAAATAAGAGTTTGGATGAAAAAAATATTCCACCTAGAAGTTGAACCATCATGATTGACCACCATAATTCGAGAGAAGGCCACATCATCCTTGTTACTATTGGAAAAGGGGATAGCTATATGGAAATAATGAAGGATAATCTAGAAGATTTCACTTGTAATTCATGTTGAGGGTTTAATATGTCATATTTATCTCTAATTAGTTATTAGGCTATGTTATAGCTGGGTTACTAGAATGAAAAAGGGTTTGATTCTATTTTATTAAATTTTTTTCTATAGTAGAGTAGTTGAGGGTGGATATAGGGAGGGAAGAATAGAAATGTTTTTTATTTTGTGGTGGCCCACAAGCCACATGTCTCATTCCTTTGTATTTTCACCATTTCCATTCATAGAAAGACAAAGTAAAGCAACATCACATTCTAGCTAGTTTTTCCCTTAAAATGGTTTCATAGGTCATATCTGAATGTTATTTTGGTTTTTTTCGTATTTATTTAGTTTTTTCCATTTACAAAAATTTAATAAATCTATAAAATAAAAGGAAAACTCCCTCATAGTACATATTTCAAATTTTAGTATACTTTAATTAGATCTATTGTGGTGAATTGTCTAGTGGAATATCCATGATTGTTTACAAATCATAAATTTTGGGATCTGGTGATAATAAAAATAGTTAATAGGTGAGATGTGATCTTAAGGGAAGTTAAGTGTAATTGGTTTGTGCTTTTCATGCAACTATAATAGGTATTCTAATGTATGCAATAGTTTGCACCTAACTACATATTTTTCATACAATGGGGGTATTGAGAAGATATATGATGAGGACTTGTCAATAACATTAGATTACTGCCAAAATATTATTCACTTATTTTTGTGGCACAACTAATCATGTTATCTACTAGTAGCGAAGGCCTAAGGATTACATTGAAGCACCTATACATGGATTTAGAGATGGAAACTATGTTGTAGATCAACATAGAAGGAGGTCTATATTTAATTTTCTCTATGGAGACATTAGTTGGATGGTAAATAATAATTGTTTGTGGCACCATTAATGAAGAAATTTGAACATATGGTAGAAATTCATGTAAGAAAGGAAGTAATCTCACAAAGGTAGGCTGAAGTAGTAATGATAGGCCATGACAACTTAAGTAAAATATTCTTGGAAAATAACCTAGCTTACAATTCAAGGATAAATCACATTGTTGTACAATACCATTTCATTAGAGATATAATGGAGAGAAATAAAGTGTTTCTATTAAAGGTATAATAGGTGAAAATGTTGCACGCATTTTAACGAAGTAGGTGAGCATTGTGAAGTTATCTTGGTGAAGAGACATAATGTGAATTGGTTCTTATTCCCTAAACAATAATATAAAGAATTCATGGAAAGAAGAGAACGAGTGCATTAATGCTGATGTGTTCTATTCCTTGCAAGTAATCTTAGTTAATTGGAGTTCATTTAATCAACTAACTAGTTCTCAAAGTTGACTAGGGATGAACCTAAACAAGTGTAATTGGGGATAATCGAATAGCAGAGAAAGTTGATAGGGAAGTTGAATCCACTTCAATGGGTTTGTTAATTTAAAATTGATTCAATGAAAATTCAATGGTAAAAATTTATTGGTTGATGATGAATATGACATTAGTTTCCAATGTAAACTTCAACAATTAATTGAGTTTCCAACAAAGGACAAATATTAACTAGAGTTTTTAAAGGGACTATAGTAAAACACATGCACATAGTTGATTGAGACTAGTGGTCAACTAGTGATCAAAGAACAAAGCATAGCTGAAATTTGTCAAATACAATTAGGAATCCTGATACTACTACGATATTGGTGAATATCACGAAACCATTTGTAACCAATTTTGGGGTTATGAAATAGGTTTTTCTATGCTTATAAATAGAACATGATATAAGGTTGATGAGAATAATAGAAATTCCATTATCGATATAGATTGTGTGATTTACTAGTGCATTATTCTTAGGTTTCGACCAAGGTTAGGATTGATTTTAATTTGGCTAGATATATTTGAGAATATAAGATATGTGATTCTTCAAGATTGGCTTTTTTTCTCTGTTAAGGGGTTATAGGGTAAAATACTCATCATTTGAATCTTTATTTTGTGTCATAATTTATTTTTTATTCTTCAATTTCTCACATGTGCATTTAAAGGATTACGTTAATTGATCTTCTAAACTAGTCTACTAATATGGTTGACTATATAATTCAACAAAAGAGTGTTTAAAATTATAAAATATCATTAAACATCACTCAATACTTCCATAATATGGTATCATAATTGTACATTTCATGCCTTGTGTCAAAAAATAATAATTCCAACTACTCTACAATTCACCATTTATTGTTATTATATGTTATGCACTACACTTAGCTAGAGGTGAATCAAATGAAAACCATGACATAAGAGTGAAATAGAGTGACTAAGGATATTGTAACATTGGTTGTATTTGGTTAAACTCTTGGAGGTAGATGAATTAGAAGGATCTTGCTTAAGAAAAGGAAGAATAAGAATTCACTGCTACTTAAATAATCAACAAAGAATAATTCTAGCTATTTGAACCCATTCAAAGAAGAAGGAAGTTATTCTACAAGTTAGTATAAGTCTCTTGTTGTTTATTTTACCCTACACTTATTTAGGATATTGTTATCAAGTATTATCTTAAAATACATGGTTAGGTTGAATTATCAAAAAGAAAGGTATCATGAATGGAAGAAGATGATGTTAAAAAAGGAACAAGTACATGGTTTTCAAGTGCTAAATATTTCTGACATAGAAGGTTAAAACATGGTTTAGGAAAATGTGTATATCCACTATAGTAACTATTCTTATAATATGAATTTAAAATCAACCTTCTCTCCCACCTCCTTTAGATGGGATTCAACAAAAAAATATAAGAAAAATTAGCAGTAACAACTTGAATCTATCACGGTTGCCATTATGTGTAATTGCTAGTGATGATTCATCACAATTTAAGTACAAGATCTATAAAGAAATTTTAGCTATTTCATCTTTGGAGAAGTAAAATTCTTGCGTGAAGCATGGAAGCCCCCCAAAGATGCATAGAATTTTGTAGAAAGTAACAAATCTCCTTAACACCTCAATGATTACACAGGTATGCACAAAAGCATTACCTTTTCATAAAATAATTTGAAAATTTTGAGATATGGAATTGAATAACATCTTCTCTTTATGGGAAAGATGATGAAAATGATGCAGAAGTACATGTCCAAGTTAATTGTTTTCAATTTAATAATAAAGAGTCACTGGGAACACTTAGGCAAGACAAAGACAAGCTCTAACCATGGCCTAAAGACAAGTGACTGATGTGATGAGCTAAATCCCTAATATAAGTTATGACTAATAAATAAACAATAATAATTTAGTCTAAGAGATTCTAATGTATATCTAGATCTATAATTGGGAGAAATTATTACTCCTGATTAAGCTTGCTCAGGTGTATTCCAAAACATTTGGTATGTTATTGGTCTATACTACTTTATTCATATCTTGTACCTATGTGTGAATGCCCCTGAAATAGAGGAAGAAAAGAAATTATAATTAAAAAGGTAGTCCAAAATTCTCCAAAGGAAGTAGCAAGAGCACCCATCCTAGTCAGTGAACACCCTTACATACTCAACAAATAATATCTCAACTCAATGCTAGAGGAGGAAACATTCATCTTGGTGGGCATGAAAGGTTACATGTTGTAGATTCCTCACATTGCCACCTTTTCCTGGGGTCCAAAAAACATGTAATGAGAAATATTTCCTAGAATCATGTTTTTATAGAACACTAATATTCACAAACAATAGATGATCTTAGGAAGAGATAGTTAACAATGGCTAATAAAAGAGAAGGTATATTTATAATATGAATATCGTTGTCCATAGAATAAATAAAATATGAGCCAAATTATTTTCATAATTAAATGTTAATAACTGAGGAACTACATTTGTAAACACCAACTCAATTGCCTTTGTAATAAGATAGCAACCATTATATGCAATCAAACAACAACCATTGTGTCTAATCAAACATTAAGAAAAAAACATTTTGAGTCATATTAATTTGGTAATTTAGTTATATTGTCAATATTGAAGGAAACCAACAAAAATTAATATCCACTAAATGAAAATAAAATGCTATGTTTACCTATAGTAGGTATAATAATACATAAATTATTAAATTATCCTAAAACCATATATCTAAGAAAACAAATCAGATCTAGTAACTTGTTAGAATTAGTAACTTTTGTATGCAGAAGAAAATGAGAAAAACAATCACTCATTGTGCACAATTATTTCTACCCTTGTACATCAGTTCATCATTTAAAATTACCTTCAGAACTTACAAGAGATCCCTTATGAGTAACATGGCTTTTAAAAATTAATCAAATGAAAAACAAACCCAAAAATTCAATCTGCATGAATGTTGAGGTAGTATTCTATGAAATCCATGTGGTTATATGAAATTAACATTGATAGTTGTATGAATTTCTCTATTGTTCTATATGGCCTCCTATCCTTGTTGAAGATTATCTACCTTCTTGTTGAACTACTACTAAAATCCTCACTAACGGTTGAAAATTAGATCTCCTATTTTATCCTTCAGTCACGTGTTTTATGTAATCAATGATCTTCGTATATCATTATCCTTTTCCCTATCCTTCTTTTATAACTTTGACATGAATGAAAAATATAATATTCAATGGTTAAGATCTACTTGGGGGATCAATTGATCACTTTTAATTAAAGCATGAAGTGACCCACTTAAATTCTTTATTAACTAAAATCCATATTAATAAAAATATTGCTCACTTTATTAATCAATTAATTAAGTCAACTTCTAGAAAAAGGATAGGATACACTTAATGATGATTGCCATAAGTAGACACCCTCATCGAAATACATGTGTGAGCTACAAACACTAACACTCCCTCATAGTGAGGAAGGTATTATCCACCACTCCAAGCTTGTCTCGAAACCACATGAAATTTCCCTTCACCAAGGGCATGGTGAATTTTTTGCAAATTACTCCTCTATAGAAATATCTTGGAGCTTGGATGTTCCCTTTAGAGCCATGTCTATGAAGTGGTATTTTACATCAATGTGCATTGAATTGTTTTGAAACATTATATTCTATGAAAATTTGATACAACTATGGTTATCAATGTGAATCACTATCAACTTTAGCTTATGACCCAACAATCCTGTGAGTAGCTTGTAAAGCCAAATTTCTTCACAACTAGCTAAAATGGGAATTATGTAATATTACCATGCCGAACTTAGTGAGGTTTACTTCATGTTGAACCAAGAAATGATAGTTGGCATGAAACTAAAGTGACACCTAGGGGTGCTCCTTAAATGTATATCACTATCTTACCATTTCGAATTTGAGTATCCACACAAAGTTACACCATATCCACCAATTTACTACAGTATGTATCCTATTGTGCCCTACAAATATCTAAGCACATACTTTTCTACAACCAAGTGAACTTCCCTCAGTTCCACCATGAACTGGATCAAGTTATGTTGTAGCGGCTGCAACACCCTCCAAAATTTTGGCCTGCATCCAATTTCGGAGTCTCCTTTGAGAGTTTTACTTGATGTTTGCACACACAGGGGTTCACCCTGTGAGCTCATGTGAGTCTTTGAACCCACCTTGGTTGATCATTCAACAGACAGATTTTGTATGTGGGTACAATTGTCTCACTTGCGATGATGTTCTGGTCGTGCTCAAGGTCTTCAGTTCATGTGTACGTCTCGTGTTTGCTAGGTAAACATCCATCACATTCACACACATATTCATATGCACTTTTGTGCAAGCCTCGTCGTGTTTGTCCAATGATTGATCATAAGAATTGTGCTTGTCGCTCACACCATTGACCAGTCATGTTCAGCATGTGCGTCTTGATGTTTTGAGGCATCTTGTCATCAAGTCATGTGAGTGTGTGTTTGCAAGGTCACTCACTCACACAGTATCTTATGTTGAAATTATGACGACTAGATCGCCCAGTCACAGCTGGACCATCACCCTATCATCAACTCAATCGACTCACCAGAACAATGCAGAAGCAACCAACAAGCCATTCCAAGTTGTGTTGCTCACAAGCTCTTCAATCAACCCTCCTACTGGTCAACCGGAGAGATTGACTGGGTAGTCAGCCTGGGACTGAATCCCCTCAAAAATTTCATAGAGGTTGTAGACCATGCATGCTCCAATAACTGAGAAAATTGCGCAAAGGGGTTGAACAAACACCCACTGTCCATCCCTGTCTCACTCAGAAAATTGTGCAGTTTTTCGAGCCAGTCACCCGGCTAACTACTCACCTAGAAAAATGCGTAGATTTCATGAGAAAGCCCTCTACACCCTAGTAGTCCACTCAGCTCAGAAACTGTGTATAGGTGGTCGGCCGGTCATCATCCTAGAAACTGTGTAGTTCTTCTCGCAAGCAACTCTGAACAGCCCACTGCCAGCTCCCTCTAGGAACTACGCAATTTTTTCTGCCAAGCTCTCACAACCCATTGCGAGCTCCCTCCAAGAACTACTTAATTTTTTCTACCAAGATCCCGCTTCCCGCTCACACTAGAAATTGTACATGATGTTGCCTGCCCAGTCCTCCTACAACCCCCACTTCTTCTCCAAACAATTGCGCAGATTTGTCCTCTAGCCGAGTCAGATCCCGCAAACAGTCACTGCCAATCCAGAATGCCCATCTCTATCTCCTAGTGACTTCTAGAGAGTTTTCATCAGTAGTGCCTGGAGCCCACATCCTATCTCGAAGCTCGACTCATGCAATTTTTCAACCCTATCTACTCTCCTGGTCACCTGTATCTAAAAACGATCATGCATCATGGTAGACTAGGGGATTTATGGATTTGATGTTGTCTCATCATGAGTGACTGCAGATACAAGTACATGAAGAAACATGATGCGATGACAGATGGGATGAACAAATGGAGTGCATGCAAAAGGACATGTTCACGAACAAATGAATAAATGATGCATAAGAAGAGATGTGTTTGCAAAAATACAACAAAGCAACGATGTGTTCATGAATGGATGAACAGACAAACACGAATTTTCATGAACGGACGAACGCAACACCAAGTTAACCCACTAACCATCCAAGACTCCACACACCTTGCGATGTGGAGGTGAAGCTATGACACACCATGAGGACATCCATCACTCAGAAACACTACAACTCGACATGTACACCAGCAACACAAACGTACCAACATTGTCATGTCAAGTTCCAACATGAGTCATGTCGACCACATCACTATTGTGGGCCATACTATTGTAAATCAATGTAATGTAATGTGGAAGTCCAAGAGACCCACTTGTCATCTGAGGAGTCATGTAAAGTTGAAAGGTCATGAAAGTCGAATAGTCATGAGGGAGGTCGAACAGTCACAAGGGTTAGTCTTACCCTTGGCTATAAATACTCCTCATTTGTACATGCAAAGCACTTTTCACCTTGGCTCCTCCTGCATAGCCTTGAGAGTCTGTAATCTTTTCTTTGAGGAATAAGTAGTGGCTCCAATGCCCCATCCACCAAGTTAGTGATCTGTGGTGTATCGATGTGTCTTAGAAATTTCACTTAATTTAGAAGTTTGCTAACAGGCCAACATGTTTTCACACATGTGTTGTAATTGTTTGTAAGACTAATCTTGAACACTCGTAATACATGTTTATTTAACCTGTGTTTAACACTTGAACTCATTCATCTATTCATGAAAATGTGTTGTATGAGCTTTTAATGTTGTCTTGCTTGTGTTGGTTACCTCCCCCAACATTAGAAAAACCCTTCACTTAAACTTATTACAAAAACCATCGCACTCACGTGGATTCATCCACTGAGTGTTGTATGCGTTACATTCCCTTATGTGTTGTGACTGTTGCATCCATGTGGAATGCTCCTCCAGAAGATGCGCACGTCCTGTTGTGTTGTGTGTTCCTAACAAAGTTGGGGTATCTTGCATCTGAATTGGGACTCACTCCCACCCTCTCCCTCTCCGGTGAGATAACCTTTACACAAGTAACACTTACAATCACCAGGCATGCAAACCTTTCTACTTGAAGACAAAGAAGAACACTCTCCTATCCTAACCAGTAAGAGCTAAGCAAAACATTTAAGGTAATGGCAACTGAGCCATCATACCAGATGGGATTCCCACAACAAACTATGTTAGGTCTAGTTGGGGCTTCATACTGGGGTGATCGCCTGAATGTTGGCAAGTGAAGCACCATCAAAATTTTTGGCGCTAGAAGGAGGGCCGCCATTTCTTTATGTTTGAACGTCCTCATACACTCACACATCAATCATCTAGTCAAGGTAGTAACTCACACTCCCTGTCACCTATGCATGGCCCTGAAGTTGGTTACTCCTCACCCCCCGCACATTAACACGAAATTCCATATCACCACCTTCGCTATGTCCTTCCCATCACTTGTCAGTTTGTGAAAGAAGTCAGACTGATCCCAATAATACATCACCTTCCGCACGCATCAAGAAAGCAGAAAACCACTCCTATAGGGGTTGTTGTGTCTTTAGTGGAGGAAGAGGTTCTCACCACACTAGAAGGTATGGTAGAAGCTATTGAGAACGGAGAAGAACCTTTGGTCTTTTAGCAGGGGCAGCAAGGCATCATCATGGTCTTGGGCTTAGAATCTAGTATAGGAGGTGGAGGGGAAGGTAGCAGCATAGGAGGTGAGGGTGGTGACAAACCAACAGACTCAGAGCTGGAACTATTAGATTCTGAAGAAGAGGAGGAGGACGAAGAAGAAGAAGATATGGCTGACTAAAATCTAGAATGGATGACTCAGGTACCATTGGCTCTCCCAGCCTCTTTGCACAAGATGCCAAAGTGGGTGGAGAGAATGAGAATCAAGTTCAACCCTGACAGCACAGTGAAGGCAAAAGACCATTTGGACAACTTCTACCTGTAGTTGCAGACCCTTGAGGTACGGTACAATTACGTAGCATATAGATTGTTTCCATGTACCTTGGATGGTTGAATAACAACATGGCATCACAACCTTCTTGTCAACCCCATATAGAACTGGGGTGCATTCAAATGCATGCTTCTTGGAAAATTTGCTAATGACAAGACCCCAGCCATGTTGCTCAAAGAGTTGGGAAGCCTGAAGATGGAGGGGAAACAAAAGGTAAAAGACTTCAATCAGAGGTTTCTGCAAATATTGAACAAGTTTGCAGCGGACACAAAACCTCATGACTCCATCACTGTCAATTACTACATGTCTCCATTGGCAACCTGCATTATATAGTTCGTCAAGTGAGCTGTGAAACAAATATTATTGGAAAACTGTGAAGAGGAAATCGTTGTTGAGAAAGACTTTCGCGTGATTGGAGTCCTCAAAGATGATGAACTAGAAATGGATGCCAAGGACGTGAACAGGAAGTCCCAGGTGGTGGTGAGCAATGGTAGAGATAAAGAAACAACTGATATTGAAACCCTCACTCACCTCGTTAAGAACCTGACATCAGAAATGTCTGAGCTTAAACAATGAAAAATTGACATGTTTGCAAACAACCATCCACCTAGACAGACATAACGAAGCGTGTCATTAGGCAACAACAATTTCTTGACTAAAACTATGTAGAGCTCTGTGTTCCAGATTGGACAGTGCGCGAACCTCGAATTATATTCATTTCATGAAGATGGTCACTTAGAAAATTCTTGTTTAGACTAGAAGGGAGTTGCAGGCACAATATATGACTGTGAATTTAACACAGACAACAATACACAGGGACAACCAGGAGATACAGATGATGACGAAAATTCTGTGCTTGATGAGGCATCAAGCTCTGGGAATATGGTGAACATGTATCAGTGCTTGCAAGCAACGAAGAAGACAAGCACCGAGAAACAACCCCAAAATCATAATGATCATTACAACCTCAAAAGCAAAGGGGTTCCCATTACCATTGGGGAAGAAAAATAAAAGTTTTAACTTCTTAGGAAAGTGGATCCACTAGCCATCCAAAAGAAGACAACACAGAGCAAGCCTGGGAAGATAGCGGTAGATAAGAGTATGTCCATGAGAAGCAAACTACAGAACACTCTACCGGACAACAAGATCTCTAGTCTTATACCAAAAACCTCGTTGAGTCTACTGCCTTTGGATTACAACGTTGTAGATTACATGAAGAAAAATTGTGCAAATATCAGTTTGTTCGAGTTGGCTAAGATCCAGAGTCAGCGAGACATCCTGCTGTGCATACTAGGACAGACAACAACAAACAACGCATCCTCTACCAGAAAGGGATCAAGCACACCTCTTGGATCACTTTGAATTATGGTAAACACACTCCGGATGGAAGAAGCAAACTCAGTTTTCCCTACATTTTTTCTCTCATTTGATATTTTCAACTGCAATGTTGACAAATTTTTGGTTGATTCCGGCGCAACTACCAACATCATGCCGCTCTCCATTGCCAAAGGATCAATGCGCAATGGAACAGGACATCCATGCAAATCATCCAACTTGACCAAACATCTATACCAACCATTGGTGAACTTTAGGATGTGATCATTTGATGGGACTCAACAAAAAAATATAAGAAAAATTAGCAGTAACAACTTGAATTTATCACGGTTGCCATTATGTGTAATTGCTAGTGATGATTCATCACCATTTAAGTACAAGATCTATAAAGAAATTTTAGCTATTTCATCTTTGGAGAAGTAAAATTCTTGCGTGAAGCATGGAAGCCCCCCAAAGATGCGTAGAATGTTGTAGAAAGTAACAAATCTCCTTAACACGTCAATGATTACACAGGTATGCACAAAAGCGTTACCTTTTCATAAAATAAATTGAAAATTTTGAGATATGGAATTGAATAACATCTTCTCTTTACGAGAAAGATGATGAAAATGATGCAGAAGTACATGTCCAAGTTAATTGTTTTCAATTTAATAATAAAGAGTCACTGGGAACACTTAGGTAAGACAAAGACAAGCTCTAACCATGGCCTAAAGCCAAGTGACTGATGTGATGAACTAAATCCCTAATATAAGTTATCACTAATAAATAAACAATAATAATTTAGTCTAGAGATTCTTATATATATCTAGATCTATAATTGGGAGAAATTATTACTCTTGATTAAGCTTGCTCAGGTGTATTCCAAAACATTTGGTATTTTATTGGTCTATACTACTTTATTCATATCTTGTACCTATGTGTGAACACCCCTGAAATAGAGGAAGAAAAGAAATTATAATTGAGAAGGTAGTCCAAAATTATCCAAAGGAAGTAGCAAGAGCACCCATCCTAGTGAGTGAACACCCTTACATACTCAACAGATAATAGCTCAAATCAATGCTAGAGGAGGAAACAGTCATCTTGGTGGGCATGAATGGTTACATGTTGTAGATTCCTCACATTGCCACCTTTTCCCGGGTTCCAAAAAACATGTAATGAGAAATATTTCCAAGAATCATGTTTTTATAGAACACTAATATCCACAAACAATAGATGATATTAGGAAGAGATAGTTAACCATAGCTAATAAAAGAGATGGTATACTTATAATATGAATATCGTTGTCCGTAGAATAAATAAAATATGAGCCAAATTATTTTCATAATTAAATGTTAATAACTGAGGAACTACATTTGTAAACACCAGCTCAATTGCCTTTGTAATAAGATAGCAACCATTATATGCAATCAAACATCAACAATTGTATCTAATCAAACATTAAGAAAAAAACATTTTGAGTCATATTAATTTGGTAATTTAGTTATATTGTCAATATTGAAGGAAACCAACAAAAATTAATATCCACTAAATGAAAATAAAACGCTATGTTTACCTATAGTATGTATAATAATACATAAATTATTAAATTATCCTAAAACTATGTATCCAAGAAAACAAATCAGATCTAGTAACTTGTTAGAATTAGTAACTTTTGTATGCAGCAGAAAATGAGAAAAACAATCGCTCGTTGTGCACAATTATTTCTACCCTCGTAGATCAGTTCATCATTTAAAATTACCTTCATAACTTACAAGAGATCCCTTATGAGTAACATGGCTTTTAAAAATTAATCAAATGAAAAACAAACCTAAAAATTCAATCTGCATGAATGTTGAGGTAGTATTCTATGAAATCCATGTGGTTATATGAAATTAACATTAATAGTTGTATGAATTTCTCTATTGTTCTATATGGCTTCCTATCCTTGTTGAATATTAGCTACCTTCTTGTTGAACTGCTACTGAAATCCTCACTAACGGTTGAAAATTAGATCTCCTATTTTATCCTTCAGTCACGTGACTTATGTAATCAATGGTCTTTGTATATGATTATCCTTTTCCCTATCCTTCTTTTATAACTTTGACATGAATGAAAAATATAATCTTCAATGGTTAAGATCTATTTGGGGGATCAATTGATCACTTTTAATTAAATCATGAAGTGACCCACTTAAATTACTTTATTAACTGAAATCCAGATTAATAAAAATAATGCTCACTTTATTAATCAATTAATTAAGTCAACTTCTAGAAAAAGGATAGGATACACTTAATGATGATTACCATAAGTAGACACCCTCATCAAAATATATGTGTGAGCTACAAACACTAACACTCCCTCATAGTGAGGAAGGTATTATCCACCACTCCAAGCTTGTCTCGAAACCACATGAAATTTCCCTTCACCAAGGGCATGGTGAATTTTTTTGAAAATTGCTCCTCTATAAAAATATCTTGGAGCTTGGATGTTCCCTTTAGAGCCATGTATCTGAAGTGGTATTTTACATCAATGCGCTTTGAATTGTTGTGAAACATTATATTCTATGAAAATTTGATACAACTATGGTTATCAGTGTGAATCACTATCAACTTTAGCTTATGACCCAACAATCTTGTGAGTAGCTCGTAAAGCCAAATTTCTTCACAACTAGTTAAAATGGGAATTGTGTAACATTACCATGCCGAACTTAGTGAGGTTTACTTCATGTTGAACCAAGAAATGATAGTTGGCATGAAACTAAAGTGACACCTAGGGGTGCTCTTTAAATCTATATCAATATCTTACCATTTCGAATTTGAGTATCCACACAAACTTACACCATATCCACCAATTTACTGCAGTATGTATCCTATTGTGCCCTACAAATATTTAAGCACATAATTTTCTACAACCAAGTGAACTTCCCTCAGTTCCACCATGAACTGGATCAAGGTATGTTGTAGCGGCATCCAATTTCGGAGTCTCCTTTGAGAGTTTTACTTGATGTTTGCACACATAGGGGTTCACCCTGTGAGCTCATGTTAGTCTTTGAACCCACCTTGGTTGATCATTCAATAGACAGATTTTGTATGTGGGTACCAATGTCTCGCTTGCGATGATGTTCTGGTCGTGCTCAGGGTCTTCAGTTCATGTGTACGTCTCGTTTTTTCTAGTTAAACATCCATCACATTCACACATATATTCATATGCAATTTTGCGCAAGCCTCGTCATGGTCATCCAATGATTGATCACAAGCATTGTTCTTGTCGCTCACACCATCGACCAGTCATGTTGAGCATGTGCGTCTTGATGTTTTGAGGCGTCTTGTCATCAAGTCATGTGAGTGTGTGTTTGCAAGGTGGTGTATGCACCATTTCATTCGCTCACACACTTAGTGTCTTATGCTGAAATTATGATGACCAGATCACCCACTCACAGTCGGACCATCACCCCGTCATTGACTCAATTGACTCACCAGAACAATGCAGAAGCAACCAAAAATCCATTCCAAGTTGTGATGTTCACAAGCTCTTCAATCAACCCTCCTACTGGTCAACCAGAGAGTTTGACTGGGCAGTTAGCCTTGGACTGAATCCCCTCAAAAATTGCGTAGAGGTTGTAGACCATGCATGCTCCAATAACTGACAAAATTGCGCAAAGGGGTTGGAAAAACATCACCTAGAAAACTGCGCAGATTTCATGAGAATGTCCTCTATAGCCCAGTAGTCCACTCAGCTCAGAAACTGCATATAGGTGGTCGATAGGTCATCATCCTAGCAACTGTGTAGTTTTTCTCGCGAGCAACTCTGAGCAGCCCACTGCCAGCTCCCTCTAGGAACTACGCAATTTTTTCTGCCAGGCTCTTGCAACCCATTGCCAGCTCCCTCCAGGAACTACATAATTTTTTCTACCAAGATCCCATTTCCCACTCACTCTAGAAATTCAACATGATCTTGCCTGCCCAATTCTCCTACAACCCCCACTTCTTCTCCAAACAATTGCGCAGATTTGTCCTCTAGCTGAGTCAAATCCCGTAGACAGTCACTGCCAATCTAGAATGCCCATCTCTATCTTCTAGTGACTTCTACACAGTTTTCATCAGTAGTGCCCGAAGCCCGCATCCCATCTCGAAGCTTGCCTCATGCAATTTTGCAACCCTATCTACTCTCTTGGTCACCTACATCTAAAAACGATCATGCATCATGGTAGACTAGGAGATTTATGGATTTGATGTTGTCTGTCATGAGTGACTGCAGATACAAGTACATGAAGAAACATGACACGATGACAAATGGGATGAAAAAGTGGAGTGCATGTAAAAGAACTTGTTCGCGAACAAACGAATAAATGATGCATACGAAGAGATGTGTTTGCAAAAATATGACGATGCAAAGATGTGTTCACGAATAGACGAACAAACAAACACGGATTTTCACGAACGGACGAACGCAACACCAAGTGAACCCACTAACCATCGAAGACTCCACACACATTTCGATGCGGAGGTGAAGCTGTGACACACCATGAGGACATCCATCACTCAGAAACATTACAACTTGACATGCACACCAGCAGCACGAACGTACTAGCATTGTAATGTCAAGTTCCAACATGAGTCATGTCGACCACATCACTAATGTGGGCCATACTATTGTAAATCAATGTAATGTAATGTGGAAGTCCAAGAGACCCACTTGTCATCTGAGGAGTCATGTAAAGTTGAAAGGTCATGAAAGTCGAACAGTCACGAGGGAGGTCGAACAGTCACAAGGGTCAGTCTTACCCTTGGCTATAAATACTCCTCATTTGTACATGCAAAGCACTTTTCACCTTGGCTCCTCATACATAGCCTTGAGAGTCTGTAATCTTTTCTTTGAGGAATAAGTAGTGGCTCCAATTCCCCATCCACCGAGTTAGTGATCTGTGGTGTAGCGATGTGTCTTGGAACTTTCCCTTAATTTAGAAGTCTGCTAACAGGCCAACATGTTTTCACACATGTGTCGTAATTGTTTGTAAGACTAATCTTGAACACTTGTAATACATGTTTATTTAACCTGTGTTTAACACTTCAACTCATTCATATATTCACGAAAATGTGTTGTATGAGCTTTTAATGTTGTCTTTCTTGTGTTGGTTACCTCCCCCAACATTAGAAAAACCCTTCACTTAAACTTATTACAACAACCATCACACTCACGTGGACTCATCCGCTGAGTGTTGTATGCGTTGCATTCCCTTGTGTGTTGTGACTACCGCATCCATGTAGAATGCTCCTCCAGAAGATGCGCATGTCCTGTTGTGTTGTGTGTTCCTAACAGAGTTGGGGTATCTTGCATTTGAATTGGGACTCACTCCCACCCTCTCCCTCGATAACCTTTACACAAGTAACACTTACAATCACCAGGCATGCAAACCTTTCTACTTGATGACAAAGAAGGCCACTCTCCTATCCTAACTAGTAAGAGCTAAGGAAAACATTTAAGGTAATGGAAACTGAGCCTTCATACCAGATGGGATTCCCACAACAAACTGTGTTAGTTCTAGTTGGGGCTTCATACTGGGGTGATCCCCTGAATGTTGGCAGGCGCAGCACCATCAACATTTTTGGCGCTATAAGAATTTCTGCCATTTATTTATGGTTGAACGTCCTCTCACACTCACACATCAATCATCTAGCCAAGGTAGTAACTCACACTCCCTGTCACCTTTGCACGGCCCTGAAGTTGGTTACTCCTCACCCCCTGCACATGAACACGAAATTCCATATCACCACCTTCGCTATGTCCTTCCCATCACTTGTCAGTTTGTGAAAGAAGTCAGACTGATCCCAATAATACATCACCTTCCGCATGCATCAAGAAGGCAGAAAACCACTCCTATAGTGGTTGTTGTGTCTTTAGTGGAGGAAGAGGTTCTCACCACACTACAAGGTATGGTAGAAGCTATTGAGAACGGAGAAGAACCTCCAGTCTTTCAGTAGGGGCAGTAAGGCATCATCATGGTCTTCGGCTTAGAATCTAGTATAGGAGGTGGAGGGGAAGGTAGCAGCATAGGAGGTGAGGATGGTGACAAACCAACAGACTCAGAGCTGGAATTGTTAGATTCTGAAGAATAGGAGGAGTACAAAGAAGAAGAAGACATGGCTGACTAAAATCTAGAATGGATGACTCAGGTACCATTGGCTCTCCCAGCCTCTTTGCACAAGATGCCAAAGTGGGTGGAGAGAATGAGCATCAATTTCAACCCTAACAGCAGAGTGAAGGTAGAAGACCATTTGGACAATTTCTACCTACAGTTGCAGACCCTTGAGGTACGGTACAATTCCGTAGCATGTAGATTGTTTCCATGTACCTTGGATGGTTGCATAACGACATGGTATCACAACCTTCCTGTCAACCCCACATAGAACTGGGGTGCATTCAAGTCCATGCTTCTTGAAAAATTCGCTGATGACAAGACCCCAGCCATGTTGCTCAAAGAGTTTGGAAGCCTGTAGATGGAGGGGAAACAAAAGGTAAAAGACTTAAGTCATAGGTTTCTGCACATATTGAACAAGTTTGCAGCGGACACAAAACCTCATGACTCCATCACTGTCAATTACTACACGTCTCCATTGGCAACCTACATTACATAGTTCGTCAAGTGAGATGTGAAACCAATATTATTGGAAAACTGCGAAGAGGTAATCATTGTTGAGAGAGACCTGCACGTGATTGGAGTCATCAAAGATGATGAACTAGCAAAGGATGCCAAGGACATGAACAGGAAGTCCCAGGTGGTGGTGAGCAATGGTAGAGATAAAGAAACAACTGATATTGAAACCCTCACTCACCTCATCAAGAACCTGACATCAGAAATTTCTGAGCTTAAATAGTGAAAAATTGACACATTTGCGAACAACCATCCACCTAGACAAACATAAGGAAGCGTGTCATTAGGAAATAACAATTTCTTGACTAAAACTATGTAGAGCTCTGTGTTCCAGATTGGACAGTGTGCGAACCTCGAATGATATTCATTTCATGAAGATGGTCACTTAGAAAATTCTTGTTTAGACTAGAAGGGAGTTGCAGGCACAATATATGATTGTGAATTTAACACAGACAACAATACACAGGGACAACCGGGAGATACAGATGATAATGAAAATTCTGCGCTTGATGGGGCATCAAGCTCTGGTAATATGGTGAACATGTATCAGTGCTCGCAAGAAACAAAGAAGACAAGCATCGAGAAACAACCCCAAAATCATAATGATCATTACAACCTCAAAAGTAAAGGGGTTCCCATTACCGTTGGGGAAGAAAAATAAAAGTTTTAACTTCTTATGAAGGTGGATCCACTAGCCATCCAAAAGAAGACAACACAGAGCAAGCCTGGGAAGATAGCGGTGATAAGAGTATGTCCATGAGAAGCAAACTACAAAACACTCTACCGGCAACAAGATCTCTAGTCTTATCCCGAAAACCTCCTTGAGTCTACCGCCTTTGGATTACAACATTGTAGATTACATGAAGAAAAATTGTGCAAATATCAATTTGTTCGAGTTGGCTAAGATCCAGAGTCAGCGAGACATCCTGCTGTGCATACTAGGACAGACAACAACGAACAACGCATTGTATACCAGCAAGGGAGCAAGCACACCTCTTGGATCGCTTTGAACTATGGTAAACACACTCCGGATGGAAGAAGCAAATTCAGTTTTCCCTACATTTTTTCTCTCATTCGATATTTTCAACTGCAATTATGATAACTTTTGTTTGATTCCGGCGCAGCTGCCAACGTCATGCCGCTCTCCATTGCCAAAAGGATTAATGCGCAATGGAGCAAGACATCCATGCAAATCATCCAACCTGACTAAACATATATACCAGCCATTGGTGAACTTCAGGATGTGATCGTTTGTCTATCTCACAATGTCCGAGTTCACCAGTGCATCAACATTGTTGTTGTGGACATACCGAAAGCGTATGACTTACTACTTAGCAGAGACTGGTCCAGCAAGTTGAATGAAAACTTTGCAACAGACTGGTCGCACATGTGGCTTCCATACAAGGGAAAAAATAATCAAATTTGAGTGTTATCCAAGAGATATATGAAACACAATTTTACTCTCATTAATGGCGAAAATGAACTGTTGGCCTTCACAGAGCTCATGTTTTGAAACTGCCTCTTGGAAATAACTTTGGGGATGTTGTGTCAATTTACTATCCAAATTAACACAAGTATTTAATTATCAATCCAGGCTTCTAATATTGGAAGCATGTCCAAAGTATATGGATCTTAGTTGTAGTCAATTTTAGAAGATGAAATATAAATATTGGAGGAAATGCATATTACAAATATAAAATCTAATTAAGTAATTTCTGATTCACTTATGTAATATGTGCAGGATGAGGCTCCTAACTTAGGAGAACCAGGTTGTCCTTCCCTACAATATTACTTCCATGAAGAGAAATCCAAAATCACTAATTAACAATAGTTTATGATGTAGAAGATGTAAGAGAAGAGGTTCCTAACTAAGGGCATCCAGGCTGTCCTTCTTCACACTTCTACTTTATCATTGTCACCATTTCTTTAAAACTAGAAATTTAAAAATAACTTTAAACAAGGAAAACATGATGAATTTCAATTATAGTTCCTGATCAAATAGAAGGAGACTTTAAGTTAAATTATTGTTTGTCCCTTCATATGAATATTAGAACTAAATAAAATATTCATCCAACAATCATAATAAATCTTTGCACATATAAATACATCTGAAGAAGAAACTAGTTTATGAAAATTTGTGTTAAATTAACCAAGAAGTGCACTTAGCTTAGTGTGGGGGCCCTCCACCATTGCCTTGCACACTTGAAGAAATCTTAGCTACAACAACTTCAGTCAATCACCAAGAATGAATAGAAAATGAAAATGAAATAGGTTCTTCAATTAACTTTCAGTCTTCAAAGAGTCTCAATATCAGATTATACAAATTCTACCCCCTCAAGCCTTCAATGGTCTTGGCTTAAATAGAGAAATAATAAACAAACTTGACTAAAATGTCTCTAACAGTCATATCTATCCTAATCCCATCTATCTTGGTCAAATCCATCCATTCAGTTACACAAAATTTTGAAAATCCCAAAAAATACTAATTTTGACTAATTTCGTAGGGATTTCTTGAAAGATAGGTCATGTTTGACCGGCGTTGACCAGACCTGTTTTAGCTCGGTTTGACTGAACCAATAGGTACACACCCATCCTTGGCTCCAAATATTTCCATATCTATGCTCAGCTCGTGCCCAGGTGTCCTACAAGTATGACTTCAATGGAGCCATTACGGGAACTTTCAGTTCTGTCCAAAAATACACTTAAAACCCAATTTTTGCAAAAATATCTAAAAATTGGAAAACATAACTCATATACCTAAATATGCATAAATTGGTCAAAATAAGGTGTATATGGATGTTATATGGTTGAGAAAGATGGAAACTAAGTGTATTTTAATAAGCAAAATTTGATCAAAATTAAGGGCCAACAGGGGTGTTATCCTGCATAGCCAGGCCCGACACCGCCAGACACGCAGTTGGATGTCCTTCCTTGCCCAAATAATGGAAATGAAACATGTACTGTACATTGTGACAACAATAGCAGTAGTAGTAGCAACAATAGTAATAGTAGTGAAAGCGCGTCAAACGGCTCGTGTACAGACGAGTTGTGGACCATGTATTTTGACGGATCTAAGAGATAGGACAACACAGGAGCTGGGTGCGTTTTGGTCGACCCAAATCACAAGAAACATCTGATTTCAAACCGCTTGGAGTTCAAGGGCACAAAAAATGTTGATGAGTACGAAGCAATCATCTTGGGCTTGCAGAAAGTCATTAACCTCAATGTGCCCGCACTCCAAGCGGTAGGTGATTCGGAGATAGTGGTATGGTAGGTATGTAACACGATTCATTGTTTATCACTGCATCTCAAAAGTTACCAATAAGAGATATGGTGACTCATCTCTAACTTCCAAGCATTTAACATCACTATTGTACCATGTACTTGTAATGCGGCTGCCAATGCTGTAGTGAAAGCAACTTCTAGAGTGTCACCGATTAGGGATAGATTTACTATTGAAATTTTATATAGACCATATATCCCAAATAACATAACTAACTTATGCGTGTTTAATGATGATCAATAGATACTGCATTTCATGGCCCACTTTGACACCTTCAAGGATGTAGTGATAGACGAAGATGAGCATGAGCAATCTCTACAAGTAGAAGCTGGTAACAAGAAAGGCCACCTCATCTCAAAGGGTGTGGAATCATTGGAGGAGATTTATGACTTACAAGAATGCTTTGAGTGACCAAGGAACAACAAGAACCACAGTTCCACCATTATGCACGAACTGATTAACTTGGGAACACAACAATATCTGGAGTTTGTCAACCTTGGTACATGTTGCACGCAGCAGGAGTGGAAAGCCTTTGCCACCTATTCAAACAGTACTAAGATGTGTTCACACGGACATACAATGATCTCAAAACTTATAACACGTGAATAATCCAACACATCATTTCGATCAAATAAGGGGTCAATCCATATTAGAAAAAGCCAAGGAAGGTACATCCATCGCTCGAACCCCTCATACATAAAGACCTCACCAAGTTGTTGGATGCACAGATCATATACAAAGTTTTTCATTTTACTTGGGTTTCAAACCTTGTTCCTGTATGCAAGAAGTCCGAGGAAATCCACTCGTGTGTTGATTTCCAGAACGTAAATTGTGCCTCAGAAAAAGACAACTACTATGTGTCATCCATGGACCACATTTTGCAAACAATATCTGGGGCACAAATGTTTTCTCTTCTCCATGACTTTTGAGGACACAATCAAGTTCTGGTAGCAGAACCTGACAAATTTAAAACTACCTTCCATACCAAGTGGGGTATAATCGCATATAGATGAATGTTGTTTGGGCTTGTGCATGTAGGCACAAATTTTCAACGTGCCATGGACATCACCTTTTGTAGACTCATTAGATAGAGCATAGTAGCATACCTCGATGATGTGACCATTTTCTCAAGAAAATGCGAGGGCCACCTACGCCATCTAAAGAAAATTTTCAAGTGATGCTGAAAATACGGGATTTCCTTGAATCCCAAAAATATCATATTTGTAGTGTTTAAGGGGAACCTCCTTGGACACATCATTGCCAAAAGAGGAATCTAGGTCGATCCAGACTGTGTACAAAATCTTACACAGATCCCTAACCCAAACAACAAAAGAGCGACGCAGTCCTTCTTGGGCAAGATAAACTTCCTCCAGAAGTTCATCTCTGATTATGCATAGATATTCAAACCCATGCAGGACATGAACAAGAATGATAGAGTCTATGGCTAGGTCAATAGGGGAAAATACACATTCACCTCTATCAAGTAGGCTACTACAGAAGCACCTACACTCTACAACCTAGATTTCAACAAATACTTCATGCTATACACCTTCACCTCCGACAACTTGCTTGCTCTAGTACTCACTCAGAAGGACAAGATGAATGATGAATGTCCCATCTCCTTCATGAGAAAAATCATGCAGGGACCCTAACTCAACTACCACACCATCGAAAAACAAGCATATGGAGTTTACAAGGTGGTGAAACAATTCAGACCCTACTTGATGAAGAACCATTAGATAGTCTATGTCCCTCACTGTTATAGACATATTTGGGCACTGCAACCCAAAACTCATTTTTCCATAAACTAAGGGCTCCTTGAGTCCCTAAAAGTGTTGCTTCAGACCCTAAAGGATCATGGTCAACTAATTACATCATTTCCCAGAAGTTACACCTGAAAAACTACTCAGAACTAGCCAAACCTGGACCATACAAACTGCTCCATGGGCAAGGTGCGATGCATACTGACTGCTTAATTGGCCAGGTGTGATGCATACTCAAATGGCCTTCTATGGGGTGTGATGAGAGAGAATATACAAATGGCAGAGACAGTTTGCAAGGTGGATGATCATGAAATCTTTTAGAAACTTCTCCTCTCACACTTGCCTCTCTAAATTCGCCCAGGGATGAGTAAGAGATCATGAAATCTCCAAGTGGATCCAAGAACTATCAGTGGAATGAAACTAATCGAAAAGCCAGAGCTGACTCACACCCTTGCAAGACATCTACAAATGGATCCCTCATCTGAGAGATCTAGAGGCTGGAATTTTGTATTTTGTAAGGAAGTGTTGTTGGTTTGTTGAGAAGAGACATTGCATTGTTGGGTGATTTGCTTGTTCATGAGGTGAAGAGGGCTTCTACAAATGGGAGGATGATGCTGGATCAGACAGCTGGGTTATAATCCTCTCTTACATTACTATTAATAAAGTTCTTTGAGTTTTCCTCCATATGATCTTGTATTTGTGAATCTTATTGTTTATGAATGAAATTGTATGGTCAATGTGTTTCTGATTCCGCATTGTTTATGATGTTTTAGATAGAGATGCTTTGATATTTTGTTGTTAGTTTGACTCTACAGGTACTCTTTGAAGCAGGAAATGTAGGAGAGGAGTGGCAAATTCTATCAAGGAAAGGAGAAATCAAGCTAGGATCAAAGCAGACGATCTAGGTTGGTCCTCTTTTCTTCTCTTCCATCTATCACACTTAAAGGAACTCTTGAAAAGATTTCATTGTTTGTTTCTAAGATAGCTACCCATCTTAGTGGGACTAGTAGTTCAAATCGACACTAGCTTTCCCTGAAAAAACTTGGCGACTCCACTGGGAAGTGAATATTTTGTTTTGTTTGTTTATTGTTGTCTTTATAAACTACAGACAGAGCCTGAAGTTAGCCAACTAGCCTTCGAAATGCCTTTGCTATGCAATTGCAAAGTAGATAAATGCTGCTTCAGTCAATGTCCGGGTTGGTTTATGAATTGAACATCTGACTTACAAAGCATCCTAAGTGCCCTTATGGCAGCTCAGAACCTCATCAGATCTAGGTTGGTCCTCTTTTCTTCTCTTCCATCTATCACACTTAAACGAGCTCTTGAAAAGCTTTCATTGTTCTTTTCTAAGATCGCTACCCATCTTAGTGGGACTAGCAGTTCGAATCGACACTAGCTTTCCTTGAATCAGATCTTACCCTTATGCTTTGTGTTTACTGTCCATCATTACTCAGCCTAGATCACTAAACTTAGCTGCAAGTTTTGAGCAAAAACCAAGCTTAGTTTCGCTCCGTAGCCCATCGTACTATCTGTAACTGTGCAACCTAGATGCATTGCACCTCCCGTGTGTTGTAGGTGAGATGCATCCCTATTTCCCTGTGTTACAGGTGCGATGATTGAGTAAACTGTGTTTTCTTCTCTGAAATTTGGTTTTTTCTCTTTGTTTTCAGCTTTATTTAGTATTTTTGCTGTTCATGATCAATACCTTCTTGCTAACCATCTTCCTTCACATTATTTCAGCCTCCATCAGTTAGGAATTATAAATGTTTTTGTGTATTTGTTGACCATTTGCAATCCTCCTTTGTCGAAAGTAGCCTAATCGAATAGTAGCTTTTGATGCAAGTGTCGTAATTGTCATTCTGAATCAAAAGAAGAGTGTTGTAAAGTATTCCTCTTCTAGATAGTTGATTGTACTTTTGTCATTGTACTTTATTTTGAAATTATTAGTATTTCAAGTGTTGGAAACACTTTTAAATTCAAAATCAAAAAGTGTCGTCTTAGTCTTCATTTTGTTTTGAAAAGAGAAAATTGTTAGTACTGTCGCTTTGAAAGAAAATAGTTCAAATATGTACTTAGCTTTCTTTTTGTCATTCACACATTAAGGAAGCGGAAAAGAAATACATGCATGTGCATCCGCATTTTGACTGCTTGCAAAATTTGATATAGGAAAGTACATTTAGTGTGTGCTCTATGCTCTCTGTTGAAAGAAAAAATCGTTATCTTCTTTCCTTTGTAGATAGGATTTTCATTGCTAAAAGAACATAAATGACTGTTTATCATTTTAGATTGCATATTTAGGAATTTCACATCTACATCATGCGGTGAAACTTGAAAGAAAAAATTCTAAGAAAGATCAACTCTAAAATAAACCTCAATGAACATAAAAACGCTTTGGAATCTAACGCAACACATCTAGAAGTATAGGCTAGAGACGTGTTCCGGCATCGTAAAACCTAGTAACTATCATTTTCATCGAAGGTTGGGTGATTCCTCTTCTTTGATACGATAAGTGCCAGTAGGGACTTGTGCTCCCCATACCATCGAGTATATATCAGGAGACCACAATAGGTTGATATCCTTTATCCTTAGGAAGCCATTTCTGCCGCCATATTGATCTTAATGTATTAAACACAACATTTGGGAAGATTGACTACAATACATAAGTCCTTGGTAATTTCTCTATCATTTATCACCAAGGTGTATTTTGCAGCTTTACGATCGATTTGGTAAACCCTGTATCTAGACTTCTAGAGTAGTCACTTTTGTTCCTTTTCGACTCCTTAAAAGGAAAGGTCCATCTGTGCACTTGTGACTTCAGGCTCATTAAAAATCGAAGATGACTAGAGTCACCTTTAGCTTTTTCTCGACTCTTAAAAATTGAAAAAGCAAGTTGCATCCAAGCGTCTTAAAATTTATTTTAAATGGAATAACATCCTTGTTCCTACGTTGATCTGACGTTGAGATAATGGAGTCTACTAATCAAGGAATCCCCCTTGGAGGGAATCCTAGTCCTTTCTCCTCTTGGGGATATATTGGTTCTCCATATATGGCTAGATTGTCCCTTCTAGGAATCACAATCAGCCTGCCGATATGGATTTTCTTGACCTCTATTGTTCAAAACACCAAAATTCCTCAACAATCTAATTAGCAACCAGATGATACTGAAGTTACCCCTTCACCTTCTACTTCATTTATTTCTCCTTCCCCTTACTCCTCTTCGCTTGGTGAAACTAGTGACACTAAAAGCCAAGTAACTGAGAAGAAAAAGAAAGGGAAGGAGAAGAAGAAGAAGCCAGCTAAACAAGGGAACACCAAAGCATCGTCTGGCAAAAATCTGCACACTAAAGTTTCCAAACCAAAAACTCCATGCAGAATTTTCAAGGAGAACCATTACCATCGAGATTTGCCTTGCATCCTGCGAATCTTGAGAGAATGGTCTCCCCAGTTGCACCATTCGGTGTCATCAACCCCCGACATTCAGGTTGACAGCACACCATCAACTAGTGAAAACGAAGTCACTCGACAGAAAGGAAAAGCTAGAGTTCCATGTAGGTTGTGTGAGAGTGATCATACTCTTCACCATTGTCCTTTTCTGGACGAAGCCAAAAGCATTTTGCATAACCGTCCTGCTTCACCACACCAAATTCCACCTGGATACAAGAAACTCTTGCCAAGTCCTTTGCTACTTGAAAACCCGATTGACATAACACAATTGTCGATCGAATCACCTATCATTGAAAGTGAACCTTCTGAGTCCATACTGAATCAAATTCAATTGATCAAGATGGCAGTCGACCCAGTCTTGCCTTCAGAAAATCCACCTTCAGATGATATAGTTTCCAAAGAGGATGAGAACGACACCATTCAAATTCCTTTTGTGGATATAGAGTCTAAGGAACTTGGGGGCAATCTGCCCATTCCTTCACAATAGGAAGAGACCCCCCTAGTTCATGAAACTTATTCGGACATTTATCCGATACCTCCTCCGAGCAATCTAGTCATTTTCTTTGATTGGAATCAACTAGCGAAACCTTGCCTTCCATATAATGTACCATTCCGAATCATAGTACAAGTTTACAAAATGATCGTGTCCAGCACAATCATAGATGAAGGGCCTTTGGTGAGTGTCCTTTCCTCAACTGCTTGGAAAGAATTTGGTTTGCCATCGCTTTTGCCTAAAAAACAAAATTTGTCAGGCTTCAACAAAGGAACCAGTTGACCATTAGGGATCCTTCCAAAGTTACCAATAACTTTGGGAAAGAAAACCATTTATGTGAACGTGATGGTAGTCCAAGGTCCTCTAGATTAAAATCTACTCCTTGGACGTGATTATATATATAGCATGGAATCCATTGTTTTCACATTCTTCCGAGTGATGTGTTTTCCACATGAAGGCAGACTAGTGCAACTTGTCGACCAGCTTTCATTTCCTCGTTCAAAAACAGCTATAAATCAACCATCATTCGTAAATGGCCTCTTTGCATCAACAATGTCTCTTCCATCTTCATCCCATCCACCTAATTACCGCGAGTAGTTCAGCGAGTGTGATGAAGATTAGGGGGCATGCACCCTAGTCTGCTTCGGCAGGAGAACCTAGAGGAAAAGAGAGATTTTTTTGAAAGGTCATAATACTTGGACCGAATAACATTCCATTATAGGTTATGTGATTAGTCTGACGTGATTATTTCCTTTGTACGATTGTTAATAGAAGCTCACAACATTCATCTTCATATGTTATGTGATTGGGGCTCACAACAATCACCTTCGTCCATTTCGATGGGCAAAGCAAAGGAACAGTTTTTTGTCGGTCGACAGAAACAATCCTGCCTAACTGTAGGAACTTCCATTTGGTAACCTAGAAACTCTCCTTTTATTGAAAGACCTGGGGGCATGCAAACCTTTGCATGCAAGTGAAAAGCGACCTTTGATTTTCTTAGTTTGTAGGTTCTTAACCCTTTAACCTCGTAGCTCGGTCATTTCTAGCTTACATAAAAAGGTCATGAGCACATGTTATAGTAGTGATCAAGCTCATTAAAAAATAAATCTACCAAGAGACATTATCAAAAGACTGGTAAGAGCAATGTTCCCGCAAGGTTCAAGCTCGTTAAAAAATCAACCCGCACTGAGCACATGTTGGCACAAGGTTCAAGCTCATTAAAAAATAAACCCGCCTCTGGTAAATAACCTTTTGTGATCGCTTTGCTATCTGCCCTTTTGAACTTTGGTTGTGCTCCTTCCATCACCTCCATTTCATAGGGTTGAGCGTACGCTTCCACTTGATTGTTTACCCTTTTGAGGAACATCTGCGACGAGTGATTCTGATTGCCACCCTCTTCACACTGCCATGTTTTGAGAAGTTCCAAACTTACCTAGAACTAGCTGCTACCTAGAAATATCACTCGTTCCTCAAAAATGAGCTTCTTTTAAACTCTTTTTAGACTCATTAAATAGAAAAAGATCGTCGAGCTATTAGCCTTCCCAGCTCGTTAAAGCAAGGGGAATGCTATCCCTCTCATATATTTTAATCCTTTTGGACTTCAGGGATTATTAAAAAAAAAGATCGAGCGCTTGTCTTTGTCGGCTTGTTAAAACTATCGAAAAGTCATCCCTTTCGTATTATTTTACACCTTTTCAGACTTAAGGGATTACGCCATGAAAAAGGACTATTGGAGTCTCCTTTTCATCCATTTTCAGACTCTATAAACAAGAAATGGACCGAGTTATCTTTGTCGTTAAACTCATTAAAACAATAGCGACAAACTTTTCCACCTAGACAAGAACGAGTCTCACTGACGCTACGCTCACTAAACACAAAGCGACAGGTTTGCCCGAAGGGAAAATTATAGACCAAGAATATGTCATCCTCCTCAATCTTGTCAAAACTAAAGAGGTACGGGTCAACAATGACTATGGAAAAATGGGAAGAAAACTTGAAGAACTCTATTGGTAGCAAGTCGCTCTTGAACATGACACTTTCACTCCATCACCGTGATTGAGTTGGGTTGGGTTTCCGTTCACCGTCACCATTGGTCCGCCATGCCATCCATGTGGTTAATGCTACCAGTCCATATCATTGTCGCCAATATGTTCAAGAGAAGTCATTCAGAGAATTCACCACCCAGCAAACGTCTCATCCACTGCATTACATCCACACTTCATTTTTCATGACTACCATTCCTGAACCTCATATCGTCAGATCGTTTTCACCTCCACAAAAATCATTTGCTCCATTTCGCGTTGTAGATGTAGGATACATCAAGGCCCTCCTACGACAGGTCACTTCTTGTTGACATCAGCTCATTATCCAAGAAGTTGATTTAGAAACAACCCTTTCAGTGCTTTGAAGCTTGCATGCCTCAATGGCAAGTTTCTCACTTCCGGCGACAGGTTTACATCAATGACCCTCGACCGAAAGACTTTGCGTGGTGTTCGACATCAGCTCATATGTTCACACCACATGAATTTTACTATAGTACCTTGAGGGTCATTATCATTATCGGTGATTCCTCTCGTGTCTGTTAATAGCTTACATCATTGGCTGGTAATCAGGCAATGTCTTTCCATGTTCGACTTCAGAACATCTTTTCACATGGATTGACTTGTACATTGAGCGAAGATTGCACAAGTTTTGAAGACCCTAGATCTAGTTTCATCCATCCGGGCTGCGATATATTCAGGAAAATAACGACATCAATTGTACACAGAAGCTGCACAGATAGTCATCTAGCCAGGGAAGATGACTCTTCATGCGAAGAATCACAAGTCTACAACATCAGACGATTGTCCATCCTATGTACATGAAAATGAATTTATAAAGCTGAGCATGGGAATGCCTGCCTCAACTAGATCATGAAAATAATATGATGACGATGTATTGTATTGTATCTTATATAGGTCACCTTCCAGTTCAAATACCTCAGATCCTCATGAATAAAGCATTTCACCCGACATCAGAAGATTTACGACCTCATGATTTAGCGGGCAGCTATTATACACATATTTGGGCACTGTAACCACAAACTCATATGTCCATAAACTAAGGTCTCCTTGAGTCCCTAAAAGTGTTGCTTCACACCCTAAAGCATCATGGTCAACTGATTACATCGTTTCCCAGAATTTTCACCTGAAAAACTACTTAGAACTGGCCAAAACTGGACATACAAACTACTCCATGGGCAAGGTGCAATGCATACTAACTGCCTAACTGGTTAAGTGCAATGCATACTCAAATGGTCTTCTGTGGGGTGCGATGAGTGAGAATAGACAAATGGCAGAGACATTTTGCAAGGTGGATGATCATGGAATCTTCCAGAAACTTCTCCTGTGACACTTGCCTCTCTGAGTTCGCCCAAGGATGAGTAAGAGATCATGAAATCTCGAAGTGGAACCAAGAACTATTAGTGGAATGACACTAATAAAAAACCTAGAGCTGACTCACACCCTTGCAAGACATCTATAAATGGATCCCTCATCTGAGAGATCTACAGGATGGATTTTTGTATTTTGTAAGGAAGTGTTGTTGGTTTATTGAGAAGAGACATTGCATTGTTGGGTGATTTTCTTGTTCATGAGGTGAAGAGGACTTCTACAACTAGGAGGATGATGCTGGATCAGACAGCTGGGTTATAATCCTCTCTTACACTACTATTAATAAAGTTCTTTGAGTTTTCCTCCATATGATCTTGTATTTGTGAACCTTATTGTTTATGAATGCAATTGTATGGTCAATGTGTTTCTAATTCCGCATTGTTTATGATGTTTTAGATAGAGATGCTTTGATAGTTTGTTGTTACTTTGACTCTACAGGTACTCTTTGAAGCAGGACAAGTAGGAGAGGAGTGGCAAATTCCATCAAGGAAAGGAGAAATCAAGCTAGGATCAAAGTGGAAGATCGAAGCTGGTCTTCTTTTCTTCTCTTCCATCTATCACACTTAATGGAACTCTTGAAAAGCTTTCATTGTTTGTTTCTAAGATAGCTACCCATCTTAGTGGGACTAGCAGTTCGAATCGACACTAGTTTTCCCTAAAACACTCACCCAACAATCCGCACACTTCTCGTACAACAAGAGTTGGGTGAATGACGTGTGAAATGGATGACAAGCTTACAAGAATATGATCTTGACATCAAGCCAGTTCACACTGTCAAAGGTCATGGGCTTTGCAGACTCATAGTCGAAGCTGTACACGCGCAGGAGGAAGAAGAAGAGCTCGCCGATTGGGACCAGGAGGTTGAAATGTATGATGTAGTGCGAGTAACACCCACTAAAGATGGAAACTCTTGGTACGCAAATGTGCACTAATACCTTGAGCATGATAGCTTAAACTATCACTTTTCTATCAGACAGAAAAGGGCTTTACATCTCAAATCTTTCTCATTTCAGTCATTGCACGAAGATCTTTACAGGAAGCACAACAACGGAGTTTCACTCAGGTGCCTGGAGGCAGATGAAATAGAGAAGGTACTACAAGATCTACATGACAGACCGAGCGGGGGTCACTTTGCGAGAAACACCACTGCACACAAAGTTATGCAATCCGGGTTTTACTAGCCCACATTATTCAAGGATGCACATTCTTACACCCGCAAATGCATGGTCTGTCTATGATGCGCCGACAGAACGCAAAGGTCAACAGCCCCACTGCAGCATGTGTAGTGACTGAATTGTCCCATCAATGGGGCCTGGACATCATCGTGGATATTTTACCACATTCCTCGAAACAACACCACTACATTCTGACAGCAACTGATTACTTCACACAGTGGACAAAAGTAGTTCTGCTCAAGCAAGTGAACGACCAGGTGGTAATCAACTTCCTCCAATAGAACATCATCCCGAGCTTCCGTGTTCTGGTATCACTTGTGTCTGATAATGAAACATATTTTTCATCTTTGAAACTTTATGATTTTTCATTACAAAATGGTATTGTGTTAAAACACTCATCTAACTACTACCCACAGGGAAACGATCTCACAGAATCCATGAATGAAAACCTTATTCTCATAATCAAAAATACCATTTACTCTGAGCAGTGCAATTGGCATTCCGCCCTAACGAATGCATTATGGGCTGACCGCATAACACCCAAACCCTCTCTAAATACCCCATTATACTTCCTAGTGTATGGTAAAGAAGCCATCCTACCACCTAGTATCTACTTTCCTGTGCTTCAGCTGTCCCAAGAATCCCATGGAAAGACTTACCAGCTAGTTCAACATAGGATGGATGCACTCCGCAAGATTCAGGAAGAAATAATGAAATCAAAAGAAAAGTTTACACTCCACCTGAACCGTATCAAGAGATGGTTCAATAAGAAGTCTACAGGGAAAGCTAACTTTGGTGTTGGTGACTTGGTCTTGAAATGGGATAAATCCCATGAAGACAAAGGCAAGCATACGAAGTTCTAGTCCTTGTGGATTGGTCCGTATATAGTCCATGAGAAGCTTGGCCCACACATGTACCATCTGCAATCACTTGACTGGAGGATTGACAATCTTCCTCTCAATGGCCAAGATCTCGAAAACTATTTCAAGTAGGTCGGCCATACTACACGCCATGTACATAGTCTGTTTACTGCTTGTCGCTTGTTTTTATTTTGCCTTGTTTTCTTTGTTTACTAATTTTGTTTCGTTTTTTTATGTTTTATTCATACCTTTCTATTTTTTTTTCCAGAAATAAGTGTTATCAGCTACTGAGTTCTAGCTTTTGAATGAGTATGCGGCTGAAATCTAAGAGACTTGTGACACTACAACACTTGGCAAGTCTTGTGTCCATCTTCTTTATGCTTAGTTCTAACCTCCGACTGAAGAAGTCTTGAAGGAAATATGAGCCATCTGCAAGGGGAACTTCAATCCAACCATGAACCTATGTCCACACTAGGAAACCCCATGCATGTACTCAACCTTTTGCTCTGTGTATTCAAGCTCATCCAACTATTAGAAACAGAGAAGGGGAAATATCTAAATGCGCAAACCTACGTCAGAGGTCTTATATGCTTCTCTGAAGGAACAACCTCTTCTACTCTCAATAATTCAGGATCCCTCTTCCACCCAAAAACAAATAAGTGTCAATGCACAGTCCTCTTGACAAAATACAAAGGCAAAAGAAGAGAAAGGCTTCCTACACAGAGAGGTGAAGCATACAACTCCATCGGGGTACTGACCAAGATCACTGGCAGTGGAGAAATGTGTGTGTTCTTGTGGGACTCTTCCATGGTACTATCCAGGCTTGCTAGAAGCGGAGAAACACCAGAGATGAAAACTTATACTCTAAAAATTTTCAACTCACGAGCCAAACTACCCTCCCCAATTTTGAAACACTGTGATCAAGATTAATTTTTTGTTGTGTTTGACTCAGTTGGAACATGGTGAATCGTGTTTGTTCATGGGGTAAGTGGGGAAACCAAAGAAACCTACATAATGATTCATTGCTCCCCAAAAGACCAAGGCCATGTGATGTCAATGAAGAAAGAAGAGAAGCTGGAGTTCTACCAGTGTCTCACCAAGTGTTGTAGCAGCAAAAAAACCCTCCAAAATTTTGGCCCACATCGAATTTCGGAGCCTCGTTTGAGAGTTTTACTTGATGTTTGCATGCACTTGGGTTCACCCTGTGAGCTTGTGTGAGTCTTTGCACCCACCTTGCTTGATTGTTCAATGAACAACTTTTGTATGTTGGTAACAATGTCTCACTTGCGACCATGTTTTGGTCATGCACAAGTTCTTCACTTCGTGTGTATGTGTCATGTTCGCTAGGTAAACATTTGTTGCATTCACACATGGAGTCGTATGCACTGTCACACAAGTGTCATTGTGGTCATCCAATGATCGATCACAAGCGTCGCGCTTGTCACTCACACCATTAGTTGGTCATGTTGAGCATGTGTGTCTTGATGTTCTGAGGTGTCTTGTCGTCAAGTCATGTGGGTGTGTGTTTGCAAGGTCGTGTATCCACCATTTCACTCCCTCACACACTTAGTCATTTTTGTTGAAATTCTGACGACCATATCACCCTCTCATAGCTAGACCATCACTCCATCATCGACTCAATTGATTATCACCAGAACAGCGCAGAAGAACCAAGGAAGCCATTTCAAGTTGTGTTGCCCGCAAGCTCATCAATCAACTGTCATGTTGGTCAACTGGAGAATTTGACCAAGTGGTCAACCTAGAATTGACTCCCCTAAAAAATTGCGTATAGGCTACAGACCATTCCCACTCCGTTGACTAAGAAAATTTCATAGACAGGTCAGACAGACATTTAGTGCCTATCCCTGTCTTCGTCAGAAAATTACGCAGTTTTCCCAGATAGTCACCAGTCAGCCGGCCGGCTACTCACCCAGAAAACTGCACAGATTTCATGAGAAATCCCTCTATAGCCCAGAATTCCACTCAGCTCAAAAACTATGCAGATGTGGTCAGCAGGTCATCCTCCTAGCAACTACGCATTTTTTCCACCAGCAGCTCCTAGTAGCCCGCTGCCAACTCCCTCTAGGAACTACGTAGTTTTTACTACCAAGCTCCCACACCCCACTGCCATCTCGCTCCAGTAACTGCGCAATTATTTCTACCAAGCTCCTGCTGTCTGCTCACTCTAGAAATGGCGTAGATCCTACCTACCCAATCCTCCTATAGCTCGCACTGCTTCTCCCAAAAATTGCACAGATTTGTCCTCTAGCTGAGCCAAATCCTGTAGACAATCATTGCCGATCTAGAATGCCCATCTCTGTCTCCCAGTGCCTTCTATGCAGTTTTCATCCGTAGTACCCAGAGCCTGCATTCGATCTCAAAACTCACCTCATGCGGTTTAACAAGCTTGTCCACTCTCCCGGTCACCTACATCCAAAAAAAATCATGCATCATGGTAAGTTAGGAGATTTATGGATTTGATGTCGTCTCATCATGAGTGATTATAGATACAGGTAAATGAAGGAACATGACGTGATGACAAATGGGATGAACAAAGGGAGTGCATGAAAAGGGACATGTTCAAAAACGAACGAACGGATGGTTCATGCGAAGATATCTGTTCGCAAATAGATGGCCATGTGAATATGTGTTCGTGAACAGACGAAAGGATGAACATGCATTTTCACGAACGGACGAACATGTCAAGAGTGCCAAAGTACAAGCAAGGAGAAATGTGCAAATGCAACATTAAGTGAACCCAACGACGATTGAAGATTCCACACACCTTACCATGTGGAGGTGAAGTTGTGACACACCATGAGGACATCCATCAATCAGCAGCACTGCAGCTTGACATGCACACCAACAACACAAAAGTATCAACATTTTCATGTCAAGTTGTGTCATGAGTCATGTCGGCCACATCACTACTGTGGGCCATACTATTGTAAATCAATGTAATGTAACGTGGAAGTCCAACAGCCCCACTTGTCATATGAAGTGTCATATAAATTGAAATGTCATGAAATTCAATAGTCATGAGGGAAGTCGAATAGTCACAAGGGTTAGTCTTACCCTTGGCTATAAATATGCCTCATTTGTACATGCAAAGAACTTTTCAACTTGGCTCCTCCTACATATCCTTGAGAGTCTGTAATCTTTTCTTTGAGGAGTAAGTAGTGGCTCCAATGCCCTATCCACGGGGTTAGTGATGTATAATGTATCGATATGTCTTGGAATTTTTGCTTAATTCAGAATCCTGCTAACAGGAAAACATGTTTTCACATGTGTTGTAATTGTTTTTAAGACTAATCTTGAACCCTTGAAATACTCATTTCTTTAACATGTGTTTAACACTTGAACTCATTCATCTATTTTAATACAAATATATTAATGAAAATGTGTTGTATGATTTGTTAATGTTGTCCTGCCCGTGTTGGCCTTCTCGGACATCAAACATACCTGTCACATAAACTTGCTATAACGATCGCCGCATTCACATAGACTCATCTGCTAAGTGTTGTATGTGTTACCTTCCCTTGTGTGTTGTGACCGCCGCATCTTTGTGGACTTCTCCTCCGAAAGATGTGCACGTCCTATTGTGTTGTGTGTTCCAAACATAGGTGGGGTTTCCCCCATCTAAATTGGTAATCTCCCACCCTCTCCCTCTGTGGTGAAAGAACCTTGACACAAGTAACACTTACAATCACCAGGCACGCGAACCTCGCTACCTGAAGACAAATCAGATCACTCACCTATGCTAACCAGTAAGAGCTAAGGCAAACATTTAAGATAATGGCAACTAGGCCATCATACTAGATGGGACTCCCACACAAAACAATGTGAGGTCTAGTTCGGAATGAATACTCGGGTGATCCCCTGAATGTTGGCGGGTCCAACAATGTCAACAAGGTATTAACAAAAAAATACATTTATGGTCAACTGTTGACCATATATATCAATGAGATAGTAAATTGATTGTATTGCGTGGATTCTTTTGACTCTAAAATTGAAGAATTAATCTTACTCAAGTTGGTCGCCATTAGAGTTGTCATTGCTTTGTTATCCTCTATCTTGAATCTATTAAGTATATCTAAAGTGTACTTCACTTGGCCCATGAATATCTCTCCTGATTACTGCTAAACCTCAAGTCTTAGAAATTATAATGTTGTATCAATATCCTTATCTCAAATTATGATGGTAGATCTAAATTTAAACCTACAATTAGTCTCTTTATACATGTCAAAATGAAATTGTCCACATAGAACACCAAAATTAGGGGATTAGATCAAACCAAAAAGAAGTATAGGTTGGCATCTACCTCGCCCTTGGTGAAGCTTATGCCCTATAGTTAATTGTCAATCTTAGCATACTAGGCCTTAGGATTCTATGTGCATCCATATAGTGATTTCGTAAGCCTACATATATGTGTCTCTTTTTCATGGACCTCAAACCTGTATGGTTGTCTAATGTAACATTCTTCATCAATGTTTCCATTAACGAAGGTGGTCTTCACATCCATTTGGTTGATGATCCATCCCATCACAAAAGTTATTGAAAGAACTACTGAAAGAGGGGAGTATATTACTATGGGATAAATATTTTCTTTGTAGTCTACTCCATTTTTCTAAGATAACCCATGGGAAATAAATTTGGCCTTACATTTATGCATACTACCATCTACTACATGCTTTACCTTGTCAAGCCACTTATAAGTCACAACTGATTTTTCCTTCGTCCTCGACACAATCTCTGAGACATCATTCTTCATGTTGGAGTTATGATCCCCCACCATGTCATCTCTCCACACCTTCTTGATAGCTTATTCCTCAAAGTTGGAAGGTTCTGATTCTATAATATTGGTAATCAAAGCCATGTTTATTGAAAACTTCTACAAAGGTTTGCTCTCCGTGAAAGTGGTCATGAGAGGCTCAACATGCTCTTAAGCATCATGCAAGGACTTATCTACCCATTTAGACCCCCTAATTGATGTTGAAGGGAATGATTTCTCATCCTACACTAAAGGATGGATATATCTTCAGTAAGAAGTATCATCTGTCAACTCCTACTTTGGTTTCAACTTATGAGGCCCATCTACAATAGTTGGTAGGTCTTAACATTGACTAGATGCAAAGCTATCATCAAACTTGACATCTTGGCTTAACATTGTATTATGTTGATCTATCAGGAAGTATCTATAAGCCTTAATATCCTCGTCGTATCCCACTAGAATGCCCCTCTCGCCTATAGGCTATAACTTTGTGCTTATTTCCACAAACATGTGGATGTATTAAAGAGAACCAAATATCATGCGATGTCCTATCTCAAGCTTCTTTCCTCTAAATGCTTCCTCTAGTCTCTTATCCTCTTGAATCAAGTGTGGTCTTATGTTATGCAAATACACAATTGTGTTTCATTGCACAAACCCATAGATACATCATCAAACTCTAATCATGGGTAATGAAATTCACTGCACTGATGATAGAATGATATTTTCTCTCCACAACCCCATTCTAATGTAGCTTATAGGTCGTTATATTCTCCCTCTTTATCCTTACCTCCTTGCAAAAATTAGTGAAATCATTAGAGGTGTATTCTCCCCTATTGTGTGTCTTTGGCACTATGATATTCCTTCATTTATTGTTATCCACATGAGATTTCAAAGCTCTGAAATCACTAAGTACCTCACCCTTGGTGTCATGAAGCAGATCTACATCTTCCCATGGAAGTCACCAATGAAGGTCACATAGTAATATTCACCCTTTACAAAAGATACTAACATATGACTTGCTAAATAGTAATAGATCAGATCCAAAATTCCTTTGGATTGAGAGTCACTACTAGGGAAATATTCCTTGAGATTAATGCTAAGTGCATTCCCTTTGCACAATCCTTGCTGGTCCAAACTGAGTTTTGGAAGCCTAGTGACCATACATATCAATAATGGTTGAGATATGTGATGGAGATGCCCCATCGTCCTGTGCCAAAGCTCATACATCCTCTCACTGGTGTGCATTAGTCCCTGAGCATGTTGTCCCTAACGTTAATATAGTTTCCCTTCCCAGACTCAAATCCTCACTATAGTATCTAAACCGACTCCCTCCAAAATACTGAACACTTGGTCATTCTAGAAGTAAACCTCATAACCTTTTTCCTCCATGACTAGGATGGACAAAAATTATTCTTTAGGCTAAGTACATAGAGTTCCTCATATGCATCGAAGGAACCTCCTAACTTAAGTTGGAGCTAAATTGCCCCCTTTTCCCTCACTACATACTTCGTATCATCTCCAAGCTCAAGATGGATACCTAAGTCGCTATCCAAAGACCTAAATTACTAAATATATCTATAGCCTTTGTCATGTTTCTAGAAGCACCACTATCCAAGTATTAGGCCCTTCTAGTAGTAGTTCTCATAGAAAGGCAATGCACAAGTGAAAAATCATTGTCCAACTTGGAAGAAAACACTCTCAATTTTGTCTCTGTTGTCTCTACAAATATTCACAACTTCCTCTTTGTTGTCTTCAACTATGGTCTACTTCATGTTGAACTAAGAAATGACAGTTGGCACTAAACTAAAGTGGCACCTAGGGCTGCTCTTTCAATCTATACCAATATCTTACCAATTTGAATTTGAGTATCCCCACAACCTTACAACATCTACACTAATTTACTTCAACCCATATCCTATTGTGCCCCACAAATATCTAAGCACATACTTTTATACAATCGAGTGAAGTTCCCTCAATTCCACCATAAACTAGATAAAGGTATTAACAACAAAATTGATTTATCGTCAAGTGTTGACAATATATATCAATGAGCTAGTCAATTTTTTGTATTACGTGGATCCTTTTCACTCTAAAATTGAAGAACTATTCTTACTTAAATTGGTCACGATTAGAGTGGTCATTGATCTGTTATCCTCTATCTTGAATCTATTAAGTATCTCTATAGTGTACTTCCCTTGTACAAAAAATATCTCTTCGGATTGTTGCTAAACCTTAATCCTATAAATTGATATGTCGTCTTGATATCCTTCATCTAAAATTATCATGGTATATGTTAATTGAAACCTACAATTAGTCTCTCTATACATGTTAGAATGAGATTTTCCACATAGAACACCAAAATGAGGGGATTAGATCCAACCAAGAAGAATTTACAATCCTTCATATCCTCATCATATCCCACTAGCTAGAATTCCCCTCTCACCTATAGGCTATAAATGTTTCCTGATTTCCACTAGCATGTGGATGTAGTCAGGAGAACGAAATATCATGAGATGTTCTATCTCAGGCTTATTTCCTCTAAATGCTTCCTCTAGTGCCCTATCCTCTCGAATCTAGTGTGGGTTTATGTTATGCAATTACCCAATTGTGTTTCATTGCTCAACCCATAGAAACGTCATCACAATATAATCATGGGTAATGGAATTCATTGCATTGATGATAGAATGATACTTCCTCTCCGTAACCCCATTTTGATGTAGCTTATAGGCCGTTATATTCTCCCTCTTGATCCTTACCTGCCTATAAAAATTAGTGAAATCATTAGAGGTGTATTCACCCCTATTGTATGTCTTTGGTTATATGATATTGCTTCATTTATTGTTATCCACCTAAGCTTTATAATCTCTAAAATGACTAAATCCCTCACCCTTGGTGTAATGAAGTAGATCTAGTTCTTCCAAGGGAATTCATCCATGAAGGTCACATAGTAAGATGCACCCTTTAAAAAAGGTGCTAACATATGCCGTCCCAAATAAAAATGGATCAGATCCACACTAGGGAAATATTTCTTGAGATTAATGGTAAGTAATTAGCCTTTCCACACTCCTTGGCTGTCCAAACTAAGGTTGGGAAGCCTACTGACCATATATATCCATAATATTATAGATCTGTGATGGAGATGGTTCATCCTCTTGTGCCAAAGATCACACATGATCTCACTCGTGTGCATTAGTGTTTGACTATGATGAGCCTGAAGTTTATATAGGTTCCCTACCTAGACTCCAACCTCACTATAGTATCTGAACCGACTCCCTCTGAGGAAATGAACACTTCGTCATTCTAGAACTTAAAGTCATCACATTTTTTCTCGATGACTATGATAGACAAAATCTTCTTCTTTAGGTGAAGTACATAGAGTACCTCCTATGCATCGAAGGACCCTCCTAACTTAAGTTGGAGCTAAATTCCCCCCTTCCCCTCACTACATACTTGGTATCTTCTCCAAGATCAATATGGATACCTAAGTTTCAATAAAAAAAACTAAAAAACTAAATATCTTTATAACCTTTTTCATGTGGCTAGAGGTGCCACTATCCAAGTACTAGGCCCTTCTAGTAATAGTTCTCATAGAAAGTCAAGACATAAGTGAAAAATCATTGTCGAACTTGCAAGCAAACACTCTCAGTTGTGTCTTTGTTGTCTCTACAACTATTTGCAACTTCCGCTTTCTTGTCTTCCACTATGGATACTAAGAAGCAAAGTTTCCACTCTTATGGAAGATGTAGTATTTGATCTTACTAAAATCTCTCTTCTACCTAAATAGTTTTCTATGTCCCTCACTATCATCTTCTCAATGGAAACTTTCCATTTAATTTTCTTCATCTTACTTACAATGACTAAGTTTTCATATAGTTCTCCTTGCCCTTGCTTGTTGGTCCTAGATTTTTTATAAGTATCCTCTTGTATGCAATCATATGTAAGTCTCTTCTACTTGGGAATATGCTCCTAGGAATATATTCCCATGATGAATGGTTCCAAAGCCTTAGTGAACCCATTTAGAGAAAGATTCACTAGCTCTTCATCCAATATAGCTTCTCCAATAGCTACAAGCTAGTCACATATGTGTGTGATCCTCATATGTAGCTAGTAACATTTCCCAAAGGGTTCATTTTGCGCTCTCTAAGCTTAGTTTTTAGAATCATCTTTTGAAACATTTTATCACTTTAAAAAATTCATACCATGGCATAAAACATCTCCTTATATTTGGTTTTTTTGTATGGAAGTACTATAGTATGGGAGCGTCGAGAGGTGAAGTGGTCAAAATTTTCAGTGGGATCTAGGTGCGAGATACCCGAGTGGCTCGGATGGTTCCTAGAAGTGTTATAGCTGATGTGGAAAGTATGTATGTTGTGTTTTTATCGATTCCACTTCCTTAAGATCACATAGGAGGTTGAATCCAATCATAGTAGCCTCTCCTCATATGTTTACCCCAGTTGGTCGGTTACTTGATTAGATGTGGGAGGAGGGTGATACAATGTGGTATCAGAGCATGGTTCACTCCTCGAACTCGATGTGAGGTGTTTTTTTCATGAATTCATGTTGTTTACACGTGTGATTAATCATCCTCGTGGTCTATGTGCTTGTTGCATATGCATGGTGTCAGTCATGGTTGTAGTGATGTCTCCATGTGGAAGAGGATGTTGTTGTTCTGAAGTAGGATGTCATGAGTGTATGATTGGTTACATGATTGCCTATTGTCAGTGTATGTTGGTATGGTTATTGTTGTCATGCATCACGTCATGGTATGTGTAGTTGATATGGGTATACATTGATGACTGGACCTTTGTTAGGCTAATGGTTACATGGTTATGTGCTTATGTATTATATGTCTATATGCTATGATTATGTTTATACATGTATCATGATAATTTGATGATATTGCAGATGAGATATCCTCGCTGAATTTTGCTAAGGTACTTTGGTTTATTGTGATTTGATTTAGCAAACATAGTATGCCTTGCAGAAGAAAGATCAAAATTACTAGCAAGATCGTAGAATACAAATAATCTCCCTATGAATTAGATGAGCAGTGTGGTGTTGGGAACTCTTCTGATTTAGTAGACACATTGAGAAGCTTGAAGGAAGAAATAAGGAGTTTTAAGTTAGACAATGACACGATCATAGAGGAAGAAGAGAAACTAGTAGAGGTTAATGCTATACATCTTTAGAGTTTGTCAGAATTGCAATGGAAAAGGCCACTTTGGATCATCCACGGATAGGAGGAAAGATCAAATGGGGCATATCGAAGTAGTTCTCATGGTGGACACATTTCAGACATAGATGACACTATTAGAGATGGAAGAGTGTTGGACACTCCAGATAGGACAAGTGATTGATACATGTATTATTCTAGTTCTAGTACTGTTAGGCATCATGATCATCACTATTATCATCCTTATAGGACGAGTGATAGGAGATACTTGCCAGATAATTTTAAGAAAGAAAAGTCACCTACTTTTGATGGAGACATGAAGAAACGGGAAGATGTAGAGGCTTGGATACTTAGGATGAACAAATTCTTTGAGTTGCATGAGAACACATAAAACATTGAGGCTATAATTTCTATCTTTAGTTTGAAAGGTAAAGCAGACATTTGGTGGGAATATGTGAAGCAGCTCAGAGACATCAGGACAAAGGACTTGAGTTGGCAAGAATTCAAGATGATTTTTAGGAAGAAGTACTTGTTAGAAAGGTACTATGAAAGTAAGGCCAAAGAATTCTATGAGATAAATATGGGATCAATGATAGATGAAGAGTACATGAAAAAATTTCTAGAGCTATTTAGGTATGTACTGTATCTTAGATATGATAAGGCTAAAGTTTTGCGATTTGTCGGTGGATTTCCATTAGAATTTAGAGATTGGATTGAGTATGATGAGCCTCAGTCACTTGACGAAGTCATTGGGAAATTGAAACAATTTTATGAAAATTCAAAGCGTAAGAATGAATCCCAGTAGTTATCACTCAGGTTGTCCCTTGGCTCCTTAAGGGATACGGCCGACGTAACCACAAAACAATCTTTGGACTACAGGTCCTAGCCTACCTGCAGTCAGAGAGGGCTCTCTCTTTATAATATAGCTTTGTTTAAGGGTGATTTTAGGCTAGTTATGATGTACTTGGGTTTTGTTTGAAATTTGGTGGTATGGATGATGATACAGACAGAGTTGGCCTGCATAGTGGGAGAAGTTTAGACCATTGGGCATGGAGTTAAGGATTAAGGTTGCTAGTGCGTTTTCTTGGTCACAAGAGGAACTACAGAGCACTATAGTTTAAACAAGGAACAATATCAAAGCTGGAATAAGGATGAAATGGATGTCAGGGAATGAAAGATAGCTAAGCAGCTTTCATTATGCTAACAGAGGGAAGGCGAGTGAACATTATATAGGAGCAATCAAGGATTCCTAAATAACAGTCATATATGAAAGAACTAGTGTAAATATGAGCAAAGAAGTATTCATATTTAGGACTAATTCAGAAGAAAACATGGAGAAATAACAGGAATTGAGAACAGAGTACAACTAAGCAACATCTGGACTATTCTTTCTTCCTGCAATTTAGATCATGACATATAGATGATATAGCATACATAGAAACAGAAAACAAGGGAGAAATACTTATTGTTCCATGAAGAAAGCATTAGAATTCTGCAATCAAATCTTTATCCATCAAATCCACAAAGAGACAGTCCATAAGCCAACATTCTAGCAATCTTTGTTCATTAAATCTCTCGAAGTATACATCGCAAGTCCAGAAAGAGGATTATCAACCAACCAACCCTTAATACATTGTTTGGGGAGGTATTTATAAGCAAAATATCTACAAAACAGATCTGATAAAATATCTAGAGCAATAACTCTGATTAACCTAACATATGCTTGAAATAAATGCCAAAATATCTATCTAATGCTGTGCTGGGGGCAGCAACATCAAAAATGAGTTAATATGGTCCTTTGAGCCATGCGCTGGCCATCTCTGTACTAACTGTGCTTTGGGTTCTGTCGCGCTGCTCTCATATGGTTTAAATGCCCATAAATCTGTCTTGGCGAGCTTTAAATGGGCTTTTACTGTTTCTTTGACTTGCTTGGAGCCTTTCAATGTTCATCTGCCTTGGAAATAAGGATTTCCACTGAAAAATATTAACTGATACACTTTGCCGCAACACTGATACTCTTTAACATTGAATCATGACCTTTCCTTCCACTGATACGCTTTAATGCTGCAAAATCGCCCTTGCTCGCCACTTTATGGCAAGATTTGAATGCTGCTACGCTTTCTGTGGCCTTCTGCAGGCTTTGAAGGAGTTTTGGCGCTGGCCGATCAAAACTTTATCAAAAATGAAGAAATGTTGTACAAATGGCGGATGATTTGTGAAAACATGACTGTACGGAGGCTGTGCTCGTTGTCCGGAGCAAATATGGGCTGAAGCGATAAAAAACGGTCGAGGAATGGCCACATTTCCTTTTGAAAATGGAGCGCACACAGGTGCCGAACAGAAATCATGGAGAAATGCCCTTTTCCCTATATAAAGCGAAAAATCACTTTACACAGGAAAATTGATGAAAAATGGAGTGGGAGCGACACTGTAGCAGAAATTAAATCCGGCCGCGCGCAATCGGCGATCGGCGATCGGCGGAACACCAAACCACAATGCCTCTAATGAGCGATGAATCACGCAGACCCGAAATGCTATAGGATCACTTTTTATTGATTTCGGGTCCGGCCCATCGGTGAACCCTTATCGGCGGATTTACAATGAAATGGGCCTGCGGACCCGAAATCCCTTCAAAACTGTTTTTTATAACTTATCGGATCCAGAATATGGAGCGTACAGTATTGACCCTTGCGGACACGATTCATATTAAGCTCCACTAAAAAATACTTCGGCTTCGGGATATCGGAGCTCTCCCACTTTGCTGTACAGGGGCTCCTTTTGGACCCAAAATTTTTATATGCCGCACTTTATGGTATTTCGGCTCCGGAATATCGGAGCGATATATGGGGCTGCGACTTAATGAGGACCGTTGATCTGAGGGCCCGAATGGGCGGCTGCGATTAAATCGGCATTTTGCTATCGGCGGGGACATGAAGGCGGGGCTCTATATATATGCAATCGCTGAAATGGTCTGAGCCGTTGACCTGGGCGGGGGCGATGGACGGTGGTCGCACGATCACGATGCGATATATGCGGAAAAAGGAAAAATGCAATAGGAAATGGCTCTCAATAGCGATATCGCTTCGGATGCGATAGAAATATCACATCGGAGCAAGGGGAATGGGGCATATATATGGGCCAACAAGCATTGCGACTGCCGATATCGCATCGGAGGAATGATTTATGAATCGGCCAAGGGATAATGCAATCAGCAAAGGCCTTTTGCAATTGGAGATGGGTTTTAGTGCATCGGAGGAAGGTTTTTAAGCTTCGGAAGGGTTTGTTAATGCATCGGAAGGGGTCCGATAGCATTTGAAGGGGGTTTTTGTGCTTTGGAAGGAGTCCAAATGCATTAGAAGAAGGTTTAAGAAGCAACACTGAGGGTTCTTACTAAGTTTCAAGAAAACTTAGTAATTCCCAAGGGAATATTTATGGTTATATTTCAACCAGAGGGAGGGGATATGTAAATAGGTGGATTTTATACATACTTTAGTAAGGGGAAGGGAGAAATCATGGGATTTACATAATAATGTTACGAGTTAATATGATTGTGACAAGAAAGCGCTAAGTTTAGAGATCTTAGGCTTAAAAAGGGGAAATAGAACTTGTAGAATGAATAAAAGCACTCCTAAGAAAAGTAGACCTTTACTTAGGCAAATGATATGAAAATTGATGAATTTAGGAGATGTCAAGTAGATCTTGACCTCTTTAGGGGAAGTTAGTGAATGATTTGGGGAAAAAAATGAGGAAGGGGAAGTTAGACATGCCTCACTTGAGCTGCTCCAAATGGATTTTGCCTTAAACTTGTGATCTGAATAGATATAACACTTGAAAACATGAAATGGATCACAACTCATCATTCTGCCACCTCAGAACTACCTACCAAGCCTACTTACCTAACATTTTTTCTTCTTTTTCGTTTGGGTGCACTTGAACTAGCAGACCCAGCTTTTCAACTTTTCTTTTTGCTATCCTCCTATATGAATCAATCCTTATTTCTTTCGGGGCTCAAATTAAGCAGTTGAGCGCCCAAGATTCTCTACCTATCTACAAATCTGCTAAGATTAAATAGTTTGGACAGATATTCATTCTCTATCTTCTAAAACAAGCAATTTAAACCTAGGGAGGCCAAGATTAAGCTGTGTGGCCTTCCCTTAACTGTGAAACTCTTCAAAAATGGAACTTTTGTAGCATGGAAAAGATGAACATTTTTGGCATGTAAAATAGTCAATCATGAAATATGAACACCTATTGCAATAGGAGGCTAACAGTGGCTCCACTTGGGGATGGCTTTTCCATGTGAAAAGCCAAGAACAACAGGTCAGACTGCCTCGATCTTCAATTGTTGCTGTAAACTGAAACTCTCCTTCTCTGTTTTTGATACTATTGACTGAATCTTTTAAATCTTTTATACAACACTTTTAACTAAAAATTGCTGTAAAACCACAGTGCTGCCTTTTGCCTCCTTCTGCGTGCTTATTAATATGCATTTTTTCTTGAGCACTTCTTTGGAATTTGATTCAAAACAGTGATCAGAAATTGGGCATTCTTTTGGTTCTTTTCTTCAAAATTGCTACGTTGATTCCTTTATCGGCCTACTGCAAATATTAAAATAAAAGTGCTGATAATACAAGTATTTATGTATAAATATAATACAGCTGCGATGTGTTCAACAAAAGGGACCATGATAACGCTTTAACATTCGGCCATTAACAGGGCCTTCTTCAGCTGCGCTGCCATGTGTAGTCTTCAGGAAATATGTATTGTTGCCCTGCACAGCTGAAATAATAAAGGGGCCTTTCCACAGGGAGTCGAATTTGTCGTGCTTTCCTTTGTCCTCTCTTCTTGAATCCCATCTTAAAACATTGTTGCCGATGAGAAAATTTTCGGCCTTGGTTCTTCTATCAAACATTTTCTTTAGCCTTTCTTGCAAAATCTGACTTCTGTGGTAAACTTGCTCTCTTGTCTGCTGCAAATGAATGGTTTGGTTTATTCTCCTTTGTATATCATTTGGCTCAGCTTGAATCTCTTGCAGCAGCTTGATGATAGGAATGCCCAAAGATGAAGGAAATCTGGCCTCCATGCCATATACTAGCTCATCTGGGCTTATTCCAATGGATCTCTTGGTTGACAATCTGTCTGCCCATAGGGCATTTACAAGCTTTTTGTGCCAGTTCTTCTTGTTTTTTTCCAGCACTTTCTTAATGATGTTAATCAGACTCTTGTTGGATGATTCGACCAAGCCATTACCTTGAGGGTAATAGGTTGTGGAGTGGCCTAAGGTAATGTGGAATTTGTGGCAAAAACTGATCATTTTCTTGGATTTGAAGGCAACAGCATTGTCTGTAATGATCTTTTCAGGGCAGCTGAATCTGGATAGAATGTTGGTTTCAAGGAATTGGATAATGGTGGAGTCATTGGCTTGCCTACATGGGATGGCTTCAACCCACTCGGTAAAGTAATCTGTGGCTGTTATAATCCACTTATGCTGGCCAGAAGAGGATGGATGGATTTCTCCAATGAAGTCAAGGCCCCATTGTTGAAAAGGCTTCTCGATTGAACTGGGCTTAAGGGGCAAGGGCAGAAGCTTTTTTTTTCCTTCAAGGATTTGGCATTTGTGGCATGAAACAACAAACTTTCTCACATCAGCAAAGATGGAGGGCCAATAGTAACCAGGCTTAGTATCTTATCAACAATAGACTTCCAATATAAATGCCCTCCACAGTCCCCTGCATGGAATTCTTTCATAACACTGTCAGTTTCATTTAAAGTTAGACAATTCAACAATATTCCTTCATGATTTTTCCAAAACAGGGCACTATCTAAGACACAAAACTTTGAAGCTTTCATTTTTAAAAATCTCTTTTTGGTTCTGGACAACCCTGGGGGAGCAAACAGGTTTAACAATATAAAACAAATATCAGCATACCAAGGTGATTGCAAGAAAGCTTGACTGATCTGTGGAGTCGCCAGCTCCTGTTCGTTGTCCAGTTCATTTATGTCTAAGGCTTGGAAATTTGTTTCGGACATCAGTTTGGCTAAACCTTGTCCCTTTATCAGTTTAGTGGGCTTTATCTCAATGTCATACTCAAGGATATTGGCAATCCATTTGCCTCTTTTGCTTTCTATTCCCTCTTGAATTAATATGTCTTTTATAGCAGCATTTGGAACATAAGCAATCACATGTGAATATAAAATGTAAACTCGGAAATCATTGATGGCCTTAACAAGGGCATAGGCCTGCTTTTCCATTATTTGATATTTCAAGGGTGCATCTCTAAGGGGTCAGCTGAAAAAAACAATAGGCTTTTCATTTCCTTGATCATCCTTTTGCAAAAGGACAGCAGCTATGGTGTGTTTAGATGCAAATGAAAAAATGATGAAATCATATCAAATTGAGGGCTTGTGAGGATTAGTGCTTGGGTTAATGCAGTTTTTATGCCCTCAAAGGCTTGCTTGGCTTCTAAGGTCCATTTTACCTTGGAATCCTTTTTTAACATGTTATTCAGCATTCTTGTTAACTCAGCCAAGTTTGGGATAAATCTCCTTAGGAAATTGATCTTTCCTAGGAATGCTTGCAATTCTTTGATGTTTCTTGGATAGGGGATTTGAAGAATGTCTTGGATCCTTTCCGGGTCGATTCTAATTCCATCTTTTGAAATAATATGGCCCAACAATTTTCCTTCTTCTAGGCCGAAGAGAGACTTCTTGGGGTTCAAGGAAATGCCATATTTCCTACAGGTTAGGAACACTTGCCTTAGGTGTTTAAGATGCTCTTGATCAGATTTTGAAAATGGGGTAAGGTCATCAAGGTAGACCACTAAGAAATCATAAATCTCTTTGGCAAAGGCAATGTCCATTGCCCTTTGAAAAGTAGCACCTGCATTTTTTAGTCTGAAAGGCGTTTTTACATATTTAAAGGTTCCCAACGGTGTTGTAAAGGCTGTCTTGTCTTGGTCATCCGGGTGAACAAGTATTTGATTGAAACCTGAAAAGCCATCAAGCAGTGAAATTCTAGAAGACCCCACAACCCTTTGTAGAATGTGGTCCTTTTTTGGCAATGGGTAGTGATCCTTAAGGGAGACTTGGTTCAGATTTCTTAAGTCTATACATAGCCTAATCTCACCTGTTTTCTTTCTTGTGCGCACTAAGTTGGATACCCATTCTGAAAATCTGATTGGTGCAATGATACCTGCTTCAAACATTCTCTTCACTTCTTTCACAATAAAGGGGAGAAGCACAGGATTGATTCTCCTTAGTTTTTTTTTGAAAGGCTTTTGGTTTGGTTTCAAAGGAATGGTATGTTGGATGACTGAAGTATCATAGGACTTGGGGTCCTCATAACTCGAGGCAAAGACATCTTGGAACTCTTTAAACAAGTCAACATATTTTGGCTTTTGATCAGGAGGCAAAGACTTGGACAGTTTAATCATTTTGGGCTTCTCTTCTGTCCCAATATTACAGTCTTCAATTGCAGCATTTAAGGGTTGCATTTTTGGTTTCTTAGGGATATCATTTGCATCAAAGATGTCCTCTAATGGAGTGAGACCAGCAGGCAGAAAATTGTCCTTTAAATCCATCACTTCGGCCTCTACTTCAGCTATTTCATCCAAATTCATTTGTTTCAGCTCATGAATGTTTTTGTCATCAAAAATAGTTGGGTGTAGCATTTGTTTTGCTGCTTCAGCTGTTATGGTCTACTCATTTTGGTTTACTGCTTGCTATGGAACATCCATGGCATCCATATCAATGTTTAAGATTGAAAATTCTTGCGGTAAAGTCAAGAAATTGTTAATCTGTGCATTGTTTTCAAACACTTGTCAGTATTTGACATTGTTAGGGACTGCAGGCTTGTGCTTTATCTCAGCAGTAAAGTGGTGATTGGGCTCAAAAGGAAGCTTACAAGTGCTAGCAAAAGTAGCTAGGCTGTGTGCATGTAGATTATGGCTTCTTGGAATTTTAGTAAGCTGGGATTCAGTGAAGGTATTGCGTATTGCAGTGGCAACAGTCCTATAAGCTCTTAGCCTTCTATCATTAGTGACAAAATTTCATTTCATTTGATGTATGATTAGGTCGGAGTCACCTAGAATGGAAACTTTGGAAGCTCCTAGAGATTTGATTAGCTTAAGGCCTAAAAGGAGGGCTTCATACTCCGCCATGTTGTTGGTACATCTGAAGTTTAATCTATAAGCATGACCCTCTGCATGATTATTTTGTGTATTATGGATCCACACTCCTGCCCCTGCTCCTAGCTTATTAACTGAACCATCAAACTCCAAATACCATAGGATTTCTTGCTCTTCACTAGTATTGAGAGTTTCAACCATTTTAGGAGTGGGCAGATTTGAATTTTCTGTTTCGGGAGGTTCTTCTTGTGTGCTAGTTGCATTGATTGTTTTGACAATTTCATGGGTATGGGCAACCGATTCCTCATTTATGCATGTTTCTTGTTCTAAAGACAAAGGCTTATCATCAGTTGGAGGACTTGTTTCATCATTAAACAAAATAAAAGAATCCATATCGGAATGGATTGAGTAAATTGGAAAGTTTTGGGGATTTTCCTCACTACTTACCACATATTTCATGAGTGTTTCCCTATACAATCTCTTTGGTTGCCCAAAGTCTGATATAGTAGCATAAGAGAGGTCTAATTGGAGAGATCCTTGGAGTTTTGCTCCCCATGATCTTGATAAGAGCATGCCATACTTTGGTGGAATGTCAACAACCACCACGTCCATTAGAATTGTTTTGTTGGGATATTGGACTAAAGACATGCGTAAGTCTTTGATTAAGCCTAAACACTTGACCTGACTTGAGTCAAAGGAGAATAAGTCTTTGTAGGGTCTTATAACATCAAGGATTAGCTTCTCCATTACAACTTTGGGCATAAGGTTGTGTGAGGCACCTGAATCAAACATGGCATTATGCAAGACTTTATCATGTATGTGTAAACTGACATAAAAGGGTAGAACAACTCCATGTGTTGATTTGCCATCGACTTCAGGTCCGAAAAGGAGCTCGGGTTGATCATCTAATACATTCACATCATCCCTATTCTCTGGCATTTGCAGCGATCTTTTGGTTTGCTTCCTATAGATTTCATGCTTTGCAAGTTCAGATAAAGGGATAGATACCTTAAGTTTGGCAATTTCTGCCTCTAAATCAAATGGTTTATCCAATTGGGTTTTAGTATTGTGAGAGGCAGGCTTCCCTTTTTCCATTGGAGTATCAACGATTTTCTCTTGTTCTTCATTGATTTCTTGAACTATTTCTGATTTGGAAAGGTTTTTAGGAGTCATATTCGAATTCTCTTTTGAGGAAGAAGATACCAAAGGCTGCTTTTTAGAGGGCCGCATGTCAGATACATCCTCTATGGTCACTTCTTTTAATTTTGGGTCTGTTTTATCAGCAGGTCCTGTGATAGCGGCCTTGTCTTTTACTTTCTTAGGCTGCTTGGCATCCTTTGGCTTGATGGGATCAGACACATCAATGGTTCTTGTTCTCAATTTGTATTGCTTGTGAACCTCATATACTGCTGAATCATAACCTTGTTTAAAGTCAAAAGACTCACCAGACTTAGTCTGAAATTGATTTATATCATGGTCATCTTGGTCTTCTTGGGTTAGAAAAATTTGTTACTCACCCTTAAAACCCATCAAGTTTATGTGAGTGTCCTCTGTCTGCTCACTAGATGTGGATGCTTCAGCATAGTTTTCATGAAAAGGAGGTCTTATAACATGGTCAGGGCTAGCCCTTCCAACGTTTAGGTTTTGGTTTTTCCTAAAATTTGGGTTTCTGATAGTATTGGTTTGTTGTCCTTCCCATGATGTTTTTCTTTCCATGGTTCCCATTCTATCTTCAAAATTGTTCACCTTATTGAAGATTGCATCCAAATTTTGCTCAAATGCTGGGGGTTCTTCCTTAAAAGTGGTTCTTCTCTCGGCTCTTGCTCTATTTCTTTTGGCAATCAGGTTTGCCTCCACACTAACAGCTACATTCTGCATGTCTGCTAAGGTTTGAGGGGCTCTCTCCCTCAATTGATATGCCATGTCGGTATCAAAACCATCTGGGAATTTATACAAAGCAAGATCAGGTGGAGGTCTGAGGTTCTGTGGGATTGCATTATAAACATTGTTAAATCTTGCACAATAGTCTAAGAAAACCTCTTGAGGGCCTCTTTTTATAGTATCATATTCTGATAATATGTGCAGGGGATCCTTCTTTTTCTCCCATCTGTTAAGGAATGTTTGGTAAAGAGCCTCTGGATCAGCTATGGAATTTGCAGGGAGAGCTCTAAACCAGGGTCTTACATCACCTGTGAAACTTGGGACAAAAATCTTCATTCTTACATGATCATCATCTATTTCATAACTCTCAAAATAATCCTGCATTTTCTTGGTGCGTTGCAGGGCTGTGCAAGAACCAGTACCATCAAAATATGTGATTTTAGTTTGGTAATCCTGAGGCATAGCCCCAGGATTAGCAGGCAATTGTAAAGGAGCATATCTATTCGCCATATTTACTGGTATAAGTGGAACAACAGGAAGGAATGGACTGACTGGAATAGTAGTAATAACAGTGGTAATGTGAGTAGTATGTGCAGTGAATGGAGGAGTGGAAAAGGTGCTTTGAGAGGTGGGTGATGAACTAGGGGAAGTAAGGTTTGAACGAAATAAAACTTTGAAAGGGGTTGGAACACAGCTTGGCTGAACTGTTTTAGGACTAGAATCAGCAATATCCTCTTTTCCCTCTTGTTTCCTTAGAAAATTTGGGATTAAATTGGGATTTTCAAAAAGAGCTGGGGGATTTAGGTCTGGATTTGACCTTGTATAGCATGATTTCTTCTTGGGAGCCAGCTTCTAACTTATTTTTTTGGAATTTTCTGAAGATTTCCCCAGCGGAGTCGCCAATATGTTATCACTCAGGTTGTCCCTTGGCTCCTTGAGGGATACAGCTGAGGTAACCACAAAACAATCTTTGGACTGCAGGTCCTAGCCTACCTGCAGTCAGAGAGGGCTCTCTCTTTATAATATAGCTTTGTTTAAGGGTGATTTTAGGCTAGTTATGATGTACCTGGGTTTTGTTTGAAATTTGGTGGGATGGATGATGATTCAGACAGAGTTGGCCTGCATAGTGGGAGAAGTTTAGACCATTGGGCATGGAGTCAAGGATTAAGGCTACTGGTGCGTTTTCTTGGTCACAAGAGGAACTACAGAGCACTATAGTTTAAACAAGGAACAATATCAAAGCTAGAATAAGGATGAAATGGATGTCAGGGAATGAAAGATAGCTAAGCAGCTTTCATTATGCTTACAGAGGGAAGGCGAGTGAACATTATATAGGAGCAATCAAGGATTCCTAAATAACAGTCATATATGAAAGAACTAGTGTAAATGTGAGCAAAGAAGTATTCATATCTAGGACTAATTCAGAAGAAAACATGGAGAAATAACAGGAGTTGAGAACAGAGTACAACCAAGCAACATCTGGACTATTCTTTCTTCCTGCAACTTAGATCATGACATATAGATGATATAGCATACATAAAAAGAGAAATACTTATTGTTCCATGAAGAAAGCATTAGAATTCCGCAATCAGATCTTTAGCCATCAAATCCACAAAGAGACAGTCCATAAGCCAACATTCCAGCAATCTTTGTTCATTAAATCTCTCGAAGTATACAACGCAAGTCCAGAAAGAGGATTATCAACCAACCAACCCTTAATACATTGTTTGGGGAGGTATTTATAAGCAAAATATCTACAAAACAGATCTGATAAAAGATCTGGAGCAATAACTCTGATTAACCTAACATATGCTTGAAATAAATGCCAAAATATCTATCTAATGCTGCGCTGGGGGCAGCAGCATCAAAAATGAGTTAATATGGTCCTTTGAGCCATGTGCTGGCCATCTCTGTACTAAATGTACTTTGGGTTCTGCCGCGCTGCTCTCATATGGTTTAAATGCCCATAAATATGTCTTGGTGAGATTTAAATGGGCTTTTACTGTTTCTTTGACTTTCTGGGGGCCTTTCAATGTTCATCTGCCTTGGAAATAAAGGTTTCCACTAAAAAATATTAACTGATACACTTTGCCGCAACACTGATACTCTTTAACATTGAATCAGGACCTTTCCTTCCACTGATATGCTTTAATGCTGCAAAATCGCCCTTGCCCGCCACTTTATGCCAAGATTTGACTGCTGCTGCACTTTCTGTGGCCTTTTGTAGGCTTTGAAGGAGTTTTGGCGCTGGCCGATCAAAACTTTATCAAAAATGAAGAAATATTGTACAAATGGCAGATGATTTGTGAAAACATGACTGTACGGAGGCCGTGCTCATTGTCCGGAGCAAATCTGGGCTGAAGCGATCAAAAATGGCCGAGGAATGGCCACATTTCCTTTTGAAAATGGAGCGCACGCAGGCGCCGAACAGAAATCATGGAGAAATGCCCTTTTCACTATATAAAGCGAAAAATCACTTTACACTGGAAAATTGATGAAAAATGGAGCGGGAGCGACACTGTAGCGGAAATTAAATCCGGGCTGTTGGATCACGCGAAGGCAGATCCAACAGTTGGCACGCAATCGGCGATCGGCGATCGGCGGAACACCAAACCACAATGCCTCCGATGAGTGATGAACCGTGCAGACCCGAAATGCTATAGGCTCACTTTTTATTGATTTCAGGTCCGACCCATCGGCGAACCCTTATGGGCGGATTTACAATGAAACGGGCCTGCAGACCCGAAATCCCTTCAAAACTATTTTTTATAATTTATCGGATCCGGAATATGGAGCACACAGTACTGACCCTTGCAGACCCGACGCATATTAAGCTCCACTCTAAAATACTTCGGCTCCGGGATATCGGAGCTCTCCCACTTTGCTGTACAGGGGCTCCTTTCGGACCCGAAATTTTTATATGCCACACTTTATGGTATTTCGGCTTCGGAATATCGGAGCGATATATGGGGCTGCGACTTAATGAGGACCGTTGATCTGAGGGCCCGAATGGGCGGCTGCAATTAAATCGGCATTTCGCTATCGGCGGGGACATGAAGGTGGGGCTATATATATATGCAATCGCTGAAATGGTCTGAGCCGTTGATCTGGGCGGGGGCGATGGACGGTGGTCGCGCGATCACGATGCGATATATGTGGAAAAACGGAAAATGCGATAGGAAATGGCTCCCGATAGAGATATCGCTTCGGATGCGATAGCGATATCGCATCGGAGCAAGGGGAATGGGGCATATATATGGGCCAACAAGCATTGCGACTGCCGATATCGCATCAGAGCAAGGGGAATGTGGCATATATATGGGCCAACAAGCATTGCGACTGCCGATATCGCATCGGTGGAATGATTTATGAATCGGCCAAGGGATAATGCAATCGGCAAAGGCTTTTTGCAATCGGAGATGGGTTTTAGTGCATCGGAGGAAGGTTTTTGAGCTTCGGAAGGGTTTGTTAATGCATCGGAAGGGGTCCGATAGCATTTGAAGGGGGTTTTTGTGCTTTGGAAGGAGTCCAAATGCATTAGAAGAAGGTTTAAGAGGCAAAACTCAGGGTTCTTACTAAGTTTCAGGCAAACTTAGTAATTCCCAAGGGAATATTTATGGTTATATTTCAGCCAGAGGGAGGGGATATGTAAATAGGTGGATTTTATACATACTTTAGTAAGGGGAAGGGAGAAATCATGAGATTTACATAATAATGTTAGGAGTTAATATAATTGTGACAAGAAAGCGCTAAGTTTAGAGATCTTAGGCTTAAAAAGGGGAAATAGAACTTGTAGAATGAATAAAAGCACTCCTAAGCAAAGTAGACCTTTACTTAGGCAAATGATATGAAAATTGATGAATTTAGGAGATGTCAAGCAGATCTTGACCTCTTTAGGGGAATTTAGTGAATGATTTGGGGAAAAATGAGGAAGGGGAAGTTAGACATGCCTCGCTTGAGCTGCTCCAAATGGATTTTGCCTTAAACTTGTGATCTGAATAGATATAACACTTGAAAACATGAAATGGATCACAACTCATCATTCTGCCACCTCAGAACTACCTACCCAGCCTACTTACCTAACATTTTTTCTTCTTTTTGGTTTGGGTGCACTTGAACTAGCAGACCTAGCTTTTCAACTTTTCTTTTTGCTATCCTCCTATCTAAATCGATCCTTATTTCTTCTGGGGCTCAGATTAAGCAGTTGAGCGCCCAAGATTCTCTACCTATCTACAAATCTGCCAAGATTAAACAGTTTGGATAGATATTCATTCTCTATCTTCTAAAACAAGCAATTTAAACCTAAGGAGGCCAAGATTAAGCTGTTTGGCCTTCCCTTAACTATGAAACTCTTCAAAAATTCAACTTTTGCAACATGGAAAAAATGAACATTTTTGGCATGTAAAATAGTCAATCATGAAATATGAACACCTATTGCAATAGGAGGCTAACACCAGTAAGGATGGAAAGGAAAAGGAAAATGTAAATCTAAATGGTAGCCAAAAATAACAAGGCCTCAGAATGTAGATGAGCAAGAAAATGTGGCACCACAAAAGAGGTTCAATGGAGCTAGACAGGGACATGGGTCACAACAACATCATACAGGTGAGGGTACGGGTCAGTTGGAGTATTGAACATGTGGTAAGGAGTGTCATAAGAAATATTTTCCATTGAATCAAGATGGTAGGCCTTAGATATATAATGCGTAGGAGGCACACACTATTAGAGATGTTGGTCAGAGCATTCCTCATATTTACGCATCATTGGATAACAAAGAGGCAAATCATTAGGCATTTATCATTGAGATGGATGGTAACCTTTGTGATCAAGTTATTTCTATTTTGATTAACCCTGGATCTAATTATAGCTATTTTAGACCTCACTTTATGGATAAGTGTGGTTTGAGTACGGAATTGCATGTAGAATCTTGGTTAGTGGAGTTGGCTACAGGTACAAAGAAGCGAGTTCATCATTGGGTGAGAGATTTTGCATTTGATTTAAATGGTATGTCTACCGCATCACATTTGAATATATTACCATTGGGATCATACAATATGTTGTTGGGCATGGATTGGTTGTACCTTCATAGAACTAAGGTGGATTATTATGACAAAGCCATTGAGTGTGTTGATGGCAATGGGGAACCAAGAGTCTTATAGGGAAAGAAGAAAGCCACATTATTTAGGATGGTAACAGTTATGTAGGTAAAGGGAAATCATAGGAAAGGGTGTGTGTTATTCATAGTGCACATTTCTAGTGACAAGGGTAAGTAAGTGTAGGATGCAGATCTTTTGAGCAGATACCTAGTTATACAACAGTTTCACGATGTATTTCCTGAAGATATTTCAGAGTTTCCACCTCATATGGAAGTAGAATTTTCTATTGAGTTAGTGCAAGGGGCAGCTCCAACATCAAAAGAACCTGACCAGATGAGCACACCTGAGTTGTTATACTTGAAGGTGCAGTTGAAGGAAATGTTGGACAAGGGTTATATTAGACCAAGTGTATCACTTTGAGGTGCACCTATATTGTTTGTAAAGAAGAAAGATGGTACTATTAGATTATGCATTGACTATAGGCAGTTGAACAAAGTTACCATAAAGAACAGGTATCCGTTATCGATGATTGATTACTTGTTCGATCAGTTGAAGGGAGAAGCAATGTTCTCGAAGATTGATTTGAGATCCAGATATCATCAAGTACGCATTAAGGAAGAATACATTTACAAGACAAATTTACAGACTAGGTATGGGCATTATGAGTATGTTGTAGTTCCATTTGGTTTGACTAATACTCCAGCTACATTTGTGTGCTTAATGAATAGTGTGTTGTGTTCGTATTTGGATAAATTTGTTATCGTGTTCCTTCACGATATATTGGTATATTCTAAAAATAAGGAAGACCATGTCGAGCATTTAGCAACAATGTTGAGATTGTTGAGAGAGAATCAGTTGTATGATAAGCTCAAGAAATGTAGTTTCTTTCAGAACGAGGTACATAACATGGGACATGTTGTTTCCAAGGAGGGAATAAGAATGGATCCAGAAAAGATAAGGTCCATCATGGTGTGGAAAACTCCTAGGAATGTAGATGAGGTTAGGTCCTTCATGGGATTGGTAGGTTATTATAGGATGTTCATCAAGAACTTCTCATAGATTTCTTATCCTATTACATCATTACAGAGGAAAGGTAAGAAGTCTGAATGGATAGAGGAGTGCGAGGCCAGTTTTGAGTAGCTTAAAAATTTGTTGACACATGCACCAGTGTTAAGGATTATAGATCTGGATAAATAGTTTGTAGTATGCACAAATTCTTGCAAAAGAGGACTTGGTGGAGTCCTTATGTAGGATGGACAAGTGGTATGTATGAGTCATGAAAAATAAATGAACACAAGAAAAACTACCTGACACATGATCTTGAGCTCGTAGCAATCATACATGCATTGAAGATGTGGAGGCACTATCTTCTTGGCAGCATGTTTGTATTGATGAGTGATCATATTGGGTCGAGGTATTGATTTGACAAACTGAATATGAATGTCAGGCAAGCTAGATGGTTGGCCATGACCAATGAGTTTGGATTTGAGATTAGGTACATCAAAGGAAAGGAGAACAAGGTGGAAGATGGTCTTAGTAGGTGGGTACAGGTACATCACTTAGCATTTATCATCTCATATGGGATAGACTTATAGGATATGATCTTTCAAGCAGGTCGACAAGATGTCAAGTATATGGAGATTGTGCACAGGTTACATCAGAGTACAGGTACAGGTACATTTACAGTTAGTAGGTACATGTAGTGGTAAAGGTACAAGTACAGGTGCAGTTAGTAGCATAGGTACATGTACAAGTATAGGTCCAGGCGCATAAGATGTAGGCTATTGTCTTACAATTGATGGATTGGTTAGATTCAGAGACAAGATATATGTTCAAGACAGTAGTGAGATCAAGAAGGTGATCTTGAGAGAGTTTCAAGAGAAACCAAATTCGAGTCATCCAGGCTACTAGAAGACATTGACCGCAGTGAAACTTTTTTATTATTGGCTGAATCTAATGAAGGATGTAGTAGAGTTTCTGGCTAGGTGTTTTGATTTTCAGCGTGTGAAGGCAGAGTGTAAACATCCAAGTGGAATGCTATAGCTGATTGCAATTCTAGAATGGAAATGGGAGGTCATTTCAATGGACTTTATGACAGGGCTGTCGAGGACAGTGAAAGAACATGATTCCATTAAGGTTATTGTGGAGAGGCTGGCAAAGGTTGCACACTTCATTCCAGTGAAGTATACATTCTCAGCTAGTGATGTAGCATAGGTATTCATCAGAGACATGGTCATAGCACATGGTGTTCCAAAGAAGATTGTGTCAGACAGGGATGCTAAGTTCACTTTCAATTTTTGGAAGGAGTTGTTTGCAGGTTTAGGCACAGAGTTGGCCTTCAGTATAGCTTATCATCCATAGATAGATGAACAGGTAGAGAGGGACAATAGGATATTGGAAGACATGTTGAGGATGTATGTGATACATCAAAAGTGAATGTGAGAAGTGTATAATCCACTGGTAGAGTTTGCTTACAATAATGGATATCGGGAAAATTTGAAGATGAGTTTGTTTGAGGCTTTGTATGGGTGGAATTGCAATACTCCCATAAGTTGGAGTGATCCAATTAACAAGGGTGTTAATTGGACTGGGCATGTTGGCAGATATGGAACATGAAATGTAGGTTATAAAGAAGAATCTAAAGGTAGCAAAAGATAGGAAGAAGAGTTATGCAGATCACAAGAGGGTTTTCAAGGAGTTCCAGATTGGGGAACAGGTGTACTTGTGCATGAAACCAAAGAATATCTCCTTATGGATTGGATCATGTGCCAAGCTAGTACCATGGTTTTTTTGAACCTTCAATATTGTTGAGAGGATTGGCCTAGTAGCATATTGACTTGCACTACCTCTGGCAGTGAAATTCCATGATTTCTTCCATGTTTCATTGCTTAAGAAGTATGTTAAAAATGTTGATGATGTGATTGACTGGTCTATATTGCAAGTGGAACTAGAGGGAGAATTTTAGTCAAAGCCTTAGTGTATATTACAGAAAAAGGTGTTCATGCTTTGGAACCGAGCAATTGATCCGGTTAAAGTGCAGTGGAAGCTCTTTGGGCCTGATCAAGCTACATGGGAGATGACATATCAGATGTAGGCTATGTATCCTTCATTGTCTGTCGCCTGAGGAAAAGTATTTTTGGTATGGTGTTTTTGTATATGTCTTTGGAATATGTTTTGGTACATGTTTGGTGATGTTTTGGTATATGTACATATCTATATGGATGTAAATACCACCATGAGCTATGTTTTAAAGCTCCAAAAGGCAGTATGGGTGTCATGTCAATATGATTGTCTTGTTGTTATATGTCACGTTGGTTTTCTTCCTTGTAGTGTGATCATTGTAAATACTACATTGAGCTATGATATAGAGCTCCATGGGTAGTATTTTTTATTTTCAACTATTTTTATGAGGTATAGATGTGGTTGAAGATCGAGGATGGTGTCTCGTAAGGGGGAGGGTTCTGTAATATCCCTAGTGAAAATTCCATCTCATAAAAGTTAGTAAAGGAAAAATAATAACCACGATTGATGGGAAACGTATTCCAAGATTAATTTTGGGAAAACATCCTAGTGGTTGTTCATTTCGTTATTAATGGCTAAAGAAATCGGCAAAGGCAATTGCTAAGGCTTTGCAAAGGAAAAAATGACATTTTTGGCACATTTATTTATGAAAATAATGGAGGAAATTGAAGGAAAATAATGGAAAATGAAGAAATAGAGGCCTCTTTGATAAAAAGGCCAATGAGGATCAGTTGGTAACCTTTTGTTAGTTTAGTTTTGGAGCTCTCTCACTATTCTCTCTCTCTCTCTCTCTCACTCTTGGACACTTAGAGTTTTCTTGGAGCACTTTGGCATTGGGTCAATAAAGGAAAAGGAGGCAACGAGGAAGTAGAGATCAAGCAAGAAAAAGAAGATCAAGAAAATATAATAATATCCTTTGTAGGTATAGATTTTCATGTTTATTTTCCTTGCTATATTTTGCATGCATGGTATTGAATCTGGTTCTTTTGTTGTTATGGCATGGGTTTTCTAGGTGTGACAGTGTTTTTATCCTAGCCTTGCCATTTCCAGATAACCATGGTGTTATTGGGTTCTCATGTTTTGGTGGAGCTGGATTGACGGATTGATTTGAATATTAGTGAGGTGGATCCCTGAATGATAGAGCACATGGACTAGTGGTCCCTAAATTAGAATGTGGATCACAATAAAGCCACTCACCTAGTGACCCCTGAGATAGAATGTGGGTTGCGGTAAATCCAAGATTGTATTGCCTCAGTGGGCCTAGGAATCCTTGCCGGTGAATGTTGGGATATACGGTAAAGCCTAGAGGTGGTTGTCCTTGATTATGCCTAGGAATCCTTGCCAGTGAATGGTGGGATATAGGGCAAATACTAGAGGGTTTTGTTTTGGTTTAGGGCGTAGGCATCCCTCGATCAGATTGTGGATTGTAGTAAAGCCTAAGAGACTAGGAGATAGGAAAATTTCTGATGGTGTAGGTGGAGAAATCGGTGGCATCCATGCTTGTTTTTTCTAGTGATTTGTTGTAGATCATGGTAAATCTTGCTATTACATTTTCATTCTGTTGGCCTAGTGATCCATGATGGATTATGGTAAAGTTTGGTTTCTATTCATTAGGGTGAGGTGGTTTAGCCTCGGGATGCCCTCCTTGGTTATTTTGGTTTGAGTCCCACATTCATGCCTAGAATATGGCACGAGGGTGAATTGATAAAGACATATTTGGGTCAACCATTCTATGGTCGGGTGCAATGTGGTAATCTCATCTCAGGTTTTGATTTTGCATCATTAATATGAGATTATTTCTCACTATATTTCTATGAGTATTATATTGGTTTGTATGTGGATCATATGGTTGTGATTTCATTGGTATTTTTGTTGCTATTATGTTGGCTATGTATGCATTTTATGATAGTGGCTATGTATGGATTTCATCATGTTTTTACTTGTAAGTGAATGGACAATGTATCTATGTCCCAATACATGATAATGCAGTAAATGATATGAGGTAACAATGGTTCTTAGTGACTCTTAGATAGGTACAAGACCCCTATACTTAAATCTATTGTTTACACTTGTAGATTACATATTTGTGATATGTTTGATGAAATGCTTGTCATCGATAATAGGGGTCTGGTTAAGGGCTTGTTCAAGTACTTATATTTGCATCATTGATTCCCTCTAATCTTACTATTCTGAAGGTGTCATTCAATTATGGGTAGTGACCTAGGATCTGGTCCTGAAAAAGTGGCTCAAATCTCAGGGACACTAGAAAAACACTGAGAAAAATAGTCCGTGGAAGTTGGCATGCCTTATCAGCAGAGCGTATAGAGCCTCCTGGATGCAGACAAGCCTACAACATGGGAGTTTCCAGAGGTCAAGTGGTTAAGAACTTAAGTGGAAGTCATGGGCTAGCTACCTGAGTGGCTGGGATGGTTCCTAGAAACCATGTAGCTGACGTGGAAGCTCTCTATGTTATGTTTCCATCGATTCCACATCCTTCAAGTCACATAGGAGGTTGAATCCAATCATATTAGTCTCTAGTCACATTTTTACCCCGAATGGCTGGTTAATTGGGTAGATGTGGGAGGAGGGTGTTAAACATTTGTGTCTTACATTACATGTTGGGTTCCACACAACCCTCCCTAAGCTCTATTAACTTTCCTATTTCCCCAACCAATTCCCAAGACCCTCAAAAAATAAAAGGAAAGAAAAAGTAACAAAGAAGAATAAAACCATGAAAACCAATAGAAATGTGACACCACAACACAGTGGCATATCCATGAACCAAAAATAAAAAAAAATACAAATGAAGTGAAAGAAAATCACAAAACACTTAAAGCAAAATACTAGTAGTAAACAACATGACTCACTCCACATGGGTTCCCCATGTTTCCAAGGGAAATCTCAACCTGAGCCTTCTTAAAGATTTCATGGCAGTCTCTTTTCCCATGAAATCCATGCATCATACTACCATAAACATATAAATATCACTGTATAAATAAATATAAAAATATACTTGTTAGCTTACCTTGTTGTGCCAAGCATGTTTCCTTGTAATTGAACACATACATATATCATCCCTCAAGGGACTCCAGTTCCTTGACGAATCCAATTATAATTGGGAGCCAGTTGTTACACCTGTTAAATACATGTTCAAGAATATAGTACATATCCACATAATGCCGAACAAAACCAAGTTTTAGAAGACTTCCTATATTTATGTAAAGCACTCATTTATTTGGAATTGTGGCTTCCAACATAGCTAAAAGAATTATTTCCCAATTCCTTTCTTTTAAATTTTACCTTACTGCAACTGATTCTTTCTATATATTGTCACATCACCCAACTATTAGTTATATAAAAAAATTAATTGTTACCTTATCATGCTATTACGAAGAATGTTGTTGTGCAGCTATTCACACATGTCATCCACATGTTCCATAGATCAAGATATCATGTCTATTAATTGAAATCAACCTTTAACAAGACTAATATCCATGTCATAATAAACTCATCGGCATTAGTCACACTACTGCAACTAGCACCCAATTACACTCAAGTGCATATCAACTATCTCAACATATAATGTGTTAATAAAACTGTCTTAAAACAAGATATTACTTCCTACAGTCTTATAGACACATGCTCATATCATGCACTTAATCAAACAATCAAACAACATGTGAGCACACTATGCTATCTAAACCAAATATAAACATAATGGGACTCATACCTCAATGTTTCTCATGGGAGGCTATCTCATCGACACAAGTCAGTCCAGATTAGTACGACATAATATCAAAAATTATCATAACCATAACCATTTGCATAGGATAGTCTAGATTAGCACGATACGTAATAAAATCAATATCTTAAATGAAATTATCATAATCATCATGCATATGACCACAATACATATAACGACAAGTTACTATCATTCATGACTATATGTCGCATGTGCATGTGATCGCACTAAACAACTAGCATCTATCATTCACGTAACCACAACAACATTAGAATGAAAGGCATGCATATAACCATCATGCGTATAGCAACCATTAACCATCATAACTGCATGGCCATCATACAAACTTGTATGATGATATGCCCTTACCCTGAGGTCCAGTGCTACAATCTCACTCTAATGATCTGCTTCTCCTGCTTCATCTTAGCCAACACATCAACATCATAATGTACCAACAAAATCATAATGACACAAGGCCACAACAATTACCATCGCAATGCATATCTAACCTAATATGCCAGCATAACCATAACCATAACAAAGCATGCACAACAACATATAGACACTGACATGCAAAACAAATGCATATACAACCAACATGCATTCATGAGAAACACATCCCAAGACATCAACATAATCAACTTCTACATGAAAACAAAAATGTAACAATGACTATCATCATGCATACATAACAAGACATATACGACCTACACGCATGCATGAACACCATGTTCAACCCATCTATTTCAATCATTGAACCATGCTCTCATACCACTCTGATACCACCCTTCCCACATTAACCCTCTTTCACTGGCATGTGCTACTATGAAATGACTCAACCTCCTAGATGACCTTAAGGAAATGGAGTCAACAAAATAAGACTTTACTAACTTCCCTCAGGTTGTACAGGACCCCCAAGGGCTAAACCACCCTTCCAGGTGCCCAAACCCTTAGTTAAGTTGCTTTTCCACCAATATGGACTCGCATAAGCTGGAATAACACTTCCTGAATTTGACTATAACCCTCTAGTCGCATGCACATGCCTACAAGGGAGCGACTGTAGTATTTTTCACCAAATTCTCTTCCAACGATCATAGGATTAAGCTACTTATTCAGGGCTAGTCTCCAGATCAATTCCCAGAACTTGACAAAACTTTCCAGGATGATAAATGACACAAGTAAAAAGTCTCTAATACAAAAATTAATGAAGGAATTTACCTAGCTCAGCCTAATCATGACAACCTTCCATCAAAAAAATGGTGAACATGAAATCTATAGGTCATGAATGCATATTTGAACATACATATTTGAAACTTATCTGGGAAATATCAAGAAGGTCTAATTCCGTCTCACAATAGCTTCCATAACATCTATTAGGTCATGAATTCATCAACCAAAATATGTCATGAACAAGTAAAAGCATGATAAGAACCATAACTAGAATATGTCATGAAACCATGCTTATAAATAGCATATAACAATAATAATAACAATGATAGAACAACCATCAATTTCACATAATATCAAGTATAAATATTCATGAAATACAAGAGGAACTTATCTCTCATTGACATATGCAAAATCCAACCAAGTCAAGGACCTACACGTACCACCTGAGCATAGATTTGGTTGAATCAAATCTTTCTATCATCCATTCAACCTTGTGCCATATTCCAAGCATGAATGTGAAGTCATTGGATAAAAAAATTTGTAAACAACCAAGGGAATCCATAGGTTAAACCACCTCCACCCTCACACTATTGTGATCTCACCTAAACCAGTCCCGAGATCGCAAAAGAAAATCGATCTTGTATGCCTCAAAGTTCCTTTGCCATCCTTGAGGAATTTTCCTATCTCCTCCTACTTGTTGAGGGCTTCTCGAATAAAACTATCTCCATCCACAACCCTTGCGATTTTCCTGAGACCACCTCACCCGAATCCAAAACCTTCCAATAATCCAAAGCTCAACCAAGAATGAATCCCATCACACCATGGTTATTCGAAAATGCGAAGGCAAGGTTAAAAACACTGTCGAAACCTAGAAAAACCCATGCCAATGACAACAAATGAACTAAATTCTCACATTCATATACAATGCATGCCAAAACCAACTAGGAAATCATACATGCAACTTGTTACTTGCGAGTATTCTCACTGAAGGCGCTTGATCCAACCCTTGTTTGCTTGATCCTTGCATTCCTTATGTTTCCTTTTCTTTCCTTTTCCTTCCTTGTCTGTCCTTTGCTTGCTTGCTTGCTTTCTCCTCTTGGTGCTCTTCTTCTCCTCGAAACCAATTCCAAAAATCAACTAACAAAACACTGTGGACTGATCCTAAAAATCCTTTTTTATCATTGATGCCTCTATTTTCATCAATTTCCTCTATTATTTTTCATTTTTCTCCTCACATCAACCTATGACCTTTCTCCTTCATTTTCTCCTAGTTTCCTTTATTTTCATAAATAAAATGCCAATAATGCATTTTTTCCTTTTCAAAGCCTTTTCCATTTCCATTGCCAATTCTGTTAGCCATAATAAATTGAAATGAACATCCACTAGGATGTTTTTCCCAACATTCAGCTTGGAATACGTGTCCCATGACCTTGGTCTTATTTTGTCTTTATTAACTTTATTATATGAACTTTTAACCCAGGCCTGTTATAGTTTTCGTATTCTTTATGGAGGCACATGTCATGAAAATAAAGTTACACATTGGCTATTAGGAGAGATCTTATTTCTTCAAAAACTAAAAAGATACATTAGCTAAGACAACAAACTAAAGGAGAGGTTTGTCCCTCTTAGTCAAAGTAATATGATCTTTCTTTGGCAAAGGAATTTATAATGAGTGTGAGGATGCCTTGTTTATATGGGTCTTCACTACGACATTGAGCCTTCACTATGGAAGACCATTTGTCAGGGTTGAAATTGTATAAGCATGTGAACCTTCTAAGAGTACATATGTCAAAAACATGATTTTATTATTTTTATTTTATTTTTATGCAATGGATATTTTATAATTAATTTTTGTATAATGTACTATTTACTTTGTAGAGTCATTATCCTCTACTCGTGCATGGGTTTGTGAATCATGACTTCCCCCAAGACCTATGACATGCCATATCTAAATTATTTGCATTTGTACATTGGATCACATCAAAGGAGATTCATATGGCTAGCATTCCACTGTGGCATCAACAGATAACTGAGATTGTTTGTATGTTTGAGAAGGAACTGCTGATGAGTTTCTTGGACTTGCAAGTTCACCTTCTAATTCACCTAGTAAATAAGGTTGAATTAGTTGGGGTGGCTTCTTGTCATTGGATGATCTTATTAGACAGGTACATGAATAAATTGAAAGGTTTTGTTTGACAAAGGGAAAAATGCAATGGGTTTATGTTACAAGTGGTATATATCATATGAGTCTTTCTATTATGCTAATGACTAGATCAAGAAGATCGACAAAAAACCATGTGCAGCGATTTGGGACAACAAAAGGGATGAAGACAAAAGAGAAGGGAATCTCCTTGAAATGAATGGAAATAGGGGAATGATATAGAGTGATAGGCTTATCAATTTTCAAATTCATACACAACAACTATTCACATTGAACATCATATTAATGCATATTTTGATCTCCTATATACTATATAGATATGTTGGTTTGATTTCATCATCAAATTTAGAAATTGAACCCATCAACAAATTCATTCTTTACAATATGGAAGGGACACAACTATGGGTCGCATTGTACAAAAAAAGAGGAGGAAATTGGAGAATAACATGAAAGAATCAAATCCATTGAATGGTATAAGTGTGCCTTATCATGGTCATTTAAAAGAAAATATGGCAATGACATTTCCGAACAGTTGGGTTGTTGATCAAGTCAAAGAGAAATACAGTGCATTTCGTTGTTACCAGTGTGTTGAAAAGGATCCACTAAACATTGGGATTGGGTGGAACAACTCGACAATTATAATATATTTATGTAAATATTTAACTTCATATTGCACCCTTGAATTGTAACATCTATATATATTTCATATTTTTTATTATGTTTGAGTTATTAGACACATGGCACTATTATTTTTTCAAATTATTTTAGGTACATATGTTCCCATCTATGTGGGAATATTTACATCATTTTCACATGGAGAATGTCAATTATGGATGCATGACACAATACTATGGAATGAAATTCAAGTTCAACCAATCTAGTCGGGATAGCCACCACGATCAAAACCTAATGTAGGGTATGTTAGGTTACGTTGGAAAGATACAAGAGATCATTTAAGTGGATTTATTTTCATTCGAATGTGTTATTTCTAGGTGCAAGTTGTGGGAAACCTTTGATTAGAATAATGTAAAGGAATATCGTGATAGTGGGTTGATATCTATCAACACTAGAAAGATGTGGCATGAAGCGAGTGAACCTTATGTTTTCTCAAAACACTAGAACTGAGTTTTTTTAACCCAGTTGTGTTGGATAGGGATTGGTGGTTAGTATTAAGACACAACCCTAGATCAAAACATATTTTTGAGAAAAATAATGTTATCATGACAAGGGAGGAAGATAATTAGGGTGATGACAATGGAGAGTGATATGTACTTCTGTTATTTCTTCATTTATACTATTCTTGTACCTTTTTCTTTTCTTTATTTCACTAATTATATTATGTTTATATTCGTCTTGTTGGGATTTTTATATAATTGGTAAGATTCAAAAACATTTTTACACATTTTTGTTTTGCAATGGAAACATTTTTGCACTTAAAATTAAGAATTTCCAATAGCGTACAATATCTCTAATAATAAGTATTGAGGGTTAGAAACCTTGTCAAAATAGGAAAATGGAAAAATAACTAAAATGAGAAAATAGAAAGATTTAGTCTCAACTTAGATCCTTATTGGTTTATTAATCAATTCACATGTTTTTTCTTCTCATTTAGTTCAAAATCAATATAAATCATGTAGTGATAACTCTATGAGGGATTGAACAATGAAAAATTTGTGTATTAATATGTAAGATTAAATTCTATACATTAGGGATAAAGTCATGTTTACTATATTTAAATTACAGTTTTTGCAACATTATGGGAACTAAAAGGAGGCCTTATGCATGTATAAAATGTTGCTTACATTTTTTTATGGAACATAAGATAAGCAAATGGGTTTGCATGGATGCATGAGAGGTTTCAATTTTTTCTTCATCGATAATGGAAAAATTTTGGCTTTTCTTTTGAATGGTAATTATAAATAAAGGTTGAAATAATAAATAATTTATGGCTAACAATTAAATGATAGATAATGTGATAGTGATTAAGATGAATTTGTTTAACTTTCAAATATACTTGGTGATGCATTTTTCTTTCTTATTTAGATTATGTAAAATAAATATATATTTTTATGTATTTACAAGTAAATTATTTAAAGTAGACATGTCTTTATCATTGGGAACATGATGTAATATTAGCTAGGATAAATTTGAAAACATTAATTACAGTGACTATGTCATGATAAGTATGTGGAAAAAATAATATTACTTGAGTTCCTCATTAAGAAATAATCAAATTTATTATTTGTCAAAAGTTTAAATCTAATATAGTATGATTTTTGTATTATTTAACTTATTTTTGTTATTAAAAAGAGTTAAATTTAAACCAATACAATAACAAATAAAGAATCAAAATAGACAGAATTTTATATCTTTATTACTAGAAAAAATTCACTTTCCTCTTTAGGGGAGAGCTTCCAATAGAGCAAATCCCCAACTACAAGTAACTTCGAAAGCCTTATAAGATTTTCTATAAATATTAAATTTAGATTTCTTGAAACTATCATAACATTAGTAATAAATTAACTTTTATAAAAATATGATTTTTTAAATTATATTAAATCTAAATTAACTATAAAAAATTATGACTTAAGTTTTTTAAATTAAACAATAGATTGAATTTTAGAAACCAATATTGAATTGGTTAAATTGTATTTTTGAATAATTTATTAATAATAATAATTTATATTAAAAATTGAATGAGTTACACATTTTCGTCTTATTAAGAACTAACTAAGTTATTTTATGTTTAATTATTTTTTCCTTGTGAGTACTGAAATATTTTAGTAATTAAGTTAGAATGAATATGAATGAACTATATAAGAAATAGGAAAATATTTATGGTAATTTTACAATCGTAGTTTCAACCATATTAAAATTTATATTTTATAAAAATATCTTTGCATTCTTTTTTAAAGTAAGTTGTTTTGCATACAATTTCATAAATAAAATTTTGATATAAGTTCACCAATACATAATCTATAATAAATATTATTTCGTAAGAATAAACATCATGGTGATAACCATCTAACAAAACATAAAAATCATCTAAGATACACATTCAAATTCACTACCATCGTCTAATTATATACTACTCTAGCACATTTAAACGTCATTAGCTAGCACACAAATCTAATAATCTAACAAAGCATCATCATCATGATCACATCTAACAAAACATGAACATTGTAATCTAACATCATCACCACACACATCCTCAAATTAATATATATCTCATGTCGAATCACTTCCACCACATACACATCTATAATCTGTAAGCACATTAAATGAACATATCTAATATGATTTAAAAATATACAAATCAACACCAACATATAAATTAAGTACATAAACATGAATAGAAAAAATGAAATATATATATATATATATATATATATACAAACAAGTCAAATAATTACATCAGGTAAAATAACTGTAATCAAATATTTCATACAATAGACATAGTAGTGACATCCTGGTCTATAGCAGAAGATGATGGATGGTCAAATACTACCTCAATGTGTGTCGAACTCTAAGGTGGAGGAGGAGGTGTCTGGTATGTTATGTTAGGAGAAACATAAGGCACAACCGCTAGCTCTGGCATCTCACCATCAGGCCGTTGAGGAAGAGGTGTACTACTAGAAGGATCATCAGCACCCTAAACATTATTTGATCGGGTAGTACTAACATAAGCATCATGATCACCACCCTCATCATCATCATCATGGTCGCCCACTTCATCATCCTGATTAGCACCCTCGTTTGATGTATCTTCCTTTGCATGGCTTGCATCCCTCATTGCTTCCAGTACACTACTAGCTTCGGCGATATGATGCATTAGAGACATGATCTCATGCGGATAGTGCGTGTATAGGTCCACAACCTAGGATTTGTGCTGATGTCTTGAGCTCTCAAAGGATGGACACCCTCCTCAACTAGAACTCTAGCCAATTTGTCGCAATAGTCCATCCAAAACTCTAACCAACCCTATGAGCCAGGATGCCCATGTCGATGCCCATGCCCTCGTAAGGAGGTGCCTCATACTCATTGGCCTCTCAAATCTCCCCATCTCCTCCATTGAGTGCAGGAGGAGGCATGTCCACATGGAATGTTTCAATGTATACAAAATATATAATACACAACATGATATCCTTATATAATTCTAGTGTGTAAATATGATACAATCGTAAATGTGATTTAAATTTTTCTTATTTACATGGTTCGTTCGGAATTTTATTTTTCGATGTACCTAAATTTTAGTCCACCCTTTGAACTTCAATTTGAATTTTTATTTTTATAAAAAAAGTGTATGTTACCAACTCTATTAAAAATAAAAGAAAAGCTTTGTTATCAACTATTAGATCCACTTCGACAAAGAATCTCACTTGTAATTATTTTATTAATTAAAAATTATCATGAATACCATAATCGAACTTTAAATTTATGGTATTTTTTATTAATCTTATATCTAAAATAATGTTTTATATTTAAAAATTTAAGTAAACATTCCTCCTAATTTACATTAATTGTATAATATTAATGTCAATTCAATTTTTCGGGGGCTTGGTTCTTGTTGTTTATTTTACACTTTTCACGACAAAAACTTTGAGCATGGTTGTTTTGGCTTAGAATCTGGACTTAAAACTAATTTGAATTAACTATATAATATTGGTTTAATTTGAAATGGAAGTAAACATTTTTCTTCTCATTTGGATGAATTGCACAATATTTACTTCAACTCAATTTTCTTGGGATATAATTTTTTTGGAGTAGTTTATATTCTTAATAATTAGGTTTTTGGTCATATTTTTTTTTTTGGATTTGAACTTGTGAATGCGGAATATTTATTTATTTTCCATTAATAATTTGTATTATAAAAAAATAAGATTATATTGATTTTTTTCATTCTTCTTACAAATTCCCATGGATATTAAATATCGACACTTTTTTAGAGTTTCCATAGCCCCAAAACCCACAATTTAAACGAATTAGAACTAAATTTTGATAACAACAGAGAATACTAAAGCTCATTTTCATGGGCTATCCAAAAATAAACCAAACACACATAACATAAAAAACCAAAGGAACTCATACACATAATGAATCATTCAGACTCAAAAGATGAGATAGTAGTTGAAACTCTGACACTCGATCCTAGAGGTTCAACTTTATCAAATTCACAATGCAAGTATTCCTCCATATGAGCAAGCCTTGCATCCACTTTATCCAAGGTGAACCCTTGGTTTCTTAGTAATATGTTAATGTCTTCAATGGTGACAAACACATTGTACCTCAACTTGTGTGTCATTCAAAATAAATTCCAGCTGAGTTCTCATTTACCAATATAAAGCCATTGAGCTCAACTATTGCTTCTTCCTTCCCCTAGCGTGTGAAGGGTCCCGAATCCAGGTAGATAGTTCATCTATAATTTGAGAATCTGAGTGGGATTTCCGCTTCACCCTAGCTTGAATTTGCAACTTGCGGGTTTATCCTCTTGTCTCTAGTAACATTACATTAAAATATGTGGCAACAAAATCTTGAGTGAATAGTATTTTCGTCCTTTGTCCTTATGGACCACTACCTTCGCCCCCTTTGACAACGCATATGCTTTTTGGGCAGCATGGTAGCAATAGAGGGGGCATATCTGTGACAACTGTTGAATATTCCTCTACCAAAAAAGCAACATGAAATAACACAAGACATAGTCCCCCTGACTTAAACACCAACCCACAACATCATCACTAACACTCATAACAAAAACTACGTAGTAGGAGAGATTCCCCAGTAATTTCTCACCCAGACATTGAGATTCCTACCACATAAACCCCAAAATAAGACATATTCATTAAATTAACAAACAATAGAGATTAAAAGACAATAATGAATATACATATTTCTTAATTTGAAGTTATTTCACTATTAGATATTTTTCTTTTTTCTGTTGGAATACAATGATAGAATTTGTGGCTAGATAAAGAATTCTCATTGTTTAAAATGTGTTTTTGAATATATTAATTAATTTGACACCCTAAAAAATCCATATGGCACTCAATTATTTGAAATTACAGAAAAAAAGAAAGATTCCAAAAAATCCTTACTTATTTTCAGGGAAAATTGTCCAGAAACATTGAAAAAGGTTGTTATTGATCTAAAAACCAATATATATGGAAGGGAAACCTACATAATTATTTGGTGCACACTAGACTGATAAGATGTGAAGTTGCAGTGTTTGACATGCAAAGTGGTTGTTTTTCATGGTGGAATGAGCATGCCCAATAGAAAACCAGATGATCCAGATGACTTATCAAGAAGGTTGGATGTATTTGGTGTGAAAATGTGCCAAGGGACATGTACTGAAGACTTAACATGTGTAGGTGCAGATGATTTTGTGGGTAGACAAGTTGGGAGAGAAAGTGGAAGATGTCATGTGATGCTTCAAGGAAAAGAACATAACCTTTGGAATTGGAACCACCACAAATTAAGTTAACCTTTGCAGTTTGGCACCACCACAAATTAGGTTGGCATTATCTATGGGAGAAAGTATACATGAATCAACTACTATGTATCTGCATACACACATAAAGGAGTTATGTAGCTGACAAGTGCACATAGTATGTTGGGGAAACTCGTGGTGCAATTGCATATATGTATGTGGTGGAGTGAACCATATGAAGAAAAAGCGTATCTCGCAGCACACTCACCATATAAGGCACAAACCACAAAGATAAATAGATCGCAAACTAGGGTAGTAGGTTGCTAGAGTCCTACCCAGGTAGGGATAATTTGGTATGTTTCATGGGCTATTGCTACCAAGAGGTGCATAAGTTTTGGTGGATCTTGTTGTAGGTCAAAGGATATAGATTGAGGCCACAAATCTTAGTTGCAGGCCATAGGTTAAGTTAGTCAACTGAAGAGTAAAAGGACTTGATTGGTTTGACACAAGAGTTATATCAAAGAGGATTCAAGTGGACTGTCTTCGGTATAGAAAAATGTACTTTTTGGTTGAGTTGAAAAAATATTGAGAAGGTATGTGGTTCTAGAAAATAGCCCCATGGTATAATAAGTGATATACACCTTGGGATTTAATTCCCCTATATATATAACATAGCAGGTAAATTTTTTAGTCAAACACCCAATTTCACTATAGAACCACTTTAGCCAAGATGTGGGAGTAAGTTCCTAAATCAATAGATGTGACTTCTAGTTGTTGATCGGTTCATACTTATTCAAACAAGAACGCCATACATTTTCATACTTTCTAAAACTGGTAGTTACGAATCCAATATAATGCAATATATGCTAAAGGAAGGGAAGAGTACCTTTTAAAAAACACTGAATTCAAAACTATGTATTAAAGCCACTGGATGGACTCAAGATGTAAGAACCACCATATTGAAGACCAAGACTATATAATATATGGGCACGTGGCCAGTCCTGTAGTTCATAGACCCTTTCCTTTATCAAAGCTCCTTTTAAAGGGGACCTCATGGTCATAACATATGACCATAGGCTACAACCACCACCTCAGTTCTTGAACGCCAACAACTTTTAAACCAAGCCACTTGTGCCTCCCCTTTAACATTTCAGGGAAAAACATTTGGGACAACAATTAAGTTGTTAATTTCCACTCTCTCAAATTCCATCCTAGACCCCTGAGATTTATATGTTCACAACACTTAACAACTTCACCTCACATCTTCTATTGTTAATATGTTTGTCCTTACCCTTGGACTCTATCTCAACCCATTGACCTTCTACCTTCACCTTGACCTCTGGGATGGGAAATGTTCATGACTTTTAACTGGTTTTCCTCCTCCCTTTTCTCATTAATATGTCTGTCTCGTAATTATCAAACATAGTCACTTGTGAAAATATTTAGGGATGGATAGTCTAGGATGACAAATATTCGACACACATATTTTGTCTCCTCCATCTTGTTATGTAACAGGCTCCTCATAGTAACATAAAAATAAGCCTTGGACCATTCTACCTTATGTTATCAACCCTTTCGTTCATATTCTTCTTATACATGGATTATAAAAATTATTAATATACACACAAAATTCCCCTATGTTAGCCCTCCAATCAGATCCAACCATAGGAAGAAACAAGATAACATTGTTAAATTAGTACACATGGATCATAGGGTAATCAGTATAGTCAACTCTGAAATTTCTATTTTTATACACATAATCCCTCTTGCTTTGTCTCCAACCAAAAGATAAATAAATAGAGAATTCAAATCAAGTGTCACACACGAAGGGATCAATGACATAGGAGATCATGTAATATTCCTATAGATTTATTATTCAAATGTTTTACCTTGGATAAAAGTGTCGAATACTATCCTATCCTACCTTGGAGTTTTCATCACTTATCCCTTGAGCTCATCCTACGATCAAGAGTGGATCTCAATCTCGTATTGGTAAATGGATAAGAATTCATGAACTACCTCTCCTTCATATGTATTTACCTCATTCCACAAGCACATGACTGGTTGTTGGTTTTTGGAGAGTGATTCTACCCTTATGTTGTTGATGTGAGAGATATTATTCCATGAATTAGGGTGATTATAGGTGCACTTTTTGGCAAGGAAAGGACAAGTCAACTTGGAGGAGTTCTTCTACAAGATCAACACCTATTTTTAGTTGTAACTCACTCCATTTTTATTAATGCAAAGAATTATTTTTTTCCCTATATATGATGTTATGGTTTCATGTATTCCAATACCATGTTTATCTATCGAATAAAGTGATTAGATGTTGCTACATAGATACTCTAAATCATTGGCTCATGTTTTATGATTGTGTAGGTTCTAATTATATTGATTAGAGTTAGTATTGGGGCGTACAAGCCAAGGAAGGAGTGAATCATATGATAGGTTCTAGGTAGGCTTCATCCCATTATCTATTTACTTTAAGGAAAAAATTAGTCCCTTTGTATTTTTGTTGTTCTAGGTCAATCCACTAGTCCTAGGGAATATACTTTTGATTGCAGGTGTAGATTCTATATAAAAAATAAGAAACCGTACTAGAGAACGGTGTATTCCCTTCATGGTGTCTTTATCCATTGTTCTTGTCTTACCCCTTCTCCAGACCTCTGCAGTCTTATTCAGTCAAGATCAAACCTACGAAGGCCTTTCATTGAGTCTCAATTGCAATCCTCGTGTTAGAACTTTTCATCCCTAAACCAACGCACACTATGGTCTTCTGATAGAGCATTGGACCACAACTTGTCCTTCTTTGTGCCTATGTTGCATAACACTAGTGCCTCTTTAGCACCTTCTTTGGCACCTATTCATGCACACATTTTCTTTTGTTTCTATTTTCTCTCTAATCACCCTTATTCCAATTAGTCTTCCTTGAGTCTCTTAGTGTCTTGTTGTCCCTCTAAAGCCTCTATTTGATTTTCTTTTGTCTTAGTACCTTTGGTAAGGATTTGTTTAAGCATTTTTTCCTTTGTTTTTATCATCAAGCTATTTGTAAATTAATTTTGTTTGATCATTGAGTGCTTAGATGAATTGGTGTTCTAGTCATCACTAAAAATCTTGTTTGAATAAGTGATTAGACTTTATATCTTATTTTTCTTCATTTTCAAAAATTAAGAGACTTGAAAAGAGAAATATTTTCTTTGGCATTTAGGGTTTTGTGTGTGCATCTAAATTGGAACAATTACATTGAAAAGGGAATTGAATTTTGCACATTGTTTGTTGCATATTGTTTGATGCACACTCTTTGTCTCTTCCCTTCTTTAGATAGATTTTCATTGAATGAGAAAGATTTCATTTCTTCATGCTAGTTTGCATTTTAGGATATTTTGGTGACATTCACAGTGAGCTGCAAAACCAGAACATAATAGAAGATAAACATTAAAATTTATTGAATCAACCTAAGGAGCATTCGTAACATTAATGCAAACATTTAAAGATCTAGGCTAGAGACATGTTCTGGGTTCATTAAACATAGCAGTTTTCATTTTTTTCTAGTGTTTTATCACGGGGGTGAAATATTGTTCCATGTATATGAGTGTATAGGATCGTTCTCCATGTACCTTTGGGTATATTGGATAATGCTCCATGCACATAAATTATATGGTAATGCTCTCATTGCATGGTTACACATTAGACACCACTACTAGGGACTGCACTTCCATGTAATGTGGAAGTCCACCATAGGTTGCTATCCTTGCCATAGTTAACTGAGTTGGACAACTTGTATACCGTGATACACTAGACACAACATTTAGGGAGATTTCCTGAACATATGTTAAATCCTTGGTTCTCAAAGGTGTATATTGTAGTTCATGGTTGCTTGGTAAAACCTTTTTCCTAGTTAACCCTTTTTCATTTATTTGTGTTGTTAATTTCTAAAATCAATCAACTCACTATGGAATAAAATCCTCTGCATGGAAAAATCCTTAGTAGATATTAGGTTGAGACTAATGGAAAGAGTTCCCGAGTCTAGTAGTCAAGTAAAACCCTCTGACGAGAATACTAATCCTTTTCCATCTTTTGAAAATATTGGTGCTCCTTATATGGCAACATTATCCCTTATCTAATTTACCATTGGTTTGTTAGTTTGGTTGCTTTCGACCACTATGGTTCTGAATGTCCAAACTACACCTTAACTAAGTTCTCCTCCACCTTAACAATATCAACCTCAAGATGATCCTAAGATTTACCCTTCGCATTCTTCGACTTTTTAGTCTTCTTCCTCTTCTTCCTCTTCTTCCTCTTCATCTGGTGAAAGCCTAAAAGTTAGTAATAAAGTGGATAAGAACAATAAGAAAAGGATGAAGAAGAGGAAGGAAAATAAGCAGGAGGCAACCAAGAAACCATTTCTACCCATGCAACTAGTATGGAGGAACCTTCCAATTAGCCCCATAAAGTTAAATTCCCTTACATGCATTGTAAGGGTGATCACCTTTTTAGAGATTTTCCTAGTATTCCCAAGATACTAGAAGTGTGGTCCAAAGGCTCACATTGACCTTTGTCATCAACCTCTGGAGATCATGCTAGTGATAAACCATCACCTAGTTATCATAATTTCCATGAGAAAAAGGGTAAAGTCAAATTACCCTGTAAGTTATGTCAAGGGAATCATCCTATTCACCTTTGTCGTTGTATGGATGAAGCCTCGAAAGTGTTTGAAAACCTTACAGCTTATCAACCTCATATTTTGGCTGGTTACCGAAATATTTCTCCCAATCCTCCACTATTTCATGAAGTGATTAATCAGAATCCGTCTCCTGTCAATAACACTATCTCTGAATGTGAATCCCATGATTTTGTTTCTGACTAACCATTGGTTGAGAAAATTGTTGACCTGATTTAGCCTTCATTCGATTGTACTTTTCTAATAAAGAGTGAGGATGATGTCACTCAGGCTCTTCTTGTTTCTTTGGATTCTACGAGATAAGGGGAATTTATCCCATTCCCATGATACCCCCTCTAAGAAAACAAGCCATTACCTTTGATTGGAGTCGATTGACAAAACCCCATCTCCCTTCTTACATGCTTTTTATGATCACGGTAAAGGCTTATGATACGAATACCAACACACCATTATAGACGAGGGATATTATGTTATTATTATATCATTCATTACTTGTTAAGCTCTGGGTTCCCTTGAGCTTATGTCCGATGCTTTGAATTTGTTAGCTTTTAATAAAAGAACAAGTCAACTCTTAGAGATCCTTCTTTAGTTTTATATTACCTTAGGAGGAAAAATTGTATGTATTGATGTTATGGTTGTCATCGGCCCTTTGCACTTTAATTTATTCTTTGGCTATGACTATGTGTATGTGATGGGAGTGCTTTTCTCTTCACTCTTTCATGTGATGTGTTTCCGAATTGTGACTATCAATCAACTTTCATTTGTTGGTCCTGATTTGACTACCAATCATCCTAGTTCCCTGAGCATTCCAAATGTCCAAGTGGTATCTTCCTCACCATAGGTTTATTATGTGTTAACGTATCCCATTCACATAACTACTAATGACGATGAGCCTTTCACTACTTTGTCAACATGTTTCGACCTATATCCAGTAGGTGATATGGTGAGTCATTTACTGGGGGCATGGGAGCCTAATATTTCCATTAGATCCTTTGATATGTATCCATTCTCTAGCATTGTTCTTCCATATGATGAGAAACTCTTGGAATCCATGTTCTCTTGAGGCCATGATCTGATGGTAGATCATAGTTCCTTGTCTTGTGTTAAGTTGGTTAAAAAATGAATCAAGGTTCTTCAGAGCAGACTTCCTTTTCTTGTGTCAAGCTTGTTAAAAATGAAACAAGGTTCGGAGCAGATTTATTTTTACTATTTCAAGCACGTTAAAAAATGAAACAAGGTCCTAGAGAAAAGTTACCTTTTATTGTGTTGAGCTCGATAAAAAATGAAACAAGGTGTGATGAGAATATTTCCTTTCCTTGTGTCAAGCTCATTAAAAAATGAAATCGATCCCCTTTTAATTCGAGCCTTTTATTAGATCTCATAAATTCCTAGTCGAGACTTTCACTTGATCTCATAAATGAACCTTCATTCTATCCACCTATTAGTATCCAGGAGTCTACTTAGGCACATGAAATGAAGCTTTGGGGACATGTACGTCGAATTGAGTCATAATGCTCGAGGCATGCAAACTTATTTCAAGCCTAGTTTTTCTCAGGTTTCAAGCTTGTGCAAAAATGAAACCACTCTGAAGCATAATTTTTATTATGTTTCAATCTTGTGAAAAAATGAAATTATCTTCAATTATTCTCAAGTATAGTTTCCCATGTTTCAAGCTTGTGTAAAAAATGAAACCATTCTCATCCTACCTCTTCTGATTTCCATTTTTATCATATTGTTTTTGCCATATGAGCCTTGGTTTTCTCATTCCATCATCACCATCTTTTTGGCCGATCATATGCTTTCAGTTGATTTTTAACCTTTCTTAACGAACCACTGCGATGAGTGGTCTTCTTAGCCTGCCTCTTCATCTCTATGTGTTTGGAGTAGTTCAATCATGACTTGAGCCAATTTATACCTTTGATAACACTCTACTCTTTAAATAGCGAAAACCAAGAATCTATGAAAAAAATAATTGACAAGAGGAAGACAATCAAGGACACATCACAATTTTTTCTCTTAGGAAAGCCACTGCTCAAAACCCCGACAATCTATTGCATTAATTATAAATTTGAGTGATATTACAAATGTTGTTCTTACAAGAACAAAATCGTACAGGTATGATCAACTCTCTGTGTCACAAGCCTGCACTGACCAACACTTAACAAATTTTTGTTGTCTACTAAGACCCTATTTCCTTTGCACAATTCCTGTGATGTATAGCCCATATTTAATTGGGAATTCATTCTTCCATAATAGCGCAATCGAAAACTAGGCCCTCTTTCAATTTCATGCATGATCTATACAACTCGAATCATTCTAAACCTAATAGTCCATTGTCCCTGCACTCTAGTCTCAACTAGGTCTTTCTATGAACTCACATGCATGAGTTTCTCATGATGAAATCTTCAGTTAACTAGAGTAGCATTGAGGATGCACCAGTGAACCAACTCACTACTAGACCTCTACTAGTTCCATAAACTATTAGGACTAGTTTAACTGTCTATACTTAGTCAAACTGGATTATCTAATTACAACTCAAATAAAATCATTCTTGATCCCTAAAATTCAGGGAGCACATATACATGACTAAAGAAAGACTTCCAACGCGGAATTCCTAAGCTAATTAACTCAATTAAACTTAATTAACTATTTACAAGTTTCTATGAGAATGTAATTCGATTTTAATTCACAGTTTACAAATTAAACTGGAATTTCTTGTTGCCATTTCTCAACGCTCCCTCTCAAAATGAAATGGATTATTAGCTACCCTGATCCTATCTCTGTGAAACTCAAATTTACATCTTGGCAATTCCATTGTCAAAATTTCAGCGTCTTTCTCCTCTGTGGGAATGTACTCCAACAACGTAATCTGCCTCAATACACAATCTCTGATATGATGATATTGGATATCAATATCCTTGCACCGATGACGAAAATCCAGAATTTCAAAGAGTCTGATACAACTCTGATTATTGCAATAAATCACAGTTGGATCCATCTGTTGACCCAACAAACCAACCATAATTTTCCTCATCCAGATGGCCTCACATGTTGCCTGTCTTGCAACCATGTATGCTGGTTTTGCCAAACTGAGTACAATTGATCTTGTTTTCCTACTGTAATAAGAAATTGTCGCTGACCCAATACTGAAGATCCCTCCTAAGGTGCTCTCCTTGTCGGATGGACTCCTTTCCCAATCTGCATCAGTGAAGCTTTGAATATTCACTGCCTCTGTGTATTTATACCACAATCCAATTTGAGTAGTTCCATTCAAGTATCTCAACATATGCTTTTCCACCTTTCAATTCTTTCCTTATATAATTCTAGTGCGTGTAAATATGATACAATCGTAAATGTGATTTAAATTTTTCTTATTTACATGGTTCGTTCGGAATTTTATTTTTCAATGTACCTAAATTTTAGTCTACCCTTTGAACTTCAATTTGAATTTTTATTTTTACAAAAAAGTGTATGTTACCAACTCTGTTAAAAATAAAAGAAAAGCTTTGTTATCAACTATTAGATCCAATTCAACAAAGAATCTCACTTGTAATTATTTTATTAATTAAAAAATATTATGAATACCCATAATCGAACTTTAAATTTATGATATTTTTTATTAATCTTATATCTAAAATAATGTTTTATATTTAATGATTTAACTTCAAATGTAAGTAAACATTCCTCCTAATTTAAATTAATTGTATAATATTAATGTCAATTCAATTTTTTGGGGGCTTGGTTCTTGTTTATTTTACACTTTTCACAATTAAAACTTTGAGCATGGTTGTTTTGGCTTAGAATCTGGACTTAAAACTAATTTGAATTAACTATATAATAATGGTTTAATTTGAAATGGAAGTAAATATTCTTTTCACTGATTTGGATGAATTGCACCATATTTAATTCAACTCAATTTTCTTGGGATATAATTTTTTTGGAGTAGTTTATATTCTGAATTATTAGGTTTTAAGTTGAAATGGAAGTAAATATTCTTTTCCCTAATTTGGATGAATTGTACTATTTACTTCAACTCAATTTTCTTGGGATATAATTTTTCTGTAGTTTATTTTTTTAATTATTAGGTTTTCAGTCATATCTATATCTATATCTATATCTATATCTATATCTATATCTATATCTATATTTATATCTATTTCTATTTCTATATATATATATATATATATATTTAATTTCATATTTTAATTATTTGGATTTGAACTTGTGAATGCAGAATATTTATTTCTTTTCAATTAATAATTTGTATTATAAAAGAATTTAATTAATAATTTGTAATATAAAAAAATAAGATTATATTGATTTTTTTCATTCCTCTTACAAATTCCTATGGATATTAAATATCGATACTTTTTTAAAAGTTTCCATGGCCCCAAAACCCACAATTTAAATGAATTAAAACTAAATTTTGATAACAAAAGAGAATACTACAACTCATTTTCATGGGCTATCCAAAAATAAACCAAACACACATAACATAAAAAAACCAAAGGAACTCATACACAAAATGAATCATTCAGACTCAGAAGATGAGATAGTAGTTGAAACTCTAACACTCGATCCTAGAGGTTTAGCTTTATCAACTTCACAATGCAAGTATCCCTCCATATGAGGAAGCCTTCCATCCACTTTATCCAAGGTGAACCATTGGTTTCTTTGTAATATGTTAATGTCTTCAAAGGTGACAAACACATTGTACCTCTCAACTTGTGTGTCATTCAAAATAAATTCCAACTGATTTCTCATCTACCAATATAAAGCCATTGAGATCAACTATTGCTTCTTCCTTCGCCTGGCGTGTCCAGGGTCCTAAATCTAGGTAGACAATTCATCTATAATTTGAGAATCTAAGTAGGATTACCTCTTCACCCCAAATTGAATTTCCAACTTGCGGGTTTATCCTCTTGTCTCTAGTGACAGTACATTAAAATATGCGGCAACAAAATCTTGAGTGAATAGTCTTTTCATCCTCTGCCCTTATGGACCACTACCTTCACCCCCTCCGACAACGCATATGCTTTTTGGGCAGCATGGTAGCAATAAAGGGGCCATATCCATGACAACTATTGAATATTCCTCTACCAAAAAAGCAACATGAAGTAACACAAGACATAGTCCCCCATTGACATGAACACCAACCCACAACATCATCACTAACACTCATAACAAAAACTACACAGTAGGAGGGATTCCCCAGTAATTTCTCACCCAGACATTGATATTCCTACCACATAAACCCCAAAATAAGACATATTCATTAAATTAACAAACAATAAAGATTAAAAGACAATAATGAATACAAATATTTCTTAATTTGAAGTTATTTCACTATTAGATATTTTTCTTTTTTTCTGTTGGAATACAATGATAGAATTTGTGGCTAGATCAAGAATTTTAATTGTTTAAAATGTGTTTTTGAATATATTAATTAATTTGAAACTCTAAAAAATCCATGGGACACTCAATTATTTTAAATTACAGAAATAAAGAAAGATTCCAAAAAATCCTTACTAATTTTCAAGCAAAATTGACTAGAAACATTGAAAAAGGTTGTTATTGATCTAAAAAACCAATAGATATGGAAGGGAAAACTACATAATCATTTGGTGCACAATAGACTGATAAGATGTGAAGTTGTAGTGTTGGACATGCAAAGTGGTTGTTTTTCATGGTTGAATGAGCATGCCCAATAGAAAAATAGATGATCCAGATGACATATGAAGAAGGTTGGATGTATTTGGTGTGAAAATGTGCCAAGGGACATGTACTGAAGACTTAGCATGTGCAGGTGTAGATGAGTTTGTGGGTGGAAAAATTGGGAGAGAAAGTGGAAGATGTCACATGATGCTTCAAGGGAAAGAACATAACCTTTGGAATTGGCACCACCACAAATTAAGTTAACCTTTGCAGTTTGGCACCACCACAAAATAGGTTGGCATTATCTATGGGAGAAAGTGTACATGAATCAACTATTATGTATCTGCATACACAGATAAAGGAGTTATGTTGCTGACAAGTGCACATAGTATGTTGGGGAAAATCATGGTGCAATTGCATATATGTATGTGGTGGAGTGAACCATATGAAGCAAAAGCATATCTCATAGCACACTCACCATATAAGGCACAAACCACAAAGATAAATAGATCGCAAATTAGGGCAGTAGGTTGCTAGAGTACTACCTAGGTAGGGATAATTTGGTATGTTTCATGGGCTATAGCTACCAAGAGGTGCATACGTTTTGGTGGATCTTGTTGTAGGTCAAAGGATATAGATTGAGGCCATATGTTAAGTTAGTCAACCAAAGGGTAAAAGGACTTGATTGGTTTGACATGAAGGTTATATCAAAGAGGATTCAAGTGGACTGTCTTTGGTATAGAACAATTTACTTTTTGGTTGAGTTGAAAAAATCTTGAGAAGGTATGTGGTTCTAGAAAATATCCCGATGGTATAATAAGTGATATACACCTTGGGATTTAATTCCCCTATATATATAACATACCAGGTAAATTTTGGAGTCAAACACCCACTTTCATTATAGAACCATTGTAGCCAACATGTGGGAGTAAGTTCCTCAATCAATAGATGTGACTTCTAGTTGTTGATTAGTTCATACTTATTCTAACAAGAATTCCCTACATTTACATACTTTATAAAACTGGTAGTTACGAATCCAATACAATGCAATATATGCTAAAGGAAGGGAAGAGTCCCTTAGAAAAAACATTGAATTCAAAACTATGTATTAAAACCACTGGATGGATGCAAGACGTAAGAACCACCATATCCAAGACCAAGACTATATAATATATGTGCACGTGGCTAGTCCTGTAGTTCATAGTCCCTTTCCTCTATCAAAACTCCTTTTAAATGGTACCTCATAGTCATAACATATGACCATAGGCTACAACTACCACCTCAGATCTTGAACCCCAACAACTTTTAAACCAAGCCACTTGTGCCTCCCCTTTAACATTTCAGGGAAAAACCTTTGGGACAAAAATTTAGTTGTTAATCTCCACTCTCTAAAATTCCATCCTAGACCCCTGAGATTTAGATGTTCACAACACTTAACAACTTCACCTCACATCTTCTATTGTCAATATGTTTGTCCTTACCCTTGGACTTTGTCTCAGCCCATTGACCTTCCACCTTCACCTTGACCTCTGGGATGGGAAATGTTCATGACTTTTAACTGGTTTTCCTCCTCCCTTTTCTCATTAATATGTTTGTCTAATAATTATCAAACAGTCACTTGTGGAAATATTTAGGGATGGATAGTCTAGGATAAAAAATATTCGACACAAAATTTTGTCTCCTCAAACTCGTTATGTAATAGGCTCCTCATAGTAACATACAAAATAACTCTTGGACCATTCTACCTTATTTTATCAACCCTTTTGTTCATATTATTTTTATACATGGATTATACAAAGTATTAATATATGCACAAAATTACCCTATGTCAGCCCTCCAATTAGATCCAACCATAGGAATAAACAAGATAACATTGTTAAATTAGTACACACGGATCACAGGGTAATCAGTATAGTCAACTCTGAAAGTTTTCCTTTTATACACACAATCCCTCTTGCTCTGTCTCCAACCAAAAGATAAATAAATAGAGAATTCAAAGCAAGTGTCACACACGAAGGGATTGATGACATAGGAGATCATGTAATATTCCTATAGATTTATTCTTCAAATGTTTTACCTTGGATAAAAGTCTCAAATACTATCCTATCCTACCTTGGAGTTTTCATCCCTTATCCCTTGAGCTCATCCTCCGATCAAGAGTGGATCTCTATCTCTTATTGGTAAATGGATAAGAATTCATGAACTACCTCTCCTTCATATGTATTTACCTCATTCCACAAGCACATGGTTGGTTGTTGGTTTTTGGAGAGTGATTCTACCCTTATGTTGTTGATGTGAGAGATGTTATTCCATGAACTAGGGTGATTATAGGTGCACTTTTTGGCAAGGAAAGGACAAGTCAACTTGGAGGAGTTCTTCTACAAGATCAACACCTATTTTTAGTTGTAACTCACTCCATTTTTATTAATGCAAAGATTTATTTTTTTCCCTATATATGATGTTATGATTTCATGTATTTCAATACCATGTTTATCTATTGAATAAAGTGATTAGATGTTGCTACATAGATCTTGTAAATCATTGTCTCATGTTTTATGATTATGTAGGTTATAATTATAGTAATTAGAGTTAGTATTGGAGCATACAAGCCAAGGAAGGAGTGAAGCATATGATAGGTTCCCAGTAGGCTTCATCCTATTATCTATTTATTTTAAGGAAAAAGTTAGTCCCTTTGTATTTTCTTTTTCTAGGTCAGTCCACCAGGCCTAGGGAATATACTTTTGACCACAGGTGTAGATTCCAAGGATAATTTTAGGGGCGAATGTTCGCCCTTTGGCGAAATTAAGGGGTTTCAAATTTTTAGTGGGCGAATATTTTGTATCATAGTAAATTTTTACAAATCACCTCAAATAGCCCACCTTATTTTAAGGGAGAGGGTAAAAAAGGTAAATTTAGCCCTTGAAATTAGGACTTACAACCTTTCGTTCGCCCATTTTCAAGAATAGGTTTTATTTAAGTGAATCCTATGGGCCAAATACCATATTTATAAAAGAGGTATGGTAAATTAATAAAAATATAAATAAATGAGAGGTATGGTAAATAAATAAAACATTTTTTATATTTTCTCCATAAGTCACCTTATATACATGTAAGGGTGTAAACAAATAAAAATATAAGTAAAGTGGAGGTATGGTAAATAATTAAAACGTCTTTTTATACTTACTCAAAAGGTATGGTAAATAAATAAAAATATAAATAAACTAGACGTATCGTAAATAAATAAAACCTCTTTTTATATTTAGTCCATAACCCTCGTTCTATTTATGAAGGCTCAAGAAAGAGGTTTTATTTAAGTGAATCCTATGGGCCAAATACCATATTTGTAAAAGAGGTATGGTAAATTAATAAAAATATAAATAAACGAGAGGTATGGTAAACAAATAAAACATTTTTTTATATTTACTCCATAAGTCACCTTATATTTACGAACACTCAAAAAATGGGTTATATTTAGGTGAAACCTATGGCCAAAATACTATGGGACAAATACCATGGACTAGATTGTTATTAATACCATGCAAAAACCCATTATTAACCCTAATATTAGAATTAATAAAAATAAAAATGCCACATGGTATTGACCCATGGTATTCACCAAAATGGCACATGGTATTGACCCACGGTATTCACCTGGAATGTAGCCTATTTAAATGGGGGAATTAAACCAGCATGTAGCCTATGCTAAGATTCACTAGGACTTTACAAAGTTTTATTATTTAGTGAAAGACTCGCCAAGATCTTACAAGATTTTATAATTGAGTAAAATATTCGCCATGCTTGGTGAGAGATTCGCCAAAAAATTATATATACATATTATATTATTGATAAAATCGCCTTCCACTTTTCCTATATACCATGGAGATTCGCCCATTTATTATATTTATAAATTTAGGGGGGGTTCTTAAAATTTTCCCTGGTAGATTCTATATAAAAAATAAGAAACCATACTAGAGAACTGTGTATTGCCTTGGTGGTGTCTTTATCCATTGTTCTTGTCTTACCCCTTCTCCAGACCTTTGCAGTCTTATTCAGTCAAGAACAAACCTACAAAGGCATTTCATTGAGTCTTAATTGCAATCCTTGTGTTAGAACTTTTCATCCCTAGACCAACACACACTATGGTCTTTTGATAGAGCATTGGACCACAATTCGTCCTTCTTTGTGCATGTGTTGCATAACATAGTGCCTCTTTAGCACGTTCTTTGGCCCCTGTTCATGCACACATTTTCTTTTGTTTTTATTTTCTCTCTAATCACCCTTGTTCCAGCTACTCTTCCTTGAGTCTCTGAGTGTCTTGTTGTCCCTTTGAACCCTCCATTCGGTTTTATTTTGTCCTAGTACCTTTGGTAAGGATTTGTTTAAAAAAAAATTCCTTTGTTTTTATCATTAGGTTGTTTGAAAATTAATTTTGTTTGATCATTGAGTGCTTAGATGAATTGGTGTTCTAGTCATCGTTCTAAAAATCTTGTTTGAATAAGTAATTAGACTTTACATCTTATTTTTCATCATTTTTGAAAATTAAGAGACTTGAAAAGAAAAATATTTTCTTTGGCATTTAGGGTTTTGTGTGTGCATCTAAATTGGAACAATTACATTGAAAAGGGAATTGAATTTTGCACATTATTTTTTGCATATGGGTTCGTTAGTAGGAGTTTTTGTTGTTTTCCAGCATTGTATTACGGGGGCGAAATCTTGTTCCATGTATATGAGTGTATAGGATCGTTCTCCATGTACCTTTGGGTATATTGGATAATGCTCCATGTGCATAAATTATATGGTAACACTCTCATCCAGTGGTTACACATTAGAAAACAATACTAGGGACTGCACTTCCACGTAATGTGGAAGTCCACCATAGGTTACTATCCTTGCCATAGGTAACCGAGTTGGACAACTTGTATACTGTGATACACTGAACACAACATTTAGGGAGATTTCTTGAACATATGTTAACTCCTTGGTTCTCAAAGGTGTATATTGTAGTTCATGGTTGCTTGGTAAACCCTTTTTCCTAGTTACCCCTTTTTAATTTATCTGTGTTGTTAATTTCTAAAATCAATTAACACATTACGGAATAACATCCTCTTCGTGGAAAAAATATTTATTATATATTAGGTTGATACTAATGGAAATAGTTCCCGAGTCCACTAGTCAAGTAAAACCCTCTGACGGGAATCCTAATCCTTTTCCTTCTTTTGGAAATATTGGTGCTCCTTATATGGCAACATTATCCCTTATCTGATTTACCATTGGTTTGTTAGTTTGGTTTTTTTCGACCACTATGATTCTGAATGTCCAAACTACACCTTAACTAAGTTCTCCTCCACCTTAACAATATGAACCTCAAGATGATCCTAAGATTGACCCTTTGCATTCTTTGGCTTTTTGGTCTTCTTCCTCTTCTTCCTCTTCATCTGGTGAAAGCCTCAAAGTTAGTAATCAAGTGGATAAGAAGAAGAAGGAAAGGATGAAGAAGAGGAAGAAAAATAAGCAGGGGTCAACCAAGCAATCATTTCTACCCATGCAACTAGTATGGAGGAACCTTCCAATTAGCCCCACAAAGTTAAATTCTGTTACATGCTTTGTAAGGGCGATCACCTTCTTAGAGATTGTCCTAGTATTACCAAGATACTAGAAGTGTAGTCCACAGGCTCACATTGACCTTTGTCATTAGCCTCTCGAGACCATGTTGGTGATAAACCATCACCTAGTTATCATAATTTCCATGGGAAAAAGGGTAAAGTCAAATTTCCCTGTAAGTTATGTGAAGGGAATCATCCTATTCACCTTCGTCCTTATATGGATGAAGCCTCGAAAGTGTTTGAAAACCTTACAGCTTATCAACCTCATCTTTCGGTTGGTTACCAAAAGATGTCTCCCAATCCTCCACTATTTCATGAAGTGATTAATCGGAATCCGTCTCCTGTCAATAACACTGTCTCTGAACATGAATCCCATGAGTTTATTTTTGACCAACCATTGGTTGAGAAAATTATTGACCCGATTTAACCTTCATTCGATTGTACTTTTCTAATAAAGAGTGAGGATGATGTCACTCAGGTTCTTCTTGTTTCTTGGGATTCTATGAGATAAGGGGAATTTATCCCATTCCCATGAAATCCCGTCTAAGAAAACATGCCATTACCTTTTATTGGAGTAGATTGACAAAACCCCATCTCCCTTCTTACATGCTTTTATGATCATGGTAAAGGCTTATGACACAAATACCAACACACTATTGTAGATGAGGGATATTATGTTATTATTATATCATTCATTTCTTGTCAAGCTCTGGGTTCCCTTGAGCTTATGTCTGATGCTCTGAATTTGTTAGCTTTTAATAAAAGAACTAGTCAACTCTTAGAGATCCTTCCTTAGTTTTCGATTACCTTAGGGGGAAAAATTGTATGTATTGATGATATGGTTGTCATGGGCCCTTTGGATTTTAATTTATTCTTTGGGTGTGACTATGTATATTTGATGGGAGTGCTTATCTCTTCACTCTTTCATGCGATGTGTTTCTAAATTGTGACTATCAATCAACTTTCATTTGTTGGTCCTGATTTGACTGCCAATCATCCTAGTTCCCTGAGCATTCCAAATGTGCAAGTGGTATCTTCCTCACCATAGGTTAATTATGTGTTAACCTATCCCATTCACATACCTACTGATGACGATGAGCCTTTCACTGCTTTGTCAACTTGTTTCGACCTATATCCAGTAGGTGATATGAGATTCATTTAGTGGGGGCATTGGAGCCTGATATTTCCATTAGATCCTTTGATATGTATCCATTCTCTAGCATTGTTCTTCCATATGATGAGAAACGCTTGGAATCCATGTTCTCTTGGAGGCCATGATCTGATGGTAGATCAGAGTTCCTTGTCTTGTGTGAAGCTGGTTAAAAAATGAATCAAGGTTCTTCGAAGCAGACTTCCTTTTCTTGTGTCAAGCTTGTTAAAAATGAAACAAGGTTTGGAGAAGATTTCTTTTTACTATTTCAAGCATGTTAAAAAGTGAAACAAGGTCCCACAACAAAGTTTCCTTTTATTGTGTTGAGCTCAATAAAAAATGAAACAAGGTGCGATGAGAATAGTTCATTTCCTTGTGTCAAGCTCATTAAAAAATGAATTGGATCCCCTTTTAATTCGAGTCTTTGATTAGATCTCCTAAATTCCTAGTCGATTCTTTCACTTGATCTCATAAATGAACCTTCATTCCATCCACCTATTAGTATCCAAGAGTCTACTTAGGCACATGAAATGAAGCTTTGGCGACATGTACCTGAAATTGAGTCCTAATGCTTGAGGCATGCAAACTTATTTCAAGCATAGTTTTTCTCGAGTTTCAAGCTTGTGCAAAAATGAAACCACTCTGAAGCATAATTTTTCTTATGTTTCAATCTTGTGAAAAAATGAAACCATTCTCATCCTATCTCTTGTGATTTCCATTTTTATCATCTTGTTTTTGCCAAATGAGCCTTGCTTTTCTCATTCCATCGTCACCATCTTCTTGGTCGATCATACGCTTTCACTTGATTTTTAACCTTTCCTAACGAACCACTGCAATGAGTGGTCTTCTTAGCCTGCCTCTTCATCTCTACATGTTTTGAGTAGTTCAATCATGACTCAAGCCAATTTATACCTTTGATACCACTATACTCTTTAAATAGAAGAAACCAAGAATCTATGCAAAAAATAACCCACAAGAGGAAGACAATCAAAGATACATCACAATTTTTTCTCTTGGCAAAGCCACTTCTCAAAACCCTGACTATCTATTGCATTAATCAAAAAGTTGAGTGATATTATAAATCTTGTTCTCACAAGAACAAAATCGTACAAGTATGATCAACTGCCTGCCTCACAAGCCTGCACTGACCAACACTTAGCAGATATTTACTATCTGCTGAGACCCTATTTCCTTTGCAAAATTCCTATGAGGAATATTCCATATTTAATTTGGAATTCATTATTCCATAATAGCACAATCGAAAACTAGGCCCTCTTTCAATTTCATGCATGATCTGTACAACTCGAATAATTCTAAACTGATAGTCCACTGTCCCTGCACTCTAATCTCAACTAGGTATTTCTATGAACTCACATGCATGAGTTTCTCGTGATGAAATCTTCAGTTAGCTAGAGTAGCATTCAGGATGCACTAGTGAACCAACTCACTACTAGACCTCTACTAGTTCCATAAACGATTAGAACTAGTTTAACTGTCTATACTCAGTCAAATTGGGTTATCTAATTACAACTCAAATAAAATCATCCTCGACGGCTAAAATTCAGGGAGAACATATACATGACTAGAGAAAGACTTCCAACTCGGAATTCCTAAGCTAATTAAGTCAATTAAACTTAATTAACTATTTACAAGCTTCTATGAGAATCAAATTCGATTTTAATTCACAGTTTACAAATTCAACTAGAATTTCTTGTTGCCATTTCTCAACACTCCCTCTCAACAAGAAATGGATTATCAGCTACCCCGATCCTGTCTCTGTGAAACTCGAATTTACATCTCGGCAATGCCTTTGTCAAAATTTCAGCATCTTTCTCCTCTATGGGAATGTACTCCAACAACATAATCTGCCTCAATACATAATCTCTGATATGATGATATTGGATATCAATATCCTTGCACCGATCATGAAAAACTAGAATTCCAAAGAGTTTGATACAACTCTGATTATCACAATAAATCACAGTTCGATCCATCTGTTGACCCAACAAACCAACCATAATTGTCCTCATCCAGATGGCCTCACATGTTGCCTGACTTGCAACCATGTACTCTAGTTTTGTTGAACTGAGTACAATTGATCTTGTTTTCCTACTGTAATAAGAAACCATAGCTGACCCAATACTAAAGATACCTCCTAAGGTGCTCTTCCTATCAGATGGACTCCTTTCCCAATCTGCATCAGTGAAGCCTTGAATATTCACTGCCTCTGTCTGTTTATACCACAATCCAAACTGAGTAGTTCCATTGATGTATCTCAACACATGCTTTTCCACCTTTCATTACAACTTAGTAGGCCTAACCATCGCTTGACTAAGTTGGTTAACTGCATATCACATAATCGATCGTGCATTCACCAAATACATGAGTGAACCCATAAGCTACTTGTAAACAATGGCTTCCACTACTTCCCTTGAATTAGCATTTTCCTTCCTCGATTTACCTACTAGAGGGGTCTCCATGGGTTTGTTTCTCTCCATGTGGAATCCCCTAAGTATCTCGTTGGCATACTTGCCTTGAGACACAAACAATTCCCCATCACCCTAACATACTTCCATGCCCATAAAGTAATGGATGAGCACCATTTCCTTCATCTGAAGCACTCTTGCAAGGTCCTCCTTACAAGACTTGATCAACTAATGATCACCTGTCAGAATCAAATTGTCAACATACAAAACTATGATAAAAAATTACCTTCCACCACTATGCGGTACAAGTTCGCATCCGCTTCATTCTTGGTGAAGTAGCTATCGATATTGGTCTACCAAGCACGAGGTACACACATGTGACTCACGGTTGAAGATCTCAAAACCTTCAAGCTACTCTATGTACACCTATTCCTCAATTGTTCCATTAAGGAAGAATGTCTTTACGTCCATCTTATGTATCTTCCAACCCATTTGTGTTGATAGTGCCAACATAGATCTGATCGATGACTACCTTGCAACAAGAGAAAAGGTCTCATCATAGTCAATCACCTTTACCTGAGAAAAGCCATGGGCCATAAAACTGGCCTTATGCTTCTCCACACTACCATCTGCAACTTGCTTTAGCATGTAAATCCATTGGTAGATCACCATTGAATTTTTCTTCACTCTCAGGACCACATCCCAAACACTGTTATGAACTATGGTGTCATACTCTTCCACCATGGCATCAACCGAAATTGGTTGCTGCACTGCCTCCTCAAAGGAAGATGGATCTATCTCAACAAATCCTCTCATAAGAGTCATGTATCCAGTGTACCTCTCAAGTGATCTCGTTGGCCTGTGCTGGGATGTGGGTGCTCCCACATTCTCTCGTGCATCATCCAATAACCTGTTAGCCTTTCTGGTGCAATTTCTTCCATATCTGGAAAACTATGCCTGTGTGGATGTTTCCACTCCCGGATCTTCTGCATGTGGCTACTCCACATCAATCTGAGGCTCCTCAACCTCATGTAACTCAACATCCCTCTCAAGGGAAAATCACATTGCCTTCTCCTCATCGAATCTAACATCCCTATGAACCATTGTCATCCTATCAGTTGGAAAGTACACCCGATAGTTATGAGGTGTATCAGTGTAACCCGCAAATATCCCCAAATCTCATGTCGGCTAAAGATTCTTCCATGCATCTTTGGTCACATGGAAATATATCGATGACCCAAAAATCCTGAAGTGACCAACATCTGGTCTCTTACTAGAATAAGCCTCCTCTGGTAGCTTCATCATAAGAATATGATGTGGGCTATGGTTTGGCAAATAAACCGTTGTGTTGCATGCCTCATCCCACAAGTGTAGTGGTAGGCCATGATCATGCAACATCACTCATGTTGCCCCTACAATGATTTTGTTATTCCTATCATCCACCCTATTCTGTTGTGGGTGATGGGGCACCGTCAACTCCTATTTAATCCATTTTGCTACACATAAGTTCTTAAAGGTATTTTAGACATACTCACCATTGTTATCACTCCTCGGAGGTTTAACCTTCTTGGTAGAATCTTTCACGACCAATGCTTTAAATTCACAAAATCTTGTGAACGTTTGATCCTTCTTCTGCATGAAAAATATCCAACATTTACGAGAAAATTCATGAACAAATATAGCATAATACCTTTGTTTGTCCATGGATGCTGTTAAGAATGGTCCACACACATCTAAATGGACTCGTTTTAAAATCGTGTATGCTTGAATGTTTATGTCATGAAAGGATGCCTTGGTGTCTTTTCCCAAAGTACACCCCTTGCATGTATCAACTTGCTAAAGCATACCTTTGGGAAGACCCTGCACCTTCTCTAATTTTGTGCTCAAAGCAACACAATCCTATACCTCTAGGTTATAAATATTCTTAACTCGAACCCCTATCTTCTTTACTTGACCCTTGGCTCTGTGTCGAAGGAATGCCTTTCCTTTCAAGAAAATCACATCATAGCCTCTATCCTTATGCATGTCGATTGATACTAATTTCTTCTTCAACCCGGGAACATACACAACATCCCTCAAGATCAGATTAGTATGATTCTCCCTCTCAAAATTAATCATGCCCAATCCATTAGCACTATACCCCATCATCACCCATCTAATTATGCATTTGGATATCTTTCTCCTCCAAGTCACTAAACAGCTCCTTATCACCAGTGATGTGGAATCAACCTCCACTGTCAAGGTACCATACAATACCCATCATTGATGACACCATGCATGCAATGAGAGTAACGTCCAATTCGAATTGAGAGGCCAAAGCATCACTCGCCACTCTTCTTGGGGACTTCTTCTTTGACTTCTTGAGTGGACAATTTGTAGCAAAATGGCCTAGCTCATGACGATGAAAGTGCTTAACCTTCATTGTGTCTTTCTTCTTACCTCCATGGCAAGAATATAGTTTGGAATGGGATGCCTTCCCTTTCCCTAAGGCACAATTTTCCTCATCTTCAATCTTTGATGAGGAATCATCTCTAGTGTTCCTTCTGATCTCCTCCTGCATCAAATCCGACCACAATCATCCAATCTGGCAGCTTCTCCCTTCCATTCATATAGTCCTGATACATATTCCAACTCTGAGGAAGGCCTAGGAGAGCTAGGCTCACCATATCATCCTCGACAACATTTATTAAAACACTTCCAAGCTCATCACGACAGTGAGTGAACTTGTTCAAGTATCTTGGAATGGTCTCACCTTTCTCCATCGCGATTTTTTGAAGTTTATCTTTCAGTGCCAAATTCATATGGTTATTGTTGTTCTAGAATAGGTTCGTCAATGCTTTCCACATAGCATATGGATTTTCCTTCCCATGGAGACTCGAGACAATGTGGTCTTGAACTCCCTCAAGGATTATCCGTCTTGTCTTCCCCACACACTTCTCCCATTCAGCGAAATTATGTGCATTTGATGTTGTTGGCTTAGGAATGTCCTAATCAACGAATTCCTTCAAGACATTATCCTCTAGTAGAACCTCCATTATGTCCTTCCAGACTATATAATTTGAACTTCCTTCCAAGGAATACTCGAGTCGTAAACCGTAGAATGCCATATGTCGATCCTGAAGTATGTATTGAAAGTTTGAATTTCACATGTAACCCAAAACACAAAAAATTGAAATCTCCTCTAGTATATTGTATTCAACTCTGATACCATGTAGATTTTCATGTAGATTCACAGCTCATGTAATGTACTAATACATGAGACAAGAATCTACCGTACTATTTAGACATTGAAAACCAAGAATCAATGAAAATAATAATCGACAAGAGGAAGATAACCAAAGACACATAACACACTTGTTTCTCTGGGCAAAGCCACTTCTCATAACATCGACTATCTATTGCATTAATTAGAAATCTGAGCGATAATAGAAAGCTTGTTCTCTCAAGAAAAATTCCGCACAATTATGATCAACTCTCTTCCTCACAAACCCGTACTGACCAACACTTAGCCAATTTTTGTTGCCTATTGAGCCCCTATTTCCTTGCAGAATTCCTATGAGGAATAGCCGATATTTAGTTGGAAACTCCTTCTTCTATAATTGTGCAATCCAAAACTAGGTCATATTCTGATTGCATGCATGATCTATACAAATCAGATCATTCTACAACTAATAGTACATTGCCCCTACACTCTAGTCTCAACTAGGTCTTTCTCGGAATTGACATGCATGAGTTTCTCATGAGGGAATCTTCAATTAGCTGGACTAGCACCGGGAATGCACCAGTGCACCAACTCACTACTAGACCTCTAATAGTTCCACAAATAGTTAGAAATAGTTTAACTATCTATAACTTAGTCAAAATGAGTTATCTAGTTAAAACACAAATAAACACATCTTGGACAACTAAAATTTAGTGAGAACATATACATGAATACAAAAAGACTTCCAACTCGAAATTCCTAAGGTCACTAAGTCAATTAAATTGAATTAACTATTTGCATGTTGCTATGAGAATAGAATTCAGTTTTAATTCACAGTTTAATTCAAGGAAAAATTAAACTAGAATTTCTTGTTTCCGTTTCTCAACATGGAGTTCTCTTTCAACTCTTTTCAAACTCCCAAAATATGAAAATATTTCTGAGCACTTGTATTTTTAACTCTTTAAAATAAATGAAAAGGCATCTACTTAGTATAATTTTAACCTTTTCTAGGCTGAGATAGACTGCTTATGAAAAAGGAATATCTTAGTCGAACATGGCTAAGAGGTTCTCCTAAGTATTTTTTTCTTCCTTTTCGGACTCAAGAGACTATCTACGAAAAGGAACATTTGGATCTTTCTTTTTCCCCTCTTTCTCAAACTCTCTTAATATGAAAAAGATGTTGGGTTAGACCTTCACTAGGCTTATAAAAGCATCAAACAATGATGGGCTCATTGTTCGTGATAGGACCGAACCACTCATTCTTTGGGTTTGTTAAATATTCTTAGAGGGATTCATTCAAAGGATGAACTTACAAATCAAGAATATGTTATGCTCCTTGTTGGCTAGATAAATCGATCTTGCAGACAAGGCCAATCTACCTAGTATCAGAAGATAGTCTAGCAACAAACGAACAAACAAACCTATCTCTCTCTAGACATATGCGATTTATAAATAAATACTAGAAAGGTGTTAAGATCCTACCTTAGATCCTATGCTTGTTCGTTGTAGTCATCCTTCAATCGTTCGAAAGAGTTACCCTCCAATCATTCAAAAGAGTTATATTTAAAGACATGCAATCACAAACAAGAAAACATTAAATAGCACCACAATAGCAAATATCATAAATCATGTCTATTATGGTGATCAAGGAATCCATAAAATAAACCATCAATTAACAACTTATTGAGAAAAACAAATATATTTGTATTAACTTTGAAGTAGAAGAACCTTACAACCTTTTCAGCCTTGATGTTGAACAAGCTCTTCCTGGGGTCCGAAACAGGAATTTCCTTTACTTTGACAAGCCTTGCACTCTTCCAAATGAGATCTTAGAAGTATGTAATCTCTCCTCATAAAAACTCAACTAAAGAAGACTAAGTTCTAGCATCATTTCACCTCAAAAATATTCATCTTCTAACCTCCCTAGAAACCAACCCAATGCTTCTTTTCATAGTGTAGAGGAGGCGGTTACTAGTCCACCTATGAAGGGATAGAATCCTCCTTGAAAGGGATAAGCTCCTCACATCAAGGGGTTAGCTCCTTAAGGTATGGGATACATGAACCTTAAAAGAACGAAGTTTCCACCTCAAGATTCCTTCCAGAAACTTCTAGAAATGACTAAAAGTGAGCTTTTCAGAGTATACTCGTGCCTTTTTAACTTTTACAGGGGTCCACACCCTTAACACAGAGACAGTGCGGTCAGATGCACGGGAGACATGACCATTAGGTGCGAGACCACAGGTAGTACAAAGAGAAAGTGCGGAACAAAAGTTTTAAAGACTTTTGAGGGCTTTTCTCTTATTTTCCAGGCTTGATATGAGGAACTGATGCTTTAGACTTGCAGAGGGGGAAAGTATGAGTGGTAATGAACTGACACAGATAGCAAAATGTCAAGGTGACAATTTTTAGTGCAACAGATTGCCCCCTAAAGTGTGAAGTCTGTAATAGATGAAGATAGAGTCTTTCATTTATTAAGAGTGAAGTACTTTATCATTTCAAGGATCATCCTGTGGACACCCTAGTCGGAACCTATAAAGACATTCAATGCAAAATATATATATGTAGACATATCATCGCTGAGGTAGGCATTCCCATACTCAGATCAAAACTGACTGGAAAACTGACTAAACTGTTCCGATATAGGAATGATTTTGTAATACATCAAGACTATAGACATGTGTAAACACAGTATGGATGCAGCCATTTGTTTATGAATAGTCCACTGTATAATGAATAACAAAATTCCTCGCAACCTGGATGGTAGAAACTAGATCCAGGGTCTTGATTTCCGCTTCCCGAACTAGTACGATTCTATCCATGTGAATGACTGTGTTGAAGTCGAACATGGTAGAAACCACTTGATTACTAGTTAATGATGTGAACTGTTAACAAGTGTGAGAGAAACCACCAGTAATGTTAATGGCTCTCAAAGTACCCAGTACAATCCATGAAATGTGAATAAATGAGCTAAAGTCGAACATGTCATAGAATCATTCAATCGAAGGTCAATGATGCAACCTATCATCGAAGGCGAGAAAACTGCCATTAGAGCATGCAATTTTCAAGGTATTGATGATTTCTAGATCAACTTCCTAGATAATGAGTTGAAGTCAGTAGAAAGCGATCCGTCGTAGGCAAGCCCATGACATGAAATCATAGATCAAGTTTTGAAGAAATATATTGGCAAGGACTGACTCAGGGATGGTCAAAATAGATGACAGATATTTTGCAGATGAAAGGTTTGTTTGAACTGTTCCCTTGAGCACATAAAGACACTGCAGATGGCTTGGTGACAATTGGCCCAAAGCTAATACCTAGAAACCAGCTGAAGAATTTCAATGTGGTTGGATTAACTATTAGGCAAAGGATTTTCCCAACCCAAGTGAACAAAAAGTGTCATGTTCAAGAGTGGTTGACGGCTTTTTTACAAAACAAAGTGTAACAAATAGGTTCATTTTTCTCTCTTTTCCCCCACCATTTCTGGCAAGTACCTCTTTATTTTTGACAAGCTTGAGGAGGACAAAATTTGCTTGTTTATAAGCTCATCCTTCAGATGAGTCCAACTTAGTTTAAAATTCGAACCCTAAGAAGGAGTGGTTTGTTCCTATTTAAAATTGAACAGGTCCTTTACTGTTAAATTTTAACGAGTCCAGTATAGGAAAAACTTAGTGTTTTTAAATTTTAGGGAGTCAGAAGAAAAACTTAAGAAAACTCCATGGGGGTACATTTTCGTAAAATAATCCCTCAGGTCTGAAAAAGGATAAAATAATATGGAAGGGATGACATTTCCAATACTTTAACGAGTTGGAAAAGACAAGCACTCGACAATCTTTTCATATTCAATGATTCTGAAAAGGGTTTAAAGTAGACTCTATTGACCGTAATTAGTCGATGTGTACATTTTTCGTAAATAGTCCATTTCAATTCATAAAAGGGGTAAACTTATACTGAGGGGGCGATTATTCATTTATTTTAACGAGTTCAAACAATCAAGTGCTCGACAATCTTTTCAATTTTCGAGAGTCTGAAAAGAGCTTAAAGAGGACTCCAATGTTTCGATTTTTCGTAAATTTTTGAAAGAGTTCAAAAAAGTGATAAAAGTATGCTATTTGTTGAGAAATGATCAATTTCCCCTAACAATCCAATATTCTGCACAAAAGCTCAAAACATTACACATACCTGTTTAAGATAAATAAAAATGATTTAAAAATTTACCTATTTAAAGTGAAAAATAAATAAATTAAAAATTCATTTATTTGAAAAAACTTATAAAAAGGGCTTTTCTAACTTCATCTTTACCATTTGAGTTCAAAGTGAGAAGTGAGAGTTTTTGGGTAAGAAAGTTCCTGTGAAGATTCTGGAAAATCCGTCCGTTGGAATCGAAAACCGTCAGCTCCAGGTAATCCACGTCCTCCTTAACTTACATTTCATCCTTTTACATTTCATTTTTAGGCTTTAAATTTGATTTTTAAATGAAAAATAAGTTTAAAAAATCGCTCGTGGGGGTCCGCAGGTGCAACACACGGCCCATGCAGACCCCAACTTTTTTCTATAAGGGAAAAAGCCATGGGTTTGCACCTATTGCTCACAACCCGTCCGGAACTATGCACTATTTGTAAGCAGTGGGTGCTGACCCACGAAATGAATTTTAAAAACTTAAATTTCTCCATTTTTGCCTAAAATTTTTCGAACTAACTTGTTCTAATATGTATTTTTATGCATTGTAGGACATTCAAAATGCTTATTTGGTGAGAACGCGAGCACGAGGATGTAGATTTTTCCACACTAAATCATATGCCCACATTGCAGGCATTGAGAGCATGCAGATTGCTTAAGTTCTGGGGCATACAGGGCATGAGGGCCCAAGTAGACCTCTTGCAATGCATCCTAGACAGATGGAACACACAGGACCAGTGCTTCGTGATTGGTTGCGACCGGCTCAAAATTGAGATGGAGGACATATACTTTTTGACTGGTTTTTCCAAGAAGGGTGAACAATTATCTCTTTTTGGGACTAGGCTAGGTGGCCAGTCTGTCGCTAGTCTCCGATTGGAGTTTTGCGATGATCAAACAAAAGAAAAATAGATTGATATTAAAACTATCAACCATCTTGAGATTAAGGTTATTGCATTCATTGTTACCAGACTATGTGGGAGTGCAGCATTGCATGTGGCTACTGGATCCCAAATGTAGATGGTCGTAGACTGTTTTCGAGGCACCATATTCAACTGGTGCGAGCCTTTGTTAGAAAATGTGAAAGGCCAGCTAACCAAAGCAACGACTGGACAAGTGAAAATTTTTGGATATGGATTTATCATAGTCATCTTTGCTCTAGATAGGATCCCCATGTTATCCCCACAACATATTCCTGTTTATACTGGTCTTCCTTGAGAGCCTAGAATAGTTCGCTGGGTTGCTTTGATGGCCCGTCACCCTGAGGAGGGTACATAGGTTGTTCGATTTATGCCTGAGTATTTTCCTTGGTTGAACAACCAACTTTTTGTCATTCATGATTTTCCATATGCCGGGATGGATTATCATGGTGACCCAGACATGATTCTTCCACCAGGAGAACAATGGGATGATTAAGGTAAAATCATTTTCAACACTTTCTAAGTTTTAATTTTTTTATTTTTTAAATCGTCCAAAACTGATAATCAAAAGTTTAAATGCAGATGTGGGTCCACATTGACCAGTTTCTCTCCAGCCTTACGAGAGGAGACAACCAGCTATAGCAGCACCAGCCTCACAGGACCAATTAGCAGAGATCCTAACGAACTTGGAGCATCATCTAGAGCGCTTGACACAAGATATTCTAGAGACTGATATCTACGATATTCCACTTAGGTTACAGGGATATGTGATTGGGGTCCCAGGACCTTTTAGGAGGTTCCTATGTAGGGTGGCCCGAGCAATTGTTTCTTATTGTGATCATCGCTAGGGATAGGATGATCGATTTTGTAGACTCATGACATTTTTGTCTTTTTGTATTATCATTTTTGCCGATCATAAGGTGTTTTTCAACCTATGATTGAAGATGATGTATATTTTGAAACACACTTCTATGCTATGATATATCATTATTACCAGCTATCTCATGTAACATGTTATCTAATGTTATTAAACTTACTGTTTTTATTATTGCAAATGTCTATTTATCATACTAGAAGAAACTGCATTTGCTAATGTATTTAAATATCTTGGAATACGTTGATATTCAATGTAATCAAATTTCCGTTCCAAGAGATGAATTCTAAAAAATAACCTTAATAACATTGGATTTCTAATGGCATAAACCCTGTTAAGCTGTAATATAATGAGTTCAGAATCCAACCTAGCAATCAAACTCCGAATCCCAATGAGATGGATTCAGATAATAACTCAATCATTACACTATACTTTGCAATGTTATTCGTTGTTTGACCGAGGCTTACCCTATGCATGGACACTAACTCATCAAAGGGTGAATAGATAACCCAAGCTACGGAAGAAATGTTCCGTGTACTACGACAAGCACCATTAGCAAAACCAATGTATGTTTGAAGAGATGTCGACATCTGAAATATCAAGAGTAAAATCAAGATAAGCACGAATAATGATAAAAGCACTCTCTAAACTAGGCACACTTTTCTAATCTAAAACACACTAGCTGTAAAGAAACTAATCTAACAAAAAATATCCACACAGAATTTAAGCATAATATCTCTTCAGATAAAGTCCATTTCTGGGTTTACCCAAAGAGACACCGTCAAAATCTATCAATTCATAAGCCCCTTTTGCCAGCTTTCGCTTAACAATGTAAGGACCATGCCACATAGGTACAAATTTTCCAGCCCCTAGCTTATTGTTCGCTTGATCATATAGTAAAACTACATCTCCTTCTGAAAAATTACAAGGTGTAATACTTCTGTCGTACTAAGCTTTCACTCATTTCGCATGAGTCTCGTTTGCTATTGCAGCAGTGCGTTGATTCTCATCTAGCTGAGCTAAGTACAAAAAACGTTTCTCTTCTTCAGAAGTAGCTAGGAGTAATTATATGGCTAATTGTAATGATGGAATTTTGCATTCAATAGGTAACACTGCTTCCAGACCGTAAACCAGTTGAAAATTAGTGAAACCAATTGATGTTCTTACTGAGGTCCGATATGCCCAAAGTGCTGAAAATAGCATGGTATGCCAATTTGACTTATGAATACCAATGATTCTTTTGATCATAGTGAATAAAACTTTATTGATAGCTTCAACCAAACCACTAGCCTGCGGGTAATACGGAGTAGAACTATCGTGGCATAGGCCAAGTTGATCTATCAGTTCAGTCATCATGATGTTTCGAAAGTGACTTCCATGATCAGTAATAATAGCTTGAGGAACACCGAATCTAGCAATTATATGATTGAATACGAAAGTTGCAACGGTCTTGCCATCTACCGAAAATGTAGGCATCGCCTCGGCCCACTTAGTAAAAATAATCTACCGCTAGGGTAATATACGCATGCCCCCTAACTGAGTGAGGGTTACATGTAATAAAGTCAATACCTCACTTTGCAAAAGGATCGACAACAATTATAGGGTCAAGAGGAGCGGGTGGAGCACACATATTACGATCAAAGATTTGACAATTGTGGCATTTCCGGACTGCATAGATACAATCTTTGAATAAGGATGGCCAGAAATAACTAGCACGCAATATCTTTTGGGTTGTGGCATACCCAGACATATGACCGCCACATGCTCTAGAGTGACAGTCATTCAGAACCTTTTCATCTTCTTCATGAGTTAAACAATGTTAGAAAACAGAATCCACTACATGATGATAAAGTGTATCACCAATAATATTCTATTGTTGGGATTGGAAACATATTTTCCATCACTGAGATCGTGAAATTTCAGGCTGAAAATATTGGGTTTGGAGATAAACAATAATATCTCCATACCAAGGATCAAGAGTATTGATAAGAAACAAGGATTCATCTGCAATGGGCTCTTCCACCACAATTTCAGTATCAGTACGCGGGAAATCACACATCAGTTCGGCAAAAACCAAAGATTTCTTTGCCTTGGATTTTTCAAATTCCAAGTCAAATTCCTGTAGGATAACTATCCATTTGGAATACTTGCCCCCTATCAATTGTTTAGTCAAGATATACATCATAGGGTTATAGTCAGAAATTACCGTGGTTTTGCGTAATAAGATGTAGTGACGAAATCTTTAGATAGCTTGGACAGCTGCCAAGGCAAATTTCTCCACATGCGAATATTTAAGCTCAGTCGGATGCAGAGTTTGACTAAGATAGTAAATCACATGTTCATTGTTGAATTCATCTTCCTGAACTAAAACCATCCCAATGGTGGAATGAGAAGCGGCGAGGTATAAAAATTAATCCTGGTTGTAATTGGGAGGATGCAATAATGGTGCATGGGTCAACACGTGTTTGAGTGCATCAAAAGATTGATTAGCGATCTCATCCCAAAAGAATGGAATATTTTGTTTTAACACCCTGGTAAAACCTTTCGTTATCTTGGCATAATTAGGAATGAAACGACATAAAAAATTTGCTTTCCCTTGCAAACTTTGGAGTTGGCGAAGAGTTGAAGGAGGAGGTAGATTGATGATAGCTTCAACCTTCGAGGGGTCGACACGAATGCCAACCTTTGATATGACAAATCCCAGTAAGCAACCCATTTCTACACAGAAAACACATTTGTGGGGATTCAGCTGAATTCGATAATGCTTACATCTCATAAAGATAGCTCGTAAATGAGTGAGATGATCAGCTCTACACAATGAGTGAGCAAGTAAATCATCGAGATAAGGCTGCACAATGTGCTTGATGTCATGAAATGCATAAGACATAGCCCTTTCAAAATTTTCTCCAGCGTTCTTCAATCCAAAGGGTAATTTGCAATAAGTAAATGTCCCAAATGGGCAAATGAAAGTTGTTTTAGCTTGATCAGTAGGGAGTATGTTGATTTGATTGTAATCGGAAAAACCATCCATAAAGGAGAACATTTATTTGCCAGCACAATCATCAATAATTTGATCGATATAAGGGGTTGGATAATTTTCTTTAGGACAAGCTCGATTAATATCCCTATAGTCGATACATACTCTTATTGTTCCTTGTTTTTTGTTGACAGGAACTATATTCGATACCCAATCGGTTAAAGGAATTGGATAAATGAAACCTGCACGAAGTAGTTTCTCAACTTCGGTTTTGATAGCAGCAGCTTTTCATAGATGTATTTGACGTAAGCATTTTCGAATAGGTTTAGCATCTAGGTAAGTCTTAATTTCATGGACAACAATTGGTAGATCGATTCCAGGAAAACACTTCATGAAATTCTTGAGATAGGGCTTTATAAGTTTGGAGTTCATCGTCCGTACGGGAAGCACCTATATGAATGTTTTCAATAATTCTGGCCTTAACTGAAATGTCAATAGGAAACATTCAAGAGATACTTCCAAAATTTAACTCAGAATCAGAATGTTGCAATGGATTTTGTGGTTATTTGACATAGTCAGTTGTAAAAATAGAGGAAAAATCATTTTCAAAATGATCAAGCTCAGCTAAAAATGAAGATCAATGATGAAGATCTTCCTATGGTAAATCATCAACAGACAATAGTTCATGAATCTTCTAATCAGAATGAACAAGATTAGAAAGTGTTGATGAAGCTGAGGTTGATATTGAAAGTGATTCCCCATGGACCACATTCATTGGATCAGTTTCGGTTGAATAGGAATCAGAAAATGACTATACAGCCTCATATGCAATTTCAAAGGGACTCAGAGGCATTGTGCCACCAAATGGATCCACCTCAGATTTAGAAGGTACGATCCAAGGATCATCAAAAGTAATAGTATTCGATGAAATCATATGAATAGTTGCAATAGAAGGTGATACGTTAGGAGGATGGAAAGAAAAAGTTCCCAGTAAACCAAAATCTTTAATCAAACCTACGCCAACATCCTTGTAAGGGATAGTCGTTTTACCGATGTGCTGAATAATATTTGTAGAGGCTAGGTGGGATGAGAAATAAGTCAGTTGGTCTATTGTAATCATCTTTCCGTTATGAGGAAACTTAATAAGCCGAAAAACTGATGAAACAATAGTAGTCATAGCATAAGACCAACTGCGACCCAGGAGAAGGTTGTAATCTAAAGGGGCATCAACCATCTCCACATCTAGATTTATGGTTTTACCTTCAACCCCTATAGGTAAATCCTACAAAATACCAAAAGGATGGAACCCTTGGCCATCAAAAGCCTTTAGAATTGTCGGAGACTGATTGAGTGTGGGAGAACCAAGCGATTTCCAACACTGGATCGACATAATACACGTAGAAGCCCCTTCATCAATCACAGTCTGAAAGCAAGGTTTGTTTTTGACTAAAACTGGAATCTGGAAAGCCATTTGATGAGGTAGGCGGGGTGTACTATTCTCTAAATCGAATATTATTAGGTTCGAATCCTAAATATCGACAGCTCCTATAGCAGACAATAGTAATTTACACTGTGCTGGGCATGATTGCAGCACTTCCAAAGCCGACATTGCTGAAGGGGAAATAGCTAAGTCTTCAACAATGTTGTAATTCTAAGCAGCTCTTGCATGTGGATTGAAAGCTGATTTCCGAAGTACACCTTTAGCACGCGGTTTGATTATTAAGTCAGGGTTGGGTTTCTCGATTTGTAGTGGACCGGAACCAGGAAGAGGTGTAGTTGATGTGTTTGAATTAGAATATTCTGCTTCTTTACCACCAACATGATTTTTACTACCATAATCTTGCGATCGCGTCGCAATCCAGACGTGAGACATCATCCTAATGGGTTCTTCTGAGGCATTCGAGGAAGAACCAATCATCTTACTATCTTGAGTGGGAAAAGGATCCTTCAAGACAGCAGGCATTTGAGAACCTTTAACGATTTTCAAAACCTCTACTTTATGTGGGCAGTCTTTGGTAAAATGATCCTCATCGCAAATGAAACAAGGATAGTGTGGTTTCTGTTTTTAGTCAGTAGATTCATTTTTATCTATTTTATCTTTTTAATTTTGTTTGTTTTTCTTCTTCCCCTTGATTTTACTACCGGATTTTGGTTTGGTCGTAGATGATTCTATGACATGGATGTCGGCAGAAATTTCAGCGGAAGAATATCTTGTAAGGGAATCAGTTAAAGTTATTATAGGAGAAGAATTCTTTGAAGATTTCTTCTTACTTTTAGTACTAACTGAACCAATCATACCATCAGCAGCATGAGACCCTGAAGGAGTTGTAGTTATTTGACCGTGTTTTGGAAGATCGGGGATTTTTTCATGTAAAGTACCTGACTGCATATAGAGGAGGTCAAGGTATTGAGCCTGAGCGATGACTTGCTCTTCAGTAACAACTCCTCCCTTAGCTACGTCTTCAGCGATTTTGGGTAACAATGATTTAATGAACCATTCCGCTAAAATTTGATTCGAAATGAAAACTTTCACTAAATGCCTTCTACTTTACCATTCATGAATATGATCAGAAATATATGTGGATGTGTATTGTTTCAGTGAAGTTAACAGTTCCGTGCCATTGTCGTATCTGACAGGCGACTGAAAATGAGTTAAGAAAGCAGTGGCTAACAGATTGAAATTATTAAAAGAGCCTCGTGGTAACTCAATGTACCATTTGGAGGCAAGACCAATAAGAGTTCATTGAAAAAGATGCAAATGAATTGAATCATCAATGATTGAATTAGAGGCACACCAGAGGTGATAAGTCATAACATGATTTCACAGATCCTCTCCTGACTTACCCTCGAATTTCAGGATATCACTAGGCAACTTACTAGGCATTGGCGGCCAATATGGAAGATAGTAAATTGAATCGTTTGTAAGGCATCACAAATCAGGTAAATCCAAAGTTGCAATAAATGGTAACTGATGGTTAGGGTCGCGAAAACCTTGAGTAATGAGACCAGCTCCAAGAGGAGGATATCCAAGATAACCTGGAATCAGATTTTCATTAGGAATTTATAACCTCCTGGAAAACCAGGATTAACTAGACCAAATTGGGGTTGTTGTGGTTGTTGATAAGTATAGCCAGGATACGATTGATACTGATAAACTAGGTTTTGTACAATAGGACCGAATTGATACTGTCCCTGGTACGGTTGATATGTGAATTGCGGTTGACTTGAGGCAATCGTACTTGTACTAGCCTGTCCTGCAGGCATCTGGACAGAAGTCTGAACCGTAGGTCTTGACTGTGGCACTGAGACTTGAGGAATTTTCACTGATGCAAGGGTAGTAGAAACCGGAGCTACAAGTACTCCAGAAATAGGTGTTGTAGGTTGAACAGAGGTTGCAGTAGTTACAGTAGTTTGAGGCAGAGTACTAGGTGAGCTAGGCCTAGGCTGCTGAACTAAACCAGATGTAGGGATTTGAATAGTAGGTTGGACAGGTTGCTAGGTTGGACCAGAAACCAAAGGTTGTCCAGGTTGATTAAGTAACTGCACATTAGGTTGCAAATTCTGTTGAGTTTGAGACAGATCCCACACCATGTTCATTCCAGAGTATGGACCCATAAAAAGTTGTGCATATGGAGGACCATAACCTGGTTGAACATAGGGCTGATAATTAAGTGGTACATTTCCAGCTCCTTGAAAAAATGATTGACCAGAAGGCAGTTGGAAACCTTGAGTTGGGTACTGACCTTGAGGTTGATAACCCTGAGGCACGTACTGAAACTGGCATTGACCTTGAGGTATGTACTAAAACTGGGGTTGACCTTGAGGTATGTACTGAGTCTGGGGTTGACCTTGGGGTATGTACTATCCTGAAAGTTGAAAACCCTGAGGTAGACCTCCAGGCGGTAACTTACTACCTTGAGGTTGCCCCTCGGCGGTAACTGACTACCTTGGGGTTGCCCCTTAGGAAGTAACTAACTACCTTGGGTTTGCCCCCCAGGCGGTAACTGACTACCTTGAGGTTGAGGATATAGAATACTACCAGACATCATAAGGATTTGCTCTACGTTCTACATTTGAGTTCCATTACTACTAGATGATAACACTTGTTCATTCAGTCGAGGAATTTCTCCTGAAAAAGTACCAGAGAGTGACTGGTACCCCAAAGGAATAGAAGGACCATTAGATAAAAATGTTTCTGGTGATTTGGAAAACATAGATGACTATCTTGAAATAATCGATGAATGATAATAACCTCTTGGTGTAGGATGAAAAGGAATTCAAGGTGGGGAAAAACTAAGACCCGTGTTTTCTAAAAAATTGTCAATGATACATACCAAGCGTCACTCCTAAAAGGACGGTAGAATATTGATTCATGCTCCCTAAGATTTAAAATCTGTTGGTTTTTGGGAAGAGTTACAACTTCTTCTGGACTAACAAGTTCTTCAATAGAGATGAGGCCAGAAGGAATATTTTTAGTAATAATATTTCTTACCCTAGGTGAACCAGGACCACTAGAAGTTGTAGAAGCAAATCCTGAAGTTGGAGTAACAGCAGGTTCATTGTGAGGCTCAGAAATCTCAGGTTCCTCAGCTAATTTACAGGAAGGAGAAATACTACCAATAAGTTCAGAAAATGAAATTGGCTCTTGAATATACTCTGTTGTTTTTATTTAATAATCAGGGTGATCCAACTCTACTCTCACTAGGTGATACAAGAGCTCATAGCCCTTCAAGCTGGCTTGGTGTATACTCAGGAGGTTTCCCCTGAAGTCTACGAGATTGTCTCTGTAATTTGGCCACGATTAAATATTAATTAATCACATGCAAATAAAGAAAATTTCAATAAAAACACCTAAAGTCTATAAAGAAACAAACAATTGAATCACACACCTAAAAATCTAAGAGTTCAAACCACACACAAATAGTAACTTCCCACACTAAAAACACTAGTTGGTGATGAAATCCAACTTAGTAGAAGTTTAATACAGAAAGGGCAGTTGGAAGAGTTACCCCGACAACCTACTTAATGAAACAGACTGGCACAAGTTTCTTCACAAAAACATCACGAGTGAGGAGAACCCCCCAGAGAGTCCAACTGAGTCTAGTCGATGTCTACTCCAGGTACAGTGAAATCCTTCCTTCATCGTCACCTTAGGAAATAATCTTAAGTTTATGGACACTAAGGTTACCAACAGCAACAAATACAACAGGGGGAACAGTCTACGATCCGATCTATGCACAAGGGCAGACTAACAAAGCTCAATCGCCTTGAAGGCTCCTCGACATGGTCAATCCAAGGTTTACCAACAAGTGACCCGAGGCTCCTCGACAATGGTTAAACGAAGGTTTACCGTTTATAATACGCACAAATCTTCTATCTTTCCCAATGAAACATAATTGATTGTCTCAAAGGTTTGGACATGATCTCGTGATTGACTCCTTTAAGAGAAGCTTCCCAGAATGTATTAATTACAATTGGATTTATTTCCTACCGCAAGATGTATCTACTTGTTTGTTTTAACTATCTTGGAGAGTTAATTACTCCCTACTCCAAGATACTAGCCTAAACTATATTAGTGATAAGAGCCCGAGAAATAGAAAAAATTACTAGATCAATTTTAATTAAGCGTTGTTTTTATGGGTTGTTCTTTAAGTCGATAGGTATGGAAATGAAACTTTGATGGTGTGAAGACTTGACTCCAAGTACACTAAAAAATGCACCTAAAATGATAAGCAATTCATTTTTCTTTCAATGAAATTCTAGCTAAAAGAAAGGGTTCGAGAATGCAATTCTTTAAGAAACAATTCTTTCTTTCAACATGGAAATGGAAAGAAAATATTTTTGTCTTTTCAATAAGAACTCAAAACAAGACAAATAACTAATGCTCATAATAGATACCTTTCCCTTTTCAAAACTCGAAACTACAAAAAAAACAATTTGCTTCAAAAGAGATCTACAAGTTCTATAAAAACACTCAGAACTACAAAAACTAATTTTGAGATCTAAAAACTTTAAAAATATAATTGAGTAAAAGCTTCAATTCTTTTTGAGGATGTTTTACTTAGTTGTTCAGTGAACTAAGGATTCATTTGCACAAAATTGCAAACCAATCAAAAATCCAGATATGTTTTCTTTTGTAAAAATGAAATTTGGAACTTATAACAAAGTTTGTTCAAAGATTTGCAACGAGAAAACTATATCTATTTCTCACAAAGGATAGATTTCACAACCAAGTTAGACTCATCAAGAAGACGAAAAGAGACCAGGGTGATCTAAGGTTTCTCAAGCTTCTGATCTTTGAGTCACTATAAAGACAAAGTAAAAACCACTCCAAGCATGCAAAACTTCTAGAAAATAATTTAAAACAAAAATACTATCAGAACTCACTCAAAAGAGATTTTGACAGGAAAAATATAGATCTGGGTAGACACTAAAAATCCTAGATCAAACCTAAACTGAACTGGAAGAAGATATTTTAGCTTTTTCAAAAACTTTTACAGGGTCCACAGGCTCCAAAAGTAATAGGTGTGGTTCCGCTTTGTTTACTAAAGGAAAAGTGCGGAGATGCCCACACTGTCTGTAAAGAGAAAGTGCGGTCCCCTGAAAACTTTGAAAAAAACAAAAAATAATCCAGATTCTAAAAACTACCCAAGCCAGTATACATAAATCAAAAACCAGAAACGAAAACAATTTTCTCAAGTCAAAACAAAGGAAAACCAAAAATCAAATACACTTCCTCAGTGGAGTTGCCAATTTGTTGGCCAGATAAATCAATCTTACGGACACGGCCAATCTCCCTAGTATTAGAAGATAGTCTAGCAAAAAACGGACAAACAAACCTATCTTTCTCTAGATATATGCGATTTATAAATAAATACTTCAAAGGTGTTAAGATCCTACCTTAGATCCAATGCTTGTTCATTGTAGTCATCCTTCAATCGTTCGAAAGAGTTACCCTCCAATCGTTCGAAAGAGTTATCTTTAAAGACCTACAATCACAAACAAGCAAACATTAAATAGCACCTGCATAGAAAATATCATAAATCATGTCTATTATGGTGATCAAGGAATCCATAAAATAAACCATCAATTAACAGCTTATTGAGAAAAACAAATATATTTTTATTAACTTTGAAGTAGAAGAACCTTACAACCTTTTCAGCCTTTATGTTGAACAAGCTCTTCTTGGGGTCTGAAACAGGAATTTCCTTTATGTTGACAAGCCTTGCACTCTTCCAAATGAGATATTAGAGGTATGTAATCTCTCCTCATAAAAACTCAGCTAAAGAAGACTAAGTTCCAGTAGCATTTCACCTCAAAAATATTCAACTTCTAACCTCCCTAGTAACCAGCCCAATGCTTCTTTTTATAATGCAGAGGAGGAGTTTACTGGTCCACCTATGAAGGGATAGAATCCTCCTTCAAAGGGATAATCTCCTCACATCAAGGGGTTAGCTCCTTAAGGTATGGGATATATGAACCTTAAAAGAGCGAACTTGCCACCTCAAGATTCCTTCCAGAAACTTCTAGAAATGACCGAAAGTGAGTTTTTCAGAGTATACTTGCACCTTTTTAACTTTTACAGGGGTCCACACCCTTAACACAGAGACAGTGTTGTCAGGTGTACAAGAGACATGACCATTATGTGCGGGACAACAGGTAATATAAAGAGAATTGCGGAACTAGAGTTTTAAAAACTTTTGAGGGATTTTCTCTTATTTTCCAGGCTTGTTATGAGGAACTGATGCTTTAGACTTGCAGAGGGGGAAAGTATGAGTGGTAATGAATTCACACAGATAGCAGAATGTCAAGGCTACAATTTTTAGTGCAACATTCCTCAATATTGTTCAACAATAAATAGGTACTGGCCAATATGTTTGGTGAAATTGGGAAAATAGGGTACTCCAGTTTGTTAATGGCAGTGATTTTCTCTTGACCACAACATTCTTCCACTTTATCTCTATGGCTATTGGATTGGAAAATTTGCTTGTCTTTTGGTTTATCATACTGTTTCAAAGCCTCTATTTTTTGTTGCAATGCTTCCAACTCCATTTTAGTGTCGTTATTGTGTTTAAGAAAAGTAATTCAATCAATATCTGCTACAATACTCTTAAGCCTTCATTCTATGTCTGTCTTTCCCGATCTAGTTCCATATAAACATCATTCTGATCATTCTGTCTCAAATCATGTATGTTTTGTTGATGTGGGATGCATCAAGACCCTCTTGGGATGAGTCACTTCCTCTCGAAATCAACTCATTATCTAGAAAGTTTACTTAGAAATAATCCTTCGTTACCTTGGTGCGTGCATACATCAATGGAATGTTTCCTCACTCTCACCAACAAGTTTTCATCATTGGCCTTCGACCAAAAAATTCTCTTTGTTGCTCGAAATCAACTCATTTATTCACACCATACAAATTGTACTATAGTACGTTGAGACCTATTAGCATCATTGATGATTTCTCTCGCATTTGTTAATGGCTTACATCATTGCCTGGTAATTAGATGGTGTCTACCATTTTCGACCTCAGCTAATCGATTCACATGGTTAGACACATACATTGGTTGGACGTGTGAATGAGATAGAAGATCCCAGATCAAGTTTCATCCATCCAAGTTGCGGTTTCAAGAGTAATACAATATCACAATGTATGATGGCTATGATCGTACAGGTTGTCATCCAGTCATGGGTCCACCATCAATTATCTGTGGACATGTCTTCTGACTATTGTACATGTAATTTTAGCTTACATGTCAAGTAGGGGTATGCCTCCCTCAGTAAATATTTCATGATTTAAATGTGTTATGATAGATGATGATATCGTCGGTTGTTCTTTATCCTGACTTGTCACAAGGTAACACACTTTAGTCTTCAGTTTCCATTTCTGACTTTACTCTTTAGGTGGAAATATGTTATAGGCCTTTTTGTCACATCTAATCAATAGGTCTTCAAAAGGGATCATTTACATCGTTTGAACACTTTTTAATCTTCCCTACATAAATCCCTAAGTATACCTCTCTCATATCCCTAATTTTCTGACTAAGACTGCCTCATTTATGCCATTTTTAGGACCAATGCACCCTCGCCCCTCATTGGCCAACGTTTGCTACTAGGTTGTCCTGTTAAAAGTTCGTGTTGATCACCTGCAAGTTTCCCAATGTTGGGGGTGCACTGATTCTAGAAATTCAGGAAAACAAAAAGAATCCTGAAGCTTCCTCTTCCAAAAGCTTCCAACATTTGTTATAACTATTTACCTTGGATAAAAGACTCAAATCCTATCCTATCCTACCTTTTATTTTTCATCCCTTATCCCTTGAGCTCATTCTCCCATCAAGAGTGGAACTCAAGTCCATAATGGTAAATGGATAATAATTCATGAAATACCTGTCCTTCCTATATATTTACCTCATTCGACAAGCACCTGGTTGTTTATTGTCTTTTGAAGAGTGATTCTACCCTTATGCTGTTGATGTGAAAGATATCATCACATTCATTATTGTGATTATAGGTACACTTTTTGGTAAGTAAATTACAATTCAAATTGGAGGAGTTCTTCTAGAAGATCAACACTAATTTTTGGTTGTAACTCATTCTATTCCTATTAATGAAAATATTTCTTTTCTTTCCTATATATGATGTTATGATTTTATGTATTTAAATAGCATGTTGATCTATTGAATAAAGTTATTAGATGATGCTACATAGATCTTCTAGGTCGATGGCTCATGTTGTCTAATTGTACAGGTTCTAATTATAGTGATCAGAGCTAGGATTGGAGCATACAAACCAAGGAGGGAGTGAAGCATATGGCATATCCTACGTAGGCTTCATCATGTTATCTATTTACTTAAAGGAAAACATTAGTCCCTTTGTCTTTCTGTTGTTTTACGTCTGTCCACTAGGCCTAGGGAAGACACTTTTGTCTGCAATCATAGATTTTGTATAACACCCTTCTCCAAGCATCCTCTACCAATTTATTTTTCTTATGCTTCTTCCATTATCTGATGTCTCCAAAATGCTTCCTTTAGTTCCTCAGGTGCAACAATCCACATTTCCTTGACTTCTTGACTTGTAAAGGTTACAATTTATATTTTTGTATTACTTCCATTATCCATATATTCATTATGCCAAGTGGAATCCTCTTATCCTCGAAGATACTTATACCCTCTCTTGGTATGAAAATATAAATATATTTTCTTATATGCTACCCTATTATTGTAATAATTTTCTCTTGAATCATTGAAACTTGCCAAAAATTTATTATATTTGGGTTGTCTCTAATTGTACTTTCTCAAGAAGTTGTTTGGTCTTCAACTTGTTTTGAATTCAAAAACAAGATTTGTTTATAGGTTGAAAATTTACATTTATGGAAATCCTCCTCTTCCTCAACAACACCCTTTGTAAAAGTTGTAGAAAATATTATTCTTTCATTATAAGTCTCATCTTCTTAGTTTAATAAGAGCTATTGATTGCTTCCATCTCCAAAATTATATGTTTGCCTCCATTTGCACAAGTAAACATATTTCCAATAATATTTTGTTTATCATTCTATGAGATACTTTTAACATTTAAAAGTTTAAAATTTAAAATTCAAACTGTAGTTGGAACCCATCTCCATAATTCTTTTCAAAATACCCCTTTGATGTTCACACAACTGATATGCACATGATGCTATAGATTTACCATGTTATTTAATGGTTAGATTTTTCTCCATACTTTCATTGGTGCACTTCTACATCAAGCATCTTAGAACTCTGCAATTTGAATAGTTTTCAAGACAAATGACATTCCTTATGTCTTCTCTTATTTTTTATTCCTTTTGGCTATCTTTGACCTTTCTTCCTTCTAGGCTCTACTATTTTTAACCTATCTCATTGATGTTTGTCAACTTTTCAAACGTTCTCCATCTCGTCAAACCAAAAATTATAATGGTTGTACCATACAATCCCCTCTTCATATCTCTTTTCCCTTTGAGCCATTCTCTTCCATTCGCCTCTCAACTTCCAAATAATGTAATATGCAAGAGTTGTGCAAATTTCCAAAATATTTGATTCTTTAAAAAATCTATCATAAGAATCTACCTATAATGTAACTTACTTCTAAGAAACATCCCATTCTATGTTTGCTACATATTTTCACTAATTTAATGTTCCCTTAATAATTTCTGAAACTATAGTATGCATTTTGTTTTCATATAGAAAACTTGTTCCTAGAACCTTACTATTGTCTTAAAAAACAATCCCTCGTTCACTTTTCAAGCATATATTCATATTTATTTAGAAAAATGGAATATTCTATAGGTAAATTCATCAATTCAGTTTAAACTTTAGTATGTAGTAACAATTATTCCAACAACTTTGGTTCTTCATTAAAAAATTTGGACACTCCCTCTGATTATTGCTTCTTGTCTTCACTATTCATTTTCTCAATTTCCAATACATCTTGTTCTTTTATTTCACTATCTTTGACAAATGTATATTTCCCTGTCTCAACATACAAATTGGCTCTTTATTCATATCTTGTAGCTTCTTGGATACATTAGACATCAGCATCATTGTTCCATAGAATAAATCCTTGTTCTGCATCAATATTTCCACTTCTTCAATCCATTTTACCTTTTACATAATTATCCTCACAAGTCATCATTCTTCCTTCCTAGTTTGTACGAGACATTGATGCCTCCTCTTCCTCCATAATAGTTTCTTGTTCTTGATTCTTCATATCGTTCACTAACCCAGTTTAAATGCTTTGAGATGAGTTCTTCTTATCATCTCCTGGTTCACTTCCTTCAAATTTATTCAATGCACAATTCTAGAAAACATGTGTTTTCCTTTCTCTTCCCAATTTCCAATTTTTTCCACTATTTGGTAGGATCCTGTTATAATTGCTACAACAACCTTCAAAATTTTGAATTCATTTGAATTTTGGAGCTACCCTCCCAACGATCATATCCTCCTTTTTTTTGTTGTAAGTAACCAAGGTCATTTTATTCTTGGTGAAGTTTCACTAATTGCTCATGTTTTCTCTTGAAAATCCCTAAGTGTCAATGCACTTTGCTTTCATAGGCCTAGGGAAACTTTCCTTCTTAGTGGAAAATCAAAACACAAACCTAGCACAATTTCTAAACATAGACCAGTGCACTTTCTAGAAGTAGCTCGATTGAACCTTTAAACACTAGTCAATCCCTCTTACTCCTGGACATGCGTTGGGCGCACTGCCTAAATCTAGCATCAACGAAATTTCTAGTGGAACTCGACATTCCTTCTCACCAAGATCTCCACTAGGTTCACTTTTCGCCTCTCACGCTTGGTTGCATGAGCATTATCTCATGGGTAAGTCCTCCTATGTCACACTTGGAGATTTTGATTTTTATGTTTTCATTTAAATTCTTAAGTGTTGAAATTTAGTTCCTCTTCACATTCCTAGGATGTTGTTATTCTTTTCATATGATATTTGAATACATATGTGCATTGACGGCGAATCTTAACCCATTACTATACACTCTTGTGACTTTAACTCATTCCACACTTATTTGATTTTGATTAATTCTTTGTTATTATCCCTTGCACCAGCTCTAAGCACATGAATCCATCTATACAAGTATTGGCACATTGTGCTCTTTTAGCAGGTGAACTTATCAAACCCTTGTATCTAGAAGTTGCATAATTCACCCATCACAAGACTAGCCTCTCCTCATTGGCTCATAGTGGACTTCCATAACATAGTCCTAATCCCCCTTGCTCCTTGAACCTACACCATGTGCCCATCAATTGCAACCTTACTTTTAAGTAGCACATAATGTACTTCCAGTGGACAAATTCCCAACTACAAGTAACTCCCAAAGCCTTATTTTACATTTTTTGATCCTCATCTTTAGAGAGAGAAATTTCTAATTTAAATTGGTAAGATTTGCTATAAATATTAAACTTAAATTTCCTGAAAATATCATAACTTTACTAATAAGTTAAATTTTAGTTATTAAAACAAGAGTTCAGAGAATGGCGAGTGTAGGTTTCGATCCGGGAACCCTAGGCCCTAGGCCTAGGTGATGCAGTACGCTGCAGAATGACACGCAGGTACGGGGTCTGCAGCGCTGGTGAATCCAACGAGCTTGTTTACTTTTGTGGGTCAACTGGTGTTGGTGACAGTTGGGTTAAGGAAACATTCTTTTCAGTCTTGCGGTGTTTTCTGTCACGGTTTAGGTTTTGTGGGGAGCAGTTTCCTGGAGGTTAACCCTGTGAACCTTTCTTGGTGTTTTGCTATCCCGGTCTGTTTGCATAGCCTGTTTCCTTTGTCTGCAGGCGGTTTTTCAGCGTTTTTTTCGGGTAACGGTTGCCAGGAGGCGTAGCTATTTCCGGACTTTTTGTTTTTTTACCATGGTAATTGCAAACGAGTCGGTGGAGCTTGACCCATCCCCTGAAGACTTACTCACGGTATGGGGGAAGGAGATTACTGCGCAGAACCTTGGTGAGTTATTTGGTAAAACTGACAGTCATGGAGCTGTTTCGGTCTCGGCTGGTGCTTCGAGAGCTTCAAGATTTGCTAAAGGTCTGTTGGATGAGAGTTGGGACCTGTCAGGCAGCCTGGGCATTACTGGCAAGGGCTCTGAGGAGGAAAAACCTAAAGCAGAGTTGAGCGCATGGGGAGCCAAGGGTTTCGTTTCGTCGGCTGGTAAGTCATTATCCCCTTCAAAACTTTTTTGCCCGTCTGGCGGCTTAGAGGATATCATCAATTCAGCGCAAAATATAGGGGTTTGGAGGCCTGTAGGGGGAATCAAAGCTTCAGGGAATGAGGTTGGGGGTAATTCCCATCTGTCGGCAGTTAACAGAGTCCTTTTCTCCAAAGACTCTTCTCGAAGCCTCGTAGGGTCGGAGGGTTTGGCTATCGGAGCTGGTAGGTCTGCAAAGCAGGGACTTGTATCATCATCTCTTGGTACAGGTAAAGGACTAGAGAAGGGCCTCTCGGTGGAAGGGGAGGTGGGCAGCCCGATTGAAGGGCTAGTAGAATCCCCGCCAAGTAATGGGTTTGAACATGTAGCAGGGCCTGAAGATGGGATGCAAAGGGGAGTTGGAGACCAAAACCCAGATCTCGGAGACAAGAATGCAGAGCCGGAGTTGAGGAGGACAGGGGAAAAAAGAAAGAAGGCAAAACCTTTGAAGAAGAAACGCTTTACGGAGCTGGTTCTTGGCATGGATGTGCAGGTGGAGGACGTTCTGGACGTGGCAGAGGTCATGCTCGTGGGCAGGATCAGAGGGCGGCCTGTATCAGGCAAATCCCTCAGGCAATGGGCGGAGAGCCAGTGGTTGGGTACCCCAGCTGCTTCTTTCAAAACAAACTCTCTGGTTAAAGGATGGTTCATGGCCAATTTTGATAGTAAGGAGGCTTTGGAATGGGTCGAGGGGCAGAATTGGGCATACGGGAACCGGCCAGTTTTCTTCAAAAGATGGTCCCCGCTTTTCGATGCCGCCAAAGAAAAGGTCGACGATTTTCCTGTCTGGGTTAGGGCACCAAGCTTACCCCCGTTCCTTTGGGCGGATTCTATCTTCAAATCTATAGGGAATCTGTTGGGTACCTATCTGGATGCCGATAGATCGTATCTTCATACTTATGAGAAAGCAGTGGCAAGAATTTTGGTGAGACTCAACCCCAAGGATGGCCTGGCAGAATCTATAACTTTGCGCTATAAGGAGTATGTCGTAGAACAGCCACTGGATTATAAACTCCTTCCGTTCCGTTGCCATTGTTTCCATGAGTATGGGCATCTGGCGAGGGACTGCCCGTTGGGAAGGAGAAGGAGGAGGACCCAAAGAAATGAAGAGTAGTGGGAAGGGCCTAGGAGGCATGTTCAGAGCCCGATGGAGGATTCTAATCCAATCAGACCTTCTGTGGAAGAACTCCTTCATCGGTCAGAGGAGGGAAAGCCCCAGGAGGACGGTGCCCCGATGCGTTCTTCAGATGATCAACCAATGCTGGATTCTCCTCCTACTGATCTGGCCGCCATCGATGAAGGTGAAAAAATGGGTATGCAGTCCTCTCCAAAAAATTCTACCTTTATATCTGGATCTATTGTCGGGGGTAGTTCTCTGTTAAATAATTGTAATGATGTTATGCAAAAAATTGATAATCTCTCTGCCGAAATGCCCTCCTTAAATCTGAACTGTGAGGTTTTCCCCCCATTGTGTAAGGGTGCTGGGCCTTCTTCTGCTGCTCGCCATTATAATCTTAGATCCCTCAGTAAGAAGTCGGTTTGTTCGAATGAGATTATGGAGCCTGTAGGTGGGTTAGGGGCTGAGACTCCTAAGAGCTTTTCTAAAAAGGGTAGAGGTCGAAAATCCCTGCTTTCAAAAGCTCAAGTTAAAGCAATTTATGATGTAGCTGATGCAAAACAAATGTCAACCCCTGGGGCGCTTAGAGCAGCAAAACCCCCTGAGATGGTTAATAAATGATCTGTCTTTCATGGAATTGCAGGGTTTTAGCTAGTAAACCCAAAAAACTAGCTTTAAAAGACCTTATTTCGCGTAATAACCCGGATATAGTTTTTCTTCAAGAAACCTTGGGCAAAAGCATTGATATTGAATCAACTCTCTGTTCTATCTTACCGGGCTGGGTCTTCATAGCTGCTGATGCTTCCGGTCATTCGGGAGGGCTTGCCATGGGTTTTAAGAAAGGAAGACTGAAGGTGTTAAATTCATGGGGTCTATCAAATGTTTTGGGATTGGAGGTTGTTTTCCGTGACTTTGATATCCCTTTGTTGTTTGTTAATGTCTACGGCCCTTGTCAGGGAAGGGTTTCCTTTTGGAATGACCTCCTCTCAAAAGGTCTGATAAAGGATAAAAATCTAATAATTGGGGGAGATCTCAATTTTTCTTTGGGGATCGCCGAAGCTTGGGGGCCTCTTGCGAGGGAGGATCCCCTGACAGACTTCTTTTCAAATGCCCTTCTTTCTCATAAGCTGATTGATGTAAATATCATAAAAGCAAAACCAACCTGGAGGAACAGAAGAACGGGGGAAGATAGAATTGTGAAAAGATTGGACTGGTTTCTCATCAGTGAAAGGTTGGCGTCCAATATTCCTTTGTTCCGGCAATGGGTGGGTGAAGGAGGGAACTCGGACCATTTTCCCATTCTGCTGGAATTCTCAAAACCCCCTCCAAAACCGGCCGCTCCTTTCAAATTCAATGCCTCTTGGCTTCAGGAGGACTCTTTCATAAAACTCTTCAATGATACCTGGAGACATTCGGGTTCAGAGCAATCAGAGAATAAAGGAGGCCACTTCATGGATAACCTTAAAAGACTTAAGAAAGCAGCCATCGAATGGGCATCAGCTAGGAGGAAAAAACAAATTGAAGAGCTAGTCAGCATTGATGAGGCCCTGGGGGTCCTTGAAGACCCAGAGACTGATGCTTACGCATCTCAGGAATCGAAAGAAAGAATATTGGCTCTGGAGAAGAGAAGAGCGAAGATCTTATTGGATAGAGAAGAGGAGTGGAGATTGAAAAGCAGAGCTATCTGGTTGAAAGCAGGGGATGAAACTACAAATTTTTTTCACAATTATGCAAAAGGGCGGAGGAATGCAAATACTATCTGGAAGCTGAGGGACTCTGAAGGCAGAGTGGCCTCATCATTTGAAGATCTGTCAATTATGGGAAAGAATCATTTCCAATCTCTCTTCTCCGATCCTGGGGGGATATCACTGCCTGAAGTAATCAGAACTGCCCAGGCTTTTCCTCATTTTGTGGAGGAGGAAGATGCTGAAGATCCTTTTAGAGAAGTGTCAAAGGAGGAAGTAGAGAGTGTAATAAAGTCTATGGTGAAAGATAAAATCCCAGGGCCCAATGGATGGACCATAGAACTTTTTACAGATTTTTTTGAATCTATTGGGGCAGAACTTACTGAAGTTGTGGAGGAATCTAGAGTGAAAGGAGAAATCTATGGTCCGTTTAATGCACCTTTCATAGCCCTCATTACAAAAAAAGAAGACCCTGGTTCTTTTGAATATTTCAGGCCTATTTCGCTGTGCAATACCATCTACAAGATTATTGCAAAGATCATTGCGGTCCGCCTGAAACCCATTTTATCATCCTGTATTTCAAAGGAGCAATTTGGTTTCCTGGACGGGCGCCAAATTCATGAAGCTATCGGGGTAGCTCAAGAAACTATTCACAGTATCAGGCAAGCAAACAAAAAGGGGGCAGTGCTCAAAATAGACCTATCCAAAGCCTATGATAGGGTCAGTTGGACATATTTAAGGATGCTCTTGACACATCTTGGCTTCCAGGTGGGTTTTATAAATTGGATCATGGGATGTATCACAAATGTAAATTTTGTTGTCCTGATAAATGGAGCTGCCTCTCAATTCTTTAAAAGTCAAAGAGGACTGCGTCCAGGATGTCCGCTCTCCCCTCTGCTATTCCTTCTTGCTGCAGAAGGTTTAAGCAGACTGATTTCAAAGGCTAAAAGCTCAGGTTTGGTAAAAGGTCTGGAAGTTGCTGTAAACCTGTTCATTACCCATCTTCTTTTTGTCGATGATATTCTTTTGTTTTCAAATGGGAACTTAAATGAAATTATAGAGATTAAATTTATTCTTGATCAGTTCCTGAAAGATACAGGGCTTCAAATAAATGAAAGGAAGTCACAATTAATCTTAGAAGGCTTCAATAGACAAGAGGAGATTATGATTGCTGCTCACCTGCCTTTTGGAACCTGTAATATGGAGCAGCCGTTCAAATATCTTGGTTTTTGGCTAACACCATCCTCTTACAGAAAGCAGGACTGGAATTGGCTGATAGCGAAGATTGAACAAAAAATATCCCATTGGAGTTTCAAGTGGCTTTCTCGGGCAGGAAGACTTACTTTGGTAAATTCGGTCCTTCAGGCTATCCCGGTTTTTTGGGCAGCATTGACCTGGATCCCAAAAGGGATACTCTATAAAATAAAGCAGATTTGCAGTAGGTTTCTGTGGTCTGGGTCTAAAGACGACTCTGTCCTTCCTTGGGTGGCTTGGGATAAGATCGCTAGGCCAAAAGATTGGGGTGGATGGGGACTGAAAAGTCCCATTGACTTCAGCGAAGCCTTAGCAGCTAAATAAGGTTGGAGAATCATTTCCATGGAGAATCTCTGGACGAGAGTGGTTAAAAGAAAGTACATTGATCCTACACCACTCGAAGATTGGATTAGATCCCCAAACAAGAATGGAATAAACTGTTCTGTCATTTGGAAAGCCACTTCTGAGGCTTTTAAGGTAATTGAACAAGGTTTGGCTTGGCGGGTTGGAAATGGAGAAAGTTTGAGGATCGGTAGGGACCCGTGGGTAGGGTGCAGTGAGGGTTTTGCTCTATCTCCTGAATTGCTCATTCACCTGGATGATATAGGAATCAGAAGCTTAAGGCAGATAGCAAATATGGAGCAGTCATCTATATGGGGGCAGGCTTGGAAGTCTGAAGCTGATCTAGGCATAGATCTCACCTGGAGGAATGAATGGCAGCTCTTTCTTCAGGAGCTTAGAAGATCCAATGTTAGAATAAAGGACAGGCCGGATTCCTTGGTTTGGGCACATGCTGAGACAGGGCTATATTCTCCTAAGGCTGGGTATAATTTTTTGATGAAGAAAAAAGGCTGGAATCCTCCTGTTTGGTGGTCAAAGCCTCTGTTTAAACTGAAGTGTCCTAAAAAAGCTAGAATCTTTTTTTGGTGTGCCTTAAAACACAAGATTCCTACATGGGAAATCCTTCAATCCCGGTTTAAACAGGGACCTGGAAGATGCCCTCTATGTTTTGCTGATTCAGAATCCATTCCTCATCTTTTCCTAACATGCCCTTTTACAAAGCAGGTCTGGATTGAAGCGGAAAGGCTCTTAAATGTAAAATTAAGGTGGGAGGGGGATAGTTTGTCCACAGCATGGGAATATTGGTGGAATCATTTTCACGAGAGGAACCTGAGGAATTTGCCTCCCATCATTTGCTGGGGCATTTGGATTGCAAGGAATCGTAATATCTTTAGAGAAACTTCGACCCCAGCGGCTGCTATTGCCATTCAAAGCAATGCCATACTTGACAGCATCCCTGTGCAGGATGGCCTTGCAAAAAATGATCAGCGGAAGGAGCTTCGCCTTAGAGATGGGATCTCGTGGGCCTTCTTTGACGGGGCAGCCCAAAACAATATCACTGGTGCTGGGATGTGCATTTATCTTAGTGATTCTCACTCACTAAAGGCCTCAGTGGGAATTGGGATGGGAACAAATAACTTTGCCGAACTCACAGCCTTAAAGTTGCTCCTCTGTTGGCTCATCCACAAAAATATTCTTGCAGTTCAGATTTATGGAGATTCGATGAATGTTGTTAATTGGGTTAATGGGAAATATAGATGCCAGCACTACATGTTGATGCCTTTACTAGAAGAAATCCAAACCTTAAAGCAGCAGTTTAATGTTTTTTCTATTGATCACATCTATAGGGACTACAACGAGGAGGCAGATCGGCTTTCTAAAGAAGGTCTGCAGCAAGCTGTGGGCACTTGGAGAGTAACAGAACAGCTTCAGGATCAGATCCGTGTGTCGGATCTCCCTCCAAATATATAATGCTTTTTGTTTTTACTTATATGCACTAGATTATCCGTGATTTATATGATAATGGTGGCATATGAAAACTGTGTTTTCCCTTTTATATACTGTTATGCTCTGGTTTGATAGAGCGGATTGTGAACTGTTTACTGTATGTGTTTTTCTGGGTTGTTTTCCTCATGAGAGGAGACCCAGGAGACACCTTGGACTTCAGCTTCTTTTTGGTTATGGCTATACAGGTCGAGTACAGGAGACTCTGTTAGTGCTCTGTAGGTATGCTGATGATCTTTCTCAGAGGAGCTTTTGCTCCTTATCAGGCAGTCTTTTGCAGAATGTTAACTCATATGCTTTGTAACTTTTTTATTCCTTATAAAAAAGTTCGATTTTTTTTCCTTGGAAAAAAAAAAGTTAAATTTTATAAAAATATAAAATTTTAAGTTATATTAAATCTATATTAATTATAAAAAATTTCTGACTTAAGTTTTTAAAATTAAAGAATAGATTAAATTTTATAAGCCAATATTGAATTGGTTAAATTGTGTTTTTGAATAATTTATTATTATTAATATTTTATATTAAAAATTGAATGAGTTACACATTTTCGTCTTATTAAGAACTAACTAAATTATTTTACATTTAATTATTTTTTCCTCGTGAGTATTGAAATGTTTTAATAATTAAGTTAGAATGAATATGAATGAACTATCTAAGAAATATGAAAATATTTATTGTAATTTTACAATCATAGTTTGAACCATATTCAAATTAATACTTTATAAAAATATCTTTGCATTATTTTTTAAAGTAAGTTGTTTTTCATGCAATTTCATATATAAAGGTTTGATATAAGTTCACCCATACATAATCTATAATAAATATTATTTCATAAAAATAAACATCATGATGATAACCATCTAACAAACATAAACATCATCTAAGATACACATTCAAATTCACTACCATCATCTAATTATATACAACTTTAGCACATTTTAAAGTCATTGGCTTGCACACAAATCTAATCATCTAACAGGGCATCATCATCGTGATCACATCTAACAAAACACAAACATTGTAATCTAACATCATCACAACACACATCCTCAAATTAATATATATCTCATGTCAAATAACTTCTACCACATACACATCTATAATCTGCAAGCACACTAAATGAACATATCTAACATGATCTAACAATACACACATCAACATCGAAATATAAATTAAGTACATAAACATGAACAAAAAAAATGGAAATTATATGTATACACACACACACACACACACACACACACACACAAAAACGAGTCAAATAACTTTAATCAAATCTCTGATACAATAGACATAGTAGTGCCATCTTGGTTTGTAGCAGAAGATGATGGTTGGTAAAATACTACCTCAATGTCTTTCAAACTCTGAGGTGGAGGAGGGGTTGGTTGGTCTGTAATAGAAGATAATGGGTGGTCAAATACAACCTCAACATATGTAAAACTCTAAGGTGGAGGAGGAGGTGGCTGGTATGTGATGTTAGGAGAAACATAACGCACGACCGCTAGTTGTGGCATCTCATCATCACGCGAATGAGGATGTGTAATACCAAAAGGGTCGCTGACACCCTGACCATGATCTAATGGCGTAGTACTAACAAAAGCATCATGATCATGATCATGATCACCACATTCATCATCCTGATTACTACCCTCATATGAAGTATCTTCTGTTGCATCCCTTGGATCACTCATCGCTTTCACCACCCAACTAGATCTGATAATATGATTCATAAGATACCTGATCTTCTGTGGATAGTCCCTATAGGGGTCTGTGAACCTAGGATCTGTGCTGATGTCTCAAGCCCTCGTAGGGAGGACTCCTTCCTTAACCAAAAATCTAGCTAGTATGTCACAGTAGTCCATCCAAAATCTCATATCATCCCTACGGGCCTAGACACCCATGGCTCTCTAAGGATATGCCTGACCCTCATGGGCTTCTCCCATCTCCTCATCTCCTCCATCTAGTTTAGGAGGAGGCATGTCCCCACGGAAGTCGATGTCTACAAAATATATAGTACACAACAATAATTAGGTAATTTCATTAAAGAATTTAATAAAATATTTTAAAGAACATGGTAGCATAAATTTTATTCTAATTAATTAAAACAATAAAATGAAACTAGATTAATTTAAAGAAAACACTAATATTACCTCTATCATCTCAAGGCTTAGTAGGTGTGAAGAGGATGTTGGGACATTGTCTCCAATCAATCCCCATGTATGAAAATGACAACAAGATAAACACATGTTTAAACTCCCTGAACAATAGTGCAAGTGCTTGGGCGGAAACCTTGGTTGGATACTTCAGCAGACCCCTCTTAGGAATTATCTCGCCCCACATGCACATCCATACCTAAGTCATTGGCCTAGGAGGGTGACCATCAAATGTAGGCCTCGTCTCTGGAAACCTATCAAAAAATAAAAATTAAAGCTCTGAAGTGAAATGGAAGCTCACCCTCCCATTTATCATCGCATGACATATATTTAAAGCCATACAAAACTACCTCAAAAAAATGGAAAACCATTTGATACATCATGGTGCCTGAATTAAAGAATCAACATAATCCTTAAGAGTGAAACTAATGTGTTCCTCATCACTACTAAAGTGTGCAATTGAGTTCTCTAATAACACGAGGCACCTAACATATTACGCAACAAAAGAATAAATTTGTAGTTGTCTACGACACACCTGTAAATCTGCGGGATGGACTACATGATGCCCAACATATCTGTGAGACTAGGAAATTTGATTATTTGTTGCCATGGGGCACATGATGGAATTGGGGAAAATCCTTCCCTCTCGTGGATAGGCCAGTGATAAATTATATGTCCTCCTAAGAGGGCCTAGGCCACGCCTTAAGATGGACATGGAAACCCTACCGCTAGACACCCCACCATTTGATCAAATGCTCCAATAAGACAAAGTGTGCCTTCAAGGATGTATCTTCCTCACAGTACTTCTGGAGACCTACATTCCTGAAGAGCACTTAGTTTGCTATGCTAATAGTGTGAGGGTATAAATCCCCCTCCCTCTCTCTGGCCTTCAATGGTCAGACCATATTGTATTGGACCACCATTTTCTCCTGCTCCTGCTAATTCTCCCTCTGCTGACGTCTCTGCTACATGATTGACATATAAAGTACATCAACCTCATACATAAAATACATTTATTTTTAATAAATGAAAAATGTATTTGTAAATATGGAAGCCTAACTTTAAATTAAAAGGAAAAATCCCCAGTGCGCCCAACAAACAGTGATTCACCATCTCCAGTGCGCTATCAAACACAACTACACTGACATCGGTGTGCACATATGTATGACGAACCATTGTTGGTTCACATATTTAGATTTTTATCATGGTGCATCTAACTTATGGGGTCGGTGCGCATGTATAACCTTGTCACACAAGAGGAGAAGGTTCAAGTTATCGAACGTATCAAGCTATAACTTTTAATATTATTTTTGTGATGCATTGGGTATATATAAATGCAATAGGAATAACCAAAAAAATTATGCAACGATGCATATTTAATAGCTTTTTCAGTTTGTTTTCATTTATGAAACACACCGCGACAACAGCGGTGCATTATGTTCACACATCAAACTGCAGTGCACCCAGTAACTTTACAGGGTGCACCCTATTAGTGCGATTCGATCATATTGAGCACATCGCAAAGGTTTATTTTATTTTTTAGAAAAAGAAAGGATTTTTAAAGCTAATTTGCAATTCTAATTTTCTAAAAAATTAAATTAGAGAGCAACATAGACATTACCTAACATTTTCCTTCTGGGGAGGCATTAGTGACACGCAATTGACAAAACCAAATTTCACCACCGTTTGAGAAAATTGGAAAGCCACATACTAAGCATAGTACAATAATATGGTGATCAAGAGAAGCACTGACGTCATGGTGCTTGCATGAAGCAAGAGTGGTACCTGTGCTTCAAGACTCTCCAACATTGTAGATGGTAAAAATGAAATTTACGGTTGGGAGTTTTTTTTATTTAACGTTCCGCCAATGCATTATTATAACCACACTCGTGCATGACGCATCCAACAACATTTTTTTTTGTTTCTTTAAATTTAAAACCTATAGCAATGCTTTTGTTAAGATGCCCGAGGGTGTTCTAATATAGGTACCACACTAGTGTTTTGTTGGATTATGGCACCACATTTTTTTTAGATTAACAACCACCTAGTGGTGCTCTTTAGAAGACACGCTCAGGCATTTTAATATGTTAACAACATCGATGCTTCATTGGAATATAGCCCTGCATTTTTTTTTTTAATTTATAAACTATAGGAGTGCTCCTTCTAGATATGTACTGGGGCTTTTTACTACAAGAGGGCACTGATGGTACGGGTGTATATGACACCAACAATGTTTAAAAATTAACATTTTTCTATTGCTATCGATTATTTGAACACCGATGTGTTTTGTTTTTTAGCGCACTGTTATTTTTATTTTATAAAAATAAATCTTTCAGGGTTCACCATGTTCTATTTTGCAACGTTACTTGTATATTGTAGAGGCACCGTAAAAAAAAGCTAAATTTTGTATTTATTTTTTCTAGAGAGTTTCTCTAAACACCATGATATTGTGTATCAAATAAATTGTATTATATCAACATATTTTATTATGTTATAACTAAAAATTATTGGGATTTTTTTTTATTAAAATTAAAATTCCATTCTAATAGATATTATATTATATTGAAATTAATATATTATTATATTAAATTAAAAATGAAATAATCTAAAATGAATAAATTTTTTTGTTTTTTAAATTTATTTTTCATAATTAAATAAAACTTTAGCTGATTTATCATTTTTAAATATTTCGATAATTTTTAATAAAAATAATTTAGAGTTAAAATTCAAATTATGATAAAAAAAATCAGTGTTTTTAACAATAAATTTTACTTTTAAAATTATATTATTTATGGAATAGTGTGAGGAAGTTTTGGCTAATTTGTAAAAATATAACCATGAATTAATTTATTGTTATTTAAAATATATTTTTAAATACACAAATCAATCAAACACCTTTAAATATTTTAATTTTGAGAATTACCCAATTCGTAAAAATGTGCTCTATATATTCTTCGCATATATTCTTCGGTGAAAAAGTTTTGAGGCTCGGTGAAAGAATTAAACACATACTCTATGTATACTTCGGTGAAAGAGTTCTGAGGCTTGGTGAAAGAGGTAAACATGTACTTTATATATTCTTTAGTGAAAGAGTTCTGAGGCTCAGTGAAAGAGTTAAAAACGTACTCTATATATTCTTCGCATATATTCTTCGGTGAAAGAGTTAAACACGTACTCTATATATACTTTGGTGAAAGAGTTCTGAGGCTCGGTGAAAGAGTTAAACACGTACTTTATATATTCTTCGCATATATTCTTCGGTGAAAGAGTTTTGAGGCTCGGTGAAGAGTTAAAAACGTACTCTATATATTCTTCCCATATATTCTTCGGTCTGCGGGCTGCGGTGGGCACGGGCGATCTACAGTCAGGTTTGCTGATATCAGGTGCACACATCCTTTATATTTTTCTTTTTCTAATACATATTTGCTCATATAATTTCAAGTATGAATATTTCACCACAATTACCAATATTACCAAGGGCAGACCTAGCGCAGTTACTCTACAAGGCCTTTATGAGTATATAGAGTCTTTAGATAAACGTAGAGAAGAAAGAGAAGCCAAGCTACAAAAAGAGTTAGAAGCCATGCTGGAAAATAAATTTGCATCTCTTGAAGACACGATCCAAAAACAAATAGAACCACTGGAGAATAAAATGGAGGCGATGGAAACTAGATTGCAGGTTATAGAAAAACGAAACCAAGATACTAACCAACCATCCCAGCAAGGAGATGCTAATACTTTAGAGAGTCTTAAAATGAAAGACATGATTAAAGAACTACAAGAAAAGGTTAATAGCCCGCCTCACCCTAAATAATGTGGTAGATAAGTTAGATATCAAACCAATTAAAGATGAAATGAAAAAGTTAATAGAATTAGACCGCGAACATAACTAAAGGGCCTTGAACCTTATAATCTTCGGTTTAAATGAGGAAGTAGATGATGATACTTTAGCCTTAGTCGAGATAGAATTACATAATAGATTACAAATTGAAACAGTGTGTCTTACAGAAGCAACAAGGTTGGGGAAATTAACTGAGAATAAAGGAAGACTAATCCGCATAAAGGTGAGCTCCACTGATCATAAGTACGACATACTTAGTAAAACCTCAAGTCTAAAAGGAACGAGAATATTCATAAATGAAGATCTCATTCCAGAAGATCAAGCAGAATTAAGAAAGGAGGTTCAAAAGGTAAAAGAAGCTAGAAAAGAAGGAAAATGGGCAATAATCAGAAATAGAAAAGCCTTTATTCGAGATAGAAACCAAAAAGATAGTAATCAATAGCAATTAAACATGCTTTGAATCCTTTCTTGGAACTGTCGGGGCTTCCCATGGAACAAAGGCCCCAAGCTAAGTTGGATTTCAAATGATGTTGATATTATTTTGCTTGTTGAAACTTGGGAGCACGAAGAATCTAAGGTCCCTAACATAGATGGCTTTACGCTATGGTCTACCTGGAACAAGCGATCCTTCGATAGAGGCATTGGGGGAATAGCTTGTTACATTAAGAAGAACATCTCCCCCCATGCTAGGATTTATAAAAATGACCCTCACAACCAATATAGTTGGATAGAGATCAGTGACATTAATAATAAAAAGTCCTACATAGCAATATGTTATTTCCCCCCTTCAATTCTAACTTCTATAAGAAAAAGAATATAGATAAAACTAACCCTTACAATGGTTTAGAGAATGATATTTCTAGCCTAAGGAATGATGGTAATATCCTTTTAATAGGTGACTTTAATGCTCAAACTTCAAATAACCAAGCTATTATTCTAAGCAATCAGTCCAACCCTAATCCTCTTTGGTTAGACGAAGACCCTACTCTGGCTAGTAGGTACAAAAGGAGCTGTAAAGACCTCGGGGAAAATTTGTTTGGGTCGGAGCTAGTCAAGCTCTGTAGTGCTCAGGATCTCATAATTTTCAATGGTCTAAAGAAGTGGCCCAATTCTAGCAAGATGACCTGCATCCATGGAATTGGTAGCAGCGTGGTAGACTATGTTATTTCCGATCTTCCATTATACACTAAAATAATAAATTTTGACATCTTAAATGACCACGAACCTGACTCTGATCATAGGCCTTTACTTATAACTCTCAATTTTGTAATGCATAGAGTTCCCACAGAAAATAATACTTATAGCCAAAAGAACTTAATATTTGATCAAAATAAAAATGATCTCTTTCTAAATGAATTAAAAACTAATTTGCTTCCTTTATCTAGTATAGACAACATAGAAGACCTCTATCATAATTTTACTACAACCCTCTCATATTCTATTAACACGTTCTCAATTGAAGTTTCAAATAATAAAAGAAATAGCAAAACCAATGCATGGTATGACAAAGATTGTAAAAGTGTGAGGAGAGCAATTAAGGAAGCTATTGATGAATCTCTTAAAATGGACAAGATAAAAATATACAAAGCCCTAACTAAAAGGAAAAAGAGGCAGTACATTTGTCAAAGACACGAGAATCTCTTACACCTCTCTAAGGTAGCTCCTAAGAAATTTTGGAGGCAGATTCTGACTAGGAAGAATAAAAATAATAATAAAATTGCTCTTCACGATTGGAATTCCTATGTTAAAAAGATTTATGAATCTCCAAATGTCATGGATAATTTGGAAACCCTTCTCACAACGAAAGAAGTTTTCTCTTTAGAAGACATTAAGTTTGGGGTTAATCGCCCTGCTAATGGGAAAACTAAGGACATTGAAGGTTACCAGGCAGAAATCTTAAAAATTGGAGGTCCTATCGTCATCCCCCACATCCACAAGCTTCTCAATCAAGTAGTCAAGCAAGGGTTCCTTAAACCTTGAACTGAGAGCTTCATTATCCCTATTTTTAAAAGTGGGGATACAAATAACCCCTCTAATTATCGAACAACTATAATCAGCCCTCTCTTAGCCAAGTTATATGGTAGTATTTTGGAAAAGAAGTTAAGCATATGGCTTGAAAGTGAAGGTAAGCGAGTTAAAGGCTAAGCAGGTTTCAGAAGGCATCACTCAACAACAGACCACCTCGTTACACTTAGGATCATTTTCGAGGAATGTCATAACGATAAATCCAATTTATTTTGTTGCTTTGTGGACTTTAGAAAGGCTTTCGATATGGTTCCTAGATACAACCTTTGGAATAGATTAGAAGAGCTAAAGGTCCCTCTCGAGTTGAGGGCTGTTGCGATAAGGTTATACGAGAATGTAATTTCCAAGCTAAAGAGTAATCAGGGGTGGTCGAAAGATATTAAGTGTAAGATCAGAGTTAAACAAGGTTTCCCCCTCTCCCCTACCCTATTTGGCATTTACATCGATAAGCTCGAAGGCTATTTAGAGGAAGCAGGATGTGATGGCACGATCTTAGTTGGGATAGTCGTCATCCTTCTTCTCTATGTTGATGATATTGTTCTCTTCACAAGGTGCCTATCTGATCTTGATAAGCAACTCAGGCTTCTTAAGGATTTCTGCACTACCATGGGTATGACTGTTAACACTAACAAAACAAAAGTTATGATTAGCAAATCCAAGAAGGACACTTACGCTAATTTTATGTATGACAATAATAACTTGGAGGAAGTGTATTCTTACAAGTACCTAGGAATTAATATTCATCACAAGCTCAACTGGAACCATAGCATTGAGAAAATGATTAATGGGGGGTGGAAAGCTTATTTTGGTCTTGAAAATAATTGTAAAACAATAAACCTTGTAATGTGGGATAAAAAGAAGTTCCTCTTTGAAACTTAGTCACTCCTGTTATCTTATATGGCTATGAGGTTTGGGGTTGCAGCATCTCCAGAGAATCATGGAGAAGGATTGAGCAAATCCAGAAGCATTTTATAACTTATAGCTTGAAAATTAAAAGTAATACACCCTATCCTATTCTTTTTATAGAAGAAGGTCTTTCCCCTATTGAGAGCCTAGCTATGATTAGGTTTCTGTTGTACAAGCACAAACTCAATAAGATAGACGATCATAGACTTCCTAAGCTAGCTTTAAATTCCAGCCAAAACCACCTAAGGCTCAATCGGGGGTGGCATAAAGACACAAGGGCCTGGTTAAACTATTGGAAGATCAACGAGAATGATGCATTGCAAAACATAAATAACATTAAAGATATTGTTACTTCTAAGTGCAAAGAAAAATGTGGTGTGAGAAAGATTTAGCAGCTAAAAGAAAATTAAGTTATTATAAGAAGGTCATCAACCCCACCCTAGAAGATCAAAAGTATCTCTCTATTTTAACTAGCTCAAAGAAGAAAATTAATATAGCAAAGATTATAACGAATTCTCATAAGCTCCATAGTGAAATAGGTCATTGGGAAGTTCCTAAAACGCCATGGATGGAAAGGATCTGCCATATATGTGAGAATAAGAACATCGAGGATGAAAACCACTTCCTCTTAGAGTGCCCCGCGTACAACCACATTAGATCTCAGTTTCACAATCTTTGTTACCATACTGACCTTCCTAGCCTTTTACAATGTCAAAATTATAGTGAGATTGGGAGGCTTCTCTCCAAGCTTTTTGAGCATAGGAATAAAATCTTAGATCAAAATAAATAATTTGTTTCTTTAGGTCCGATAAACCAATGTTTGGTCGACCTTAACCATCATCATTATCAATAAAACTAAAAAAACTCAAAACAAAATAATTCCAAATAAAAAAATAAAAATATAACCGTGAATTTGTTATTTAAAATATATTTTTAAATACACAAATCAATCAAACACCTCTCAAATTACCCAACTCGTAATTAAACTAAAAAAAATCAAAACAAAATAATCTCAAATGAAAAAAATGGGACCAAGGCGACCATTGATTTGACTTCTCTGTCATTGTATTGTGCTAAGAAAGAAACATTTCATAGTAAAAAATAGATAGTTTCTCTTCATAGAATGTGAGATTCGATTAGTGGTTGAAGCATCTCGGTGACGTAGAACTACATAGGTCGTATAAGTGCCTACGAGACGCGAGAATAGAAAGGATTTTGACGGCTGAAATAGTTGTACGGGTTTCCATGATGGAGGCTAGCAAGGGCTCTCGCAATTATTCACGACGCTCGCAGGGTTTAGGGTTCGCTAATAATTCTTGTGATGTTACTCCTTACAATGCTACGAAGAACTTGAAGGAAACTCGCTCTGCACCAGTATTGGATTGTACTCAGACCAGGAATCTAATCGATTCTACTCGTTCAAAGCAAAAAGCCCTCGCCCACAAAGCTGAAAGCGTCTAAATCATATCTCAAGTCTCTTTTCTCTAAGGCCTCCAATACGAAAGTGGCTAACGAACATCAATCTCAGATTAATCTTTGCACCCAAAGGGAGAGATATGAGGGCGAAGATGTAGCACGGGCCAGTAGAAGTAACCACAGAGAAATCTCATATGCTACTCATAGTAAGTCCTCCTCGGCGAACTTCAGTTTTATCAAGCGATCAACATTGATACCAAAACCCCATTCAAATCAAACCGCGCATCTGCTAATCACAGAACTGCACATTTAGAAAGAAGAATGATCAGTTCGAATTCGGAGCAGGATAATGGCATCGAAGCAGCGATTGCTCACTGCAAGCAATCTCTTTCCGGAATATGATCGATTGTAACCATATTTAATAATGCAAAACTGTAAGTTCACATTTCTCAATGGAAATAAATTTGAATTTGAATTCAATTAGATACATGAAAATTTATAAAAGAATTTGGAGAATATACATATTGAAGTCAACATCTATTTAGATTTATTGAGTTATATTGATACATATTTTAAATAATAGAATTTGTTAAATTGTTAATAGGTATAGAACAAAGGTTGATAGGGTGGTATGGTGTAAATCTAGTCATGGTAAAAGTAGTGTTATCTATGCTTCATGTGATACTTAAGTTTTTAGATGCCTCAAAGTAGCAAAAAATTGATCAAATTACAAAAAACAATACTTATAAATCTTCTGATAAATCTTCTAATTATGAAGTTACTTCTCATAAGACTAGAAATAAAAACATTTTTTTTTTTTAAATAAAACATTCCCAAAAAAATCTCAGCAAAAATTGAAGATACGACTCTAATATAGTCAATACCTTTGACATCGGATCCAATATCAAGTAAGACATCTGATGATATCTTTGAGCGATTTCTTCCTTGAGCGAGTGAAAACTCATCCACTGATTTTTCTCTGTCCATCTTATTTAGGTTCATTAATTTTAATGGCTAGAAAAAGGCATCCTTATATAATTCTGGTGCGTGTAAATGTGATACAATCGTAAATGTGATTTAAATTTGTCTTACTAATATATTCGTTCGAAATTTTATATTTCAATATAGCTGAAATTTAATTTACTCTTTGAACTTCAAAATGAATTTTTAATTTTTACAAAAAGTGTATGTTACTAACTCTGTTAAAAACAAAAGAAAAGCTGTGTTATGAACTATTAGACCCACTTCAAATTTACATTAATTGTATGATATTAAACTCAATTCAATGCAAGGCTGTTTTGGCCTATTTTATTTTCTTAACTATCAAGCCTATGGCCCTATGCTCTCTGGACATAAAACTAATTTGAATTAACTATATAATAATGAAGTAACTATTCTTTAAAACTAATTTGAATTAGCTACATAATACTGGATTAAGTTGAAATTGAAGTAAATATTCTTCTTTTGGATTTGGATGAATTGCACAATATTTACTTCAACCCAATTTTTGTGGATATATATTTTTGGATTATTTATAGTTTTTACTATTAGGAATTGGATATAATTTTGTGGATTATTTTATATTCTTAATTATTTGGCTTCTAGTGATAATTTTTTTTTGTTTATTTAATATTTTCATATTTTAGATTTGAATTTGTGAATGAGTAATATTTATTTCTTTTCAATTAATATTCTGTATTATAAAAATAAGATTATATAGACCTTTTCATTCCTCTTACAAATTCCTATGGATTCCAAATACTAATGCTTCTTTATAGACTCCATAGCCTCAAAGCAAAAAATTAAAACTAAATCCTCATAACAACAGAGAATACTAAAGCTCATTTTCTTGGGCTATGCAAAAATAAACCAAACACATATGGAAAAACCAAAGGAACTCAGAGAGTGAATCATTCAGACTCAGAAGATGAGATAGTAGTTGGAGCTCTGACACTCGTTCCCAGAGGTTTAACTTTATGAGATTCACAATGTAAGTGTCTCTACATCTGAGCAAGCCTTCCATCCACTTTATCAAAGGTAAACAATTGGTTCCGTAACATTCTCTTAATGCCTTCAAAGGTGAAAAATACATTGTACCTCTCAACTTGCTTGTCATTCAAAATCAATCCCAACTGAGTTTTCATCTTCCAATATAAAACCACTGAGCTCAACTATTGCTTCTTTTGTTCCCTAGTGTGTTCAGGGTCCAGAATCAATGTAAATACTTCATCTATAATTTGAAAATCTTAGTGTTTTCTTGAGCCTGAATTTTCAACTTGCAGGTTTATCCTCTTGTGACCTAGTGGCGTTATAATAAAATATGTGGCAGTTGGATCTTCAACAAACAGTCTTGTTGTCATTTCTACTTATGGACTGCTACCTACCTCCCCCACAACACATATGCTTCCTCAACATCATGGTAGCAATAGAGGGGGCATATTTGTGAAAATTATTGAATCTTCCTCTACCTACAAAGAAACATGAAGTAACACAAGACATAGTCCCCCGCTAACCTAAGCACCAACCCACAACATCATCACTAACACTCATAACAAAAACCACACAGTGTGAGGGATTGACCTGTAATTTCCCCCACACATTCAAACCCTTGCAACATAAACCCCAAAAGGAGAAACATTCATTAAATTAAAAAATAATAATGATTAAAAGATAATAATGAACGTACATAGTTGATTAAATTGAATTTATCTAAGTATTAAATATTTTTCTTTTTTTCTATTGAAATATAATGATATAATTTGTGGCTAGATTAGGAATTTTAATTGTTTAAAATGTGTTTTCAAATGTATTAATGAATTCGACAGCCTGAAGAATCCATGGGGCACTCAATTCTTTTACATTACATAGCTAAAGCAAGATTGTGAAAAATCCCCATTAGTTTTCAAGCAAAATTGACTAGAAAGGTCAAAAAGGTTGTTATTGATGTAAAAAACAATATATATGAAAGGGAAAACTACATAGTTAGGAAGTGCACACCAAAGTGATATGATGTGATGTTGTAGTGATGGACATGCAGAGTGGTGGTTGTTCCATAGTGGAATGAGCATGCCCAATATCCAACTAGATGATCTAGATGAGATATTAGGAAGGTTGAATGTATTTGGTGTGAACATGTGCCAAGGGACTTGTACCAAAGACTTAACATGTGCATGTGTAGGCGCAGATGAATTTTTGGGTAGACAAGTTGGCTGAGAAAGCAGAAGACATGTCATGATGCTTCATGGGAAAGAACATAATCTTTGGAGGTTAGCACCACTACAAATTAATTTGGCATTATCCTGGGAGAAAGACTACATGAATTAGCTAGTAAGTATTTGCATACACACATAAAGGAGTTACGTTGTTGATAAGTCCACATAGTATGTTGGGGAAACTCATGACGCAATTGCATATATGTATGTGGTGGAGTGAACCATATGGAATAAATGCACATATCGCAACACAGTCGACATACAAGGAACAAACCACAAAGATAAATAAATCACAAACTAGAGAGGTAGATTGTTAGAGTCCTACCAAAGTAGGGATAATTTGCTATGGTTCATGGGTTATAACTACCAAGAGGTGTATACGTTTTGGTGTACATTGTTTTAGGTCCAAGGATATAGATTGAGGCCACAACTCTAAGTTGCAAGACATAGGTTAAGTTAGTTAACCTAAGGGTAAAGGGACATCAGTGGGTTGACATGAGGGTACAAGAGAATTCAAGTGGACTCTCTTTGTTAGAATAATGTACTTTGTGGTTGGGTTGAAAAAATCTTGAGAAGGTCTGTGGTTCTAGAAAATAGTCCCATGTTGGAATAAGTGATGTAGGCCTTGTTATTTAATTCCATTATATATATACATACTAGGTAAATTTTAGAGTCAAACCCCCAATTTGATGATAGAATAATTGTAGCCAAGATGTGGGACTATGTCCCTAAATCTATAGATGAGCCTTCTAGTTGTCGATCGATTCATACTAATTCAAACAAGAATGCCTGACATGTTCATACTTTATAGAACCAACAGTTACAAATCCAAGACAATGCAATATATGCCAAAGGAAGGGAGGAGACCCTTTGAAAAAACACTAGGCTCAAAACTATGTATTAAAACCATTGAATGGACTCAATTTGTAAGTACAACCATAACGAAGACCAAGACTATATAATATATGTGCACGTGGCAAATCCTTTAGTTGTAGTCCCTTTCCTTTATCACATCTTTTAAATGGGACCTCATGGTCATAACATATGACCATAGGGAACAACCACCACCTCGGATCTCTGACCCCAACAATTTTTAAACCAGATCACTTGTGCCTCCCCTTTAAATTTTCAGGGAAAAAATTTTGGGAGAGAAATTTAGTCGTTAATTGCCACTATCTAAAATGTCATCCTAGACCACTGAGATTTACATGTTCAAAATGTTGATTTTTGGTAGCATCGAATGTGCTCTAGCCATGAAAATTGGTGGAGAGTCTAAACTTAGGAAAATTAAAATATTAATGTGTATTAATATAATATGGGTGAGAAAGTTCTAAATAAAGAGGATCAAGCTACACCTAATCTTAGCCATTGATTAGGGACTTAATTTTGGTTGCTGATTCGTCAGCTCAAAAAGTATAAGAGGAGGCTTGAGGGTCAGTTGTAGATACATCAAGATTGATCAGTCAGTTTGATTTTCTCGAGTAGGGTTTGCTCAGAGAATCGAACCAATGATCTGTTGCAGTAAGGGGCAGTTTGAAACCAGCTCGAGAATACATAGCAGAGAGGCAGAGATACAATGCAGAGTCTGGAGAGGCTGACGCAAAGGTAGTTAGGACTTACGCAGAGGCTGAGGAGGCCAATGTGGGTGACACAGAGGGCCAGAGGGTTAACACAGAGAGCCAAGGCATTCACGCAGAGAGCCAAGGGGCTGACGCAGAGGCATCAGTAGCAATGCAAAGGTTAGCAGAGCTGATGTAGGGCTAAGAGGTAATGCTGGAGATTTTCTTGGGGCAGACTGGAGTTGGGAAGGGTGATGCAGTGCCTAGCTGAGTGACGTAGAGAAGTGCAGAATCTTGGAGCATCTTTCGTTGTCCAGCTAAGCTACCATAATTACGGTGGGATAAATTATCCCATAACTAGTTGGGATATCTGTCTCCTAGGAGAGGTACTTCTGCCAAGGGCATTCTTTGATGGGTGAGACATTTCTAGCATCGTAGTTGTATTCATAAACTGTATAATAATAAAACCCTCATATCTGTTGCACCCGTTTTCCTACATTGGGATTTTTTAGGGACGATTTTCCAAAAATAATGGTGTCTGTTGTGTTTTTGTCTCATTTGAACAATGTAAACATTGAAACGGGAACTATAAACTCAAAACGGGAACTCTGGCAAAAAAACCTTGAAAAAACATCAAAAATGGTGTTAAAAACGAAAAATGTTGATGCTGGAATAACATCTTTTTTTTTCTTGGATAAATTTTCAACATTTTTTAAAAATGGCGGTGAAAACCAAATTTTTGTGCAAAAATTGTCCAAAAAACACTCTCAAAACGAAAAGTGTTCACGTTAGGAAAACACTTTTTTCTTTTTTCTTTTTTTCAAAAGTAAAATTTCAACTTTTCGAAATAATGGCGTAAAATATTTTATCATGACCCCGAAAAACATTAAAAAAAAAAAAAAGAAAAAGAAAAAAAAGAAAAGAAAAAAGGCACAAAACAAAAAAAGTTAAAAAAAAAACAAAACATAAATAAAATATATACTAAAAACAAAATATAAAATAAAAAAAATAAACCAAAAAAAAAAAAAAAATCAATCATAAAAATGTAAAAAAAAAAAAACAAAATTAATGATAAGAATTAAAAAAAAAAGAAAACATTATAAACAAATAAATAGTAAAAAAAATATTTTAAAAAAATGGAAAAAAAAATTAAGCAAATATCTTCTAAACCATAAAAAAAATTGGCAAAAAGAAAAAAACAAAAATATGGAAGAGAAAAAATAACATTTAAAATAAACTAAAATTTAAGTAGGTAGAAAAAAAAAACTAAGACAAATTAAAAAAATTAAAAATAAAAATTAAAAACAAACTAGATTTAAAAAAAAAAAAGATAGAAAATTAACCAAAAAAAATTAAAAACTACTAAATTTAAGAAATTAATGAAAAATAAAAAATGTTAAAAAAAATTATCTCATCAACCATAGAAAAAATATGGAATATATATATATATATATATATATATATATATATATATATATATATATATATATATATATATATATTAAATTAAGTAAGAAAAAAATAGAGAAATTAACAAAAAAAAAAAAAAAACATTAGCAAAAATAGCAAAAAAAAAAAATTTAAAAATTAAAAACAAGTTGATTCAAAAAAAAAAACTAAAAAATCAAATAAAAAACTAGTAAAATTAATATTAAAAAAAAAACAAAAATTAACTCAAATTATTAAAAAAAACCAAAAAAATATGAAAATTATTTAAACAAAAAAACAAAAAAATAATAAAATATAAAAAAAACCAAAAAAATTTGACATTTAATTTTTTTTTTAAACATTTTTTTTAATTAAAAAAAAAATTATTATTATTAACCAATTTTTTTAACAAATTTTGTTTCCTATTTAAAAAGAAAAAAAAAACATTAAAAAGATTTTAATTTTTTTTAAACAAATTAAAATTTTTAATTTAAAATTTAAAAAGTTAAAAGAAAAATTAAAAAATTGAATTTCCAGCCCCCCCTGCCCGTGGTGGCGCAGCGAGGGGAGGAGGGACCTGCGCGCAGGCCCTCTGCCCCCCGCCGTGCCACCACGGACGGCCAGGGGGCGGGAAATTCAATTTTTTAATTTTTTTTTTTAAATAATAATTATATGAATTTAAAAATTTTTTAGTTAAAAATTTTTAACTGTATTTTTTTTTTAAATAATAATTATTAAATTTTAAAATTTTAAATTAAAATTTTTTAATCGTATAATTTTTTTTAATAATAATTATATATTTTAAAATTTTAAATTAAATATTTTTTTTAAAATGATTTTTTAAACTCTTTAAATTTTAAATTAAAAATTTTAATTTGTTTAAAAAAAAATTAAAAAAATTTAATGATTTTTTTTAAAATAAGAAACAAAATTTGTTAAAGAAAAGGTTAATAATAATAATATTTTTTTAATTAAAAAAATTTGTTTAAAAAAAAAATAAATGTTAAAATTTTTTTGGTTTTTTTTTTATATTTTAATATTTTTTTCGGTTTTTTTTAAAATAATTTTCATATTTTTTTGGTTTTTTTTAATAACTTGAGTTAATTTTTGTTTTTTTAAATATTAATTTTACTGGTTTTTATTTCTTTTTTTCGTTAATTTTTTGTTTTTTAAATATTAATTTTACTGGTTTTATTTCTTTTTTTCGTTAATTTTTTATTTTTTATTTTTATTTGTTTATTTTTTTTAAATCAGCTTGTTTTAGTTTTTAAATTTTTTTTCTAGTTTTTGCTAATGTTTTTTTTTTTTTTTCAACTTCTATATTTTTTACTTACTTAATTTTATATTTATATATATATTTTTTTCAAATTCTTTTATGGTTTATGAGATAATTTTTTTTTAACATTTTTTATTTTTCATTTTTGTCTTTTTTATATATATTTTTATATATGTTTTTTAGAGACAATTATTTCTTGTGGATTGAAAATTTAATTAGCGATATATAAATATGTAGAATATCAAAAATGCAAAATATCAACCTTCTTTTTTAAATATGCAAAACAATAAAAACCCCACTACAAAAAAAAAAGAAAAAAAAGAAAAAAAAGAAAATGAAGAATAATACCACTTCCAAAGTTATTAAATATTATTTACATTTCATACATTATAAAGTTAAAAGTAAAAAAAAAAACCTTTTAAAAAAAGGGCATGGTGTACAATTACCACTTTTTTAAATCAACATCAAAATCACTACCATTCTAAAACGCAATGTACATAAAAAATTTATAGTGCCAAAAACTATGCTCTAAAAAAACATGTGTGTTCTGCATCACCCCTTTTCAAAATCGGGTCACTTTTTTGCTATCTCTACAAAACAGGTAACAATATCAGTTCCTGTTTCAAAGTTTACATTGTTTTTGTTTCAGTTGTTGATCTGTATAAGTGTTAAGCCTGCATTTATGCTTATTTTAGTATCTATATTTATAAATAACTTCTTAATGAAAAGAACAAGTAGGAGAAAATAGACCAGATAATGCAGGAGTGATTTTTTACGTGTCAGACTTAGAAATTTCAACATGGTATCAACGTGATTGCAGATCAGGGAGGACTGAAGGCACTGGCAGAAGAAATCTCAGGATTTGTAGCAGAGAAGCAGTTGTCCCAAGAGACAGTGGTGTTCTAGAGCTGAAGAGGTAAGAGGAGGAGAGACACAGTGCTAAGAGGGTGATGTGAAGACTCACGCAGAGCTTGCGTCAACATTCTGAGCTAGGAGAAAGGCCAGTGTAGAGGGGGTGGGGGGAGGGCGCATATCAAGCATACGCAGTGCTCGATAATCTTTCTTAACTAGGAAGGATCGACGTTGAGGCCAGGAGGAGCTGATCCAACTCTCACTATGATTGTGCAGAGCCAAAAGGGGTAAGATTTTTCAACTGCCGGGGCTAAGGGAGTTATGTAGATTGTGATTTGAGGAGCTGGTGGTATTATAGACATATTTGGGCACTTCAACCCCAAACTTATATGTCGTTAAACTAGCTCTCCTCAACCCCTAAAAGGGTTGTTTCATACCCTAAAAGAACATGGTCATCTGATCACATCATTCCCCAAAAGTTCCATCTGAAAAACCATCTAGAAATGGCCTAAACTGAACCATACTGACTGCTACACCGGTTAGGTGCGATGCATACTGAGTGATACACTGCTTAGGTGTGATGCATACTGTTTGGGCCTTCTATAGGGTGTGATGGGCGAGGATGGAAAAATGTCCAAGATAGTTTGCTAGGTGGTTACTCATGGAAACTTCTAGAAACTTCTCCTATGACACTTGCCTCTCTGAATTCACCTAAGGATGAGTAAGAGATCTAAAATTCAGTTATCTCTTCCCTTGTGGAACCAAATGTAACAAGTGGAATGACACTAATCAAACCCCAGAGATGACTCACACCCTTGCACACATCTATAAATGGATCTCTCATCTAAGAGACCCAGAGGCTGGAATATTGTGAATGGCAAGGAAGCACTGATAGTTTGTAATTGAGGAAAGAGCATTGTATTGTTGGTGTTGTTGGAAAAAATACTGAGAGGGCGGGGTGAATCAGTATTTTCAAGTCACTTATTTTCTTTTTCAAACCTAGATCATATATGCTACTTCAGTTAGATAAAACCGCGTATATACGCAACTACAGAGAAGGAAACCTGCGTATGCAATGCAGACTTATAATTTAATTTATATTACTGATGTTGATCATTAATCTATGGATTAGGATCAAATAAACAGTAACCAGAAACAGTAAAACAGATCTGAAGACAATCACACACACAAGGACACTAGATATAAGGTGGAAACCCAATGTGGGTGAAAACCACCTGCTGCAATTCATCTCTATCTTCTTTTAATTAGAAACTTCTTTTTACAATGTACTGGTGCAGTCGTTTACCAGTACGCAGGTTGCAACCTGCACCCTCTCTCATTCTCCAGCTTCTCCTGGAAGGGAGCTACAACCCCCTTAGCTCTTGCATTAGCCAAGATACTAGTACGTAGGTGCTGGCCTACAGAAGGCTACAACCTTCTCTTTCTTCCAGGGACCACGTTTCATAAATTTTCAGACTGGATCCATCAATTAATCATCAAGAATTTCTGCATCAAACAATCTCCTTTTCACCAATTATAACTGAATCAAGTAGATACTTCTCTGACAGCTGTACCCAAAACACAGTAACAGTAACCACACACCAAATTCTGAACCCAGAACACTGCAGCAATAAACAGAAGCAGCTAGATCACAACTCAAAAGATATACGCTACTTCAATAACCTGAAACCTGCGTGCATACGCTTCTGTGTTTGGAGAAACCTGCGTATACGTTGTTTTTATTCACTGAACCAACGTGTATACGCGCCTTCGCTTCACTGAACCTGCGTACAGATCTATAAAAGATAATTCACTCTTTCAAATATTCAGACACTAATTAACCCAGATTATCAGATTTATAGATCAAGCATGCACCACATATAACAGATCAAAATCATGCAAAGATATTATCATTCAAGCCTAAAGATTATGACCCATCAATAGAACTTATCCTTCTCTTTGCGCTAAGGTTCCTCCTTCATTCAGATCCAGATCTGCACCATAACCCCAATCACCAATATTTCAGATCTAGCACTTATTATATATTCAATTCATTTAGATTATTCTTTGCCAAACGATCTCCTTCCTCTTTTATAGTCTTAGGACTTTCACAATACCACAATCCAAAACCATAATAAAACAATACCAAGGACCCAATACTTGGGATAAATACTTCTGATGAGATACCATGGTCCAAAAGCATAGGTTCAAATACCAAGGACTAACTACCACGGACCAAAAGTAAGTTCTCCAACATATACGTGCTTTTCCTTGCATGAAAGTGTGTGTATACGCATATGCGTCTTTGTAATGTCTAACCCGCATGTATACGCGTCTTCGTCTAGGTGAACCTGCGTATATATCTTTTTCTTCATTTTGAGAGCCTGACCTAAGATCTGTCACTAAAGTGAGTTTCCATCAAGGACAAAACCTGTGCCATAGCTCTAAATCAGTGCCATAATGCCAACAATATCCCCCTTTGGACTTGATGGCAACCCCAAGATCCTCAAATTCATTCTCCCCCTTTGTCATCAAGGGCAAAGGGTTGTGCTCCCCCTGAGAACATGCTAAAATTTCTGCCCTGCTGTGCTGACCATGCTCCCCCTGACTGTAGGCAAGATCTCCAAAAAGATGTTCTTCAAGAAGAACCATGACTTATACATCATAAAAGACCTTCCTATCACCAAAAGACTCAATACATACATCCATCACCCAACCAAGTGGGGATCATCAGAAATTTACATATGACAACCAAGTACATTACAACTTCATCCCAAGCATAGTGGGGAAACAAAAATAGGTCGTTACATGACCTTGACACCATAAAAGAGATACATGACATAGAGACGAAATATCTAGAGCAAGACTTATGAAAGTCACCAATAACTGATATCAGCAACATCTGTCAATCACCATTCAGATCAGCAGCCAAGATTTCCTTCTGTTCTCCCTCTGCCTTTGTTCCACCTGAAACCAACAACAGTTGAGACCTTGAACCAAAAGCTTCTAAGATGATGCCAACAATGTATCATTAGAAGTTTATCTGCTCCCCCTGAACCTGTGCCGGATGGTCTCTGTCAGACCCATATCAGAATATCTTCAACCAGAGCCTGTCCCTACTGATATCCATCAAACCTCCATATACGCGACTGTCTCTGCGCAAACTGGTGTATGTACATGGATCCTCCTCAGGAAACTCGCGTACACCCATTTTTCTCTGAATCAAACAAGTTTTAACAACAAGATGATGCATCAACTACTCGCAGCTTCTATCTGAGGTATTCAAAAGTTTCCATGGGCAGTGGTTTGGTGAGAATATTAGCAACTTGTTCCTTAGAAGGAACATACTCCAATTTGACCTTTTGTTCCAACACTTGTTCCCGGAGAAAGTGATACTTGATCGGTATGTGCTTGGTCTTTGAATGCATGACTGGGTTCTTTGAATTGCTGATTGCACTTGTATTATCACATAAGATGGAGATAGGTGGTGTACAAGTGATCTGAAAATCCTGCAAGGTTTGCATCATCCAAAGGAGTTGAGTGCAGCAAGATGCAGTAGCCACATATTCCGCTTCAGCTGTAGATAAAGCAATCGAACACTATTTCTTGCTGAACCAAGATACTAATCTGGAACCCATAAAGAATGCACCACCACTTGTGCTCTTTCTGTCATCCACGCTTCCAGCCCAACCTGCATCTGTATAAGCATGAAGAGTGAGATCTGTATCTCTAGGATACAATAAGCCATAGTTTTGAGTTCTATGAAGATACTTGAAAATTCTCTTCACTGCCTGAAGATGAGTTTCCTTTGGATTTTCCTGAAATCTTCCAACTATTCCCACTGCATGCGTGATGTCTGGTCGGGTACCTGTCAAATAAAGTAGACTTCCAATCATAGATCTATAGGTTGGTTGATGCACTGCTGCTGATTCATCATTTGCACTGAGGCTGCATCCTGTAACCATGGGGGTACATACTGGTTTTGCATCTTCCATGCCATATTTCTTCAAGATCTGCTTGAGATACTTGGTTTGAGACAAGAAGATACCGCCTTCATTTTGTTGGATTTTCAATCCAAGAAAATATGTCAGTTCTCCAAGCAAAGACATTTCGAATTCTTTTTGCATCACGAAGGCAAAGCTTTGACTCATAGTTTCTTCATTGCTGCCGAAGATAATATCATCTACATAAACAATAAGTATTAGCAATTTGCCATTTTCAATTTTTATATAAAGATTGCTATCTGATGATCCTTTTGAAAAACCTTGTTCATGAAGATATTTGTCCAAACGGTAGTACCAAGCCCTTGGAGCCTGTTTAAGACCATAGAGAGCCTTTTTTAGTCTGCATACAAGATTTCAATCATTCCCAAGAATGAAACCATCTGGTTGCTCAATGTACACTTCTTCTTCTAAGTCTCCATTCAGAAAGGCTGATTTAATGTCCATTTGAAATACTTTGAACTTCTGAAAGCTAGATAGAGCGAGGAACATTCTGATGGCCTCAATTCTAGCAACGGGAGCAAAAGTTTCTTCAAAGTCTATTCCTTCTTGTTGAGCATACCCTTTACAGACAAGTTTGGCCTTGTTTCTAATCACTTCCCCATTTCATTCAACTTATTTTTGAAAATCCATTCTGTCCCTATGACATTCTTATCTTTTGGTTTAGGAACCAACTCCCAAGTGTTATTCTTTTCGATCTGCTCAAGTTCTTCATCCATTGCCTTGACCCAACATTCATCCTTGCATGCTTCTTTTACATTTTGTGGTTCAGTGGAGGAGAGCAAGGCCAAATAGCTTGAGGCTTCTGCAATTGTTCTTCTTGTTTGTATACCTGCCTCTTTCTGCCCCAAAATTTGAGATTCTGGATCATTCTTCTGAACGTACCTGGATGGAGTCTTCTCTTCTATTCTTATATGTTCTTCTGGTGCCTCTTGAGCTTCTTCTTCATCACAGTTCTGATTTGATGTTGAAGGATAGTCCTCATCATCTTCGAGATCTTCAGAATTCACTTGCCTAGGAATGTTTCCTTCTTCATCAACCACTACATCAATGCTCTCAACAATTTTTCCAAGCCTTTTGTTGTAACACTTATATGCCTTGCTGTGAGGAGAATAACCAAGGAGAATGCCTTCATCTGCTCTAGGTTCAAACTTGCCAAGATTTTCATCATTATTTTTAATATAGCATTTGCTTCCAAAAATTTTGAAATATTTTATCGAAGGAGTCTCACCATACCAGAGCTCATGAGGAGTTTGAGTGTTGTTCACACATTTGTCTTGTTGAGAATAACAATTGCAGCAAATGCGGCTTCACCCCAGAAAGTTGCAGGAGTTCCAGACTCATCAAGCATTGCATGAGCCATTTGTTGAACCGTTCTGTTCATCCTTTCCACTACTCCATTTTGCTGAGGAGTCCTAGCTGTAGATAATTCCCTTCTTATTCCATGTTCTTCACAAAAATAGAAAAATTCATTCGAGGTAAATTCTCCTCCTCGATCCGACCTGAGGCATTTGATTCTGAGATCTGATTCGTTCTCCACCAAGGCTTTGAATGATTTGAATTTTTCAAAGTCTTCATCTTTGTGCTTCATAAGTCCTATCCAACACATCTTGGAATAGTCATCAATGAATAATCTAAATTATTCTTCTCCTCGAGGTGACCTTTTCCTAGTTGGTCCACATACATCAGTATGGACAAGTTCAAGCATCCTGCTGGCTGATCCTTCCTTCTCAGGGAAGTTAGTTCTGGTTTGCTTACCAAACTGACATGATTTGCATATTGTATTGTCTGGGATTCTGATGTCTGGAAGACCACGAACTGCCTGGTATTTGCATGCTTTCCTTATTTGTGAGAAACTAAGATGCCCCAATCTTCTGTGCCATAGCCAGTGTTCATCATTCTTGCTCAGATAGCATTGATGTTGTCCTTCTTTGAATATGTATAAATTATTTGGAGTCCTTACGCCTTTGATCATTGTTTTTCCTGTATCAAGATCACGAACACTACATCCATTTGATCGAAATATTACCTCAGTTCCTTGATCACACATCTCGCTGACACTTAATAGATTATGCTTTAAGCCATCAACGTACATGACATTTCTAGCTTTGACCCTTTCTTTCAACTGAACAGAACCTTTACCTTTTATGAGAGAAGGGGTGTCATTTCCAAAAGAAACCTTCTTCTCCTTCTCTAAGGCACTATATGACTGAAGTTTTTCTTTATCACCTGTCATATGTTTCGAACATCCACTATCTATGTACCATTGATTTTCTTGCCCTTCCGCATATAAGGCTATACCACATCTTTCTGGTTGGGGTTCTTTTATTCTCTATGATTTGGCACTTGAGGCTTGCTCCTTCTGAGTTGTCTGCCGAAACCTGCTCTTGCATTCAGAATCTTCATGACCGAAATTGTTACAAATAGAACATTCTATTTCATTTTCAATAGCAGAGAAGTTGTTGTAGGTCCTTTTCATGATCCCAGTCATACTCCTCTGCTTATGAGCTTCTCTAGTCATGATTGTCTTATAGGCAACACATTGAGCTTCTTTGTGACCAAAGTTATGACAAGAAAAATATTGGCCATTGAAGAAACTCCTGTGATTATCAAATCTACCAGCCAAATGATTGTAGTTCCTATTGACATCCATTCTTGAGGCAAATTGAGAAGGTTTTACCTGTGGCTAGTTGTAGCTTCTGTTTGTCCTTAAAGTAGATTGCCCTCGATTTACCTGGTAGTCTTTGTTCATTCTTGAGGTAAATTGTCCTTGATTTACCTGGTGATTTCCATTGGGTCTTTGTTCACTTCTCCTTGCAGCGTCAAGATAACTCTTGGAGGTAGATGGTTTCTGCGCTTGAGTTGTTTCTTCATTATATCCCAGACCTGTCTTGATTAGTGGAGAGCGCTGCACTTTGATAATCTCATTTAACGTGTCAGATCCTTTAACAAATCTAAGATTAAGAGCTTTTGTTTTCTCAATCTCTTTTCTTACTCCCACAATTTCACATTCTAACCTTTCATGATGTTTTTCCTTTTTAGCAAGTTGGAATTGTAGAGTATCTATGATCACATTCTTCTCTTCTAAACAAATTTTGAGTCTAGAAATCTCTTCATAAAGACTTTCTTCATCTATAGCATCCACGAAATCATCATCTTCAAAAGCTATTAAAAGTTTATATTTGTTACCTTGTTCATCTTCTTCACTATTTGAAAGTCCATCACTATCTTCATGATTGTAATAGCTTTTCTTATTTACATTCTGTTTCTTGTTCCATCTAACAGGTTCCTTCCCCTTGTCAATCTTATCCTTATGAGGACATTTGGCAGCATAGTGACCGACTCTTCCACAAGCAAAGCATTTGAAAGGTAACTTACCTCGGAATCTTCCAGCACCCTGTTGAAGGTTCTTGACAAAATTTGATTCTTCTTCTTCTTCTGACACATGTCCTGACTCATAGTAATCTCCTTTGCCTGAAGCCTTGAAGGCAGCTTCTCTCCTGTCTGATGGTCCTCCTTTCCTCATTTCATAAGCAGTCAGAATTTCGTGCAGCTGTGACATGGTAAGGTTTCGTAGATTCTCTTTTTCTTCTATTGCAGAAACTTTAGATTCAAACCTAGGGGACAAAGATCTTAGAACCTTTTCAACCACAACAACCTCTTTTATTTCTTCACCCAAGTTTTTCATACAATTAACAATCTCATCTACACGAAGGAAATAGTTAGCCACACTTTCGTCATTGTGCATTATGAGATTTTCATACTGAATTCTGAGGGTTTGAAGTTTTGCTCGTTTTACCTGATCATCTCCTTCATAGCTCAGAACAATCTTGTCCCATATTTCTTTTGTGGATTTATACTGCATAACCTTGACAAATTCTGATTGAGATAGACATCCTAATAGAGTATTGACCGCCTTTGCATTTGTTTCATATTGCTTCTTACCAGCCGGATCTGTAGGAGTTGCTGAAGGAAAAGTGTACCCTATATCTATGATATCCCAGACTTCAGTACCAAGAGATTGAAGATAGAATGTTACTCTTACCTTCCAATAGACAAAGTTGGTCCCATCAAAAATTGGTGGCCTGATTGATGCTTCTCTCTCGTAGTTGCTCATGATGATGGATATTCCTTCAAGCGATCAAGCTTCTTCAGAAGGACCTGCTCTGATACCAATTGTTGGAAAAAATACTGAGAGGGGGGGTGAATCAGTATTTTCAAGTCACTTATTTTCTTTTTCAAACCCAGACCATATATGCTACTTCAGTTAGATAAAATTGCATATATACGCAACTACAGAGAAGGAAACCCGTGTATGCAATGCAGACTTATAATTTAATTTATCTTACTGATGTTGATCATTAATATGTGTATTAGGATCAAATAAACAGTAACCAGAAATAGTAAAACAGATCTGAAGACAATCACACACACAAGAACACTAGATATAAGGTGGAAACCCAATGTTGGTGAAAACCACCTGCTGCAATTCGTCTCTATCTTCTTTTAATTAGAAACCTTTTTTTACAATGTACTGGTGCAGTCCTTTACCAGTGCACAGGCTGCAACCTGCAGAGAGCTACCACCCTCTCTCGTTCTCCAGCTTCTCTGGGAAGGGAGCTACAACCCCCTTATCTCTTGCACTAGCCAAGATACTACTACGTAGGTGCTGGCCTACAGAAGGCTACAACCTTCTCTTTCTTCTAGGGACCACGTTTCATAAATTTTCAGACTGGATCCATCAATCAATCATCAAGAATTTATGCATCAAACAATCTCCTTTTCACCAATTAGAACTGAATCAAGTAGATACTTCTCTGACAACTGTACCCAAAACATAGTAACAGTAACCACACACCAAATTCTGAACCCGGAATACTGCAGCAATAAACAGAAGTAGCTAGATCACAACTCAAAAGCTATACGCTACTTCAATAACCTGAAACCTGTGTGCATACGCTTTTGTGTTTGGAGAAACCTGCGTATACGCTGTTTTTATTCACTGAACCAACGTGTATACACGCCTTCGCTTCACTAAACCTGCTTATAGATCTATAAAAGATATTTCACTCTTTCAAATATTTAGACACTAATTAACCCAGATTATCAGATTTATAGATCAAGCATGCACCACATATAACAAATCAAAATCATGCAAAGATATTATCATTCAAGGCTAACGATTATGACCCATCAATAGAACTTATCCTTCTCTTTGCGCTAAGGTTCCTCCTTCATTCAGATCTAGATCTGCACCATAACCCCAATCACCAATATTTCAGATCTAGCACTTATTAGATATTCAATTCATTCAGATTATTCTTTGCCAAATGATCTCCTTCCTCTTTTATAGTCTTAGGCCTTTCACAATACCATGGTCCAAAACAATAATAAAACAATACCAAGGACCCAATACTTGGGATCAATATTTCTGACGAGATACCATGGTCCAAAACCATAGGTTCAAATACCAAGTACTAACTACCACGGACCAAAAGTAAGTTCTCTAACATATACACACTTTTCCTTGCGTGAAAGTGCGTGTATATGCATACGCGCCTTTGTAACGCTTAACCCGCGTGTATACGTGTCTTCGTCTAGGTGAACCTGCGTATATATCTTTTTCTTCATTCTAAGAGCCTGTACTGAGATCTATCGCCAAAGTGAGTTGCCATCAAGGACAACACCTGTGCCATAGCTCTAAATCAGTGCCATAATGCCAACAGGTGTGATCTTGCTATTTCATGAGGTGAAGAGGGCTTGATGTTGGGAGGATGATGTTGGATCAAACAACTAGGTTGTAATTCTCCCTTCTATTTAATAAATTTCTTCAAGTTTTCTTCCATATGATGGTGAAATTGTGAATGTTATCATTTGTGAACGATATTATATGTTCATTATATATCTGATTCTGTAATGTGTATGTGATAATAGATCAAGATGCTTTGATGGTTCTTTGCTACTGTGTTTCTACAGGTACTCTCCAAGCAGGATAAGTATGGGGAGGAGTTGCAAGCTCTGTCAAGTGGGAGAGAGATCAAGTAAGTGATTAAGCGGAAGTTCCAGGTTGGTTCCATTGTCTTTGTCTTATCTATTATACATAAAAGAAACCGTGAATTTCTTTAAATTGTTGTTTCTAGGGTAGTTGCCAAACCTAGAGGGATAGTCGTTCGAAAAGACACTAGTTTTCCCAGAAACAAATTGGTGACCATATTGAGGATCGAATAGATGTTTGTTTGTTGTTATTGTGTGTTTTATAAACTATAGACATTGCCTAAAGTCAACCAAGTAGCCTTCGAACTGCTCTTGCTCTGCAATTGCATAGTAGATGAATGATATTTCAGTCAATCTCTTATTTAGTTTATGAATTAAACATTTGACTTACAAGCATTCAGATGCCCTTTTGGTAGCTCAGTAACCTTTCAAGACATTCCTCTATACTCTGCTCTTTACTGTCCATCATAGCTCAGCTTAACTCACTGAAAACAGCTGCACATCTGAGCCAAAACCCACTTCAATTGCGCTCCTTGGACCATCGCATTGTCTGTCACTGTAAACCAGTATGAATCACACCTCCCGAGTGTGTAAAGTGCAATGCATCCCTATTTCTGTGAAGCCCAGGTGTGATGACTGACTGAACCTATTTCCATTCTAGAAATTAGGGGTTTTTGTCCTTGTTTTCAGTTTTGTTTAGTTGTTTTGTTGCTTATGAACAGTGCCTCCTTACTGAAGCCTACTTGCATCACATAGATCAGCCTCCATTGATTAGGATTAGTGAATGTTTTTTGTATTTGTTCATCATTTACAATCCTTTGTCGAAAAGTTGTTTAAATCGATTTGTCGCTTTGGTGCAAAAAGTGTCGTAACTATCGTTTTGTGTCGAAAAGAGAAGTGTCATGGATTCTTCCTTCCCTGAATAGTCAATTGAACTTTTTGTCATGTATTTGGTTTGATTTGTTGATATTTGAAGTGTCGAAAGCATTGTTTTTATTCAAAATTGAAAAGTGTCATTTAGTCTTCCTTTCTCTTTTGAAGAAGAAATTGTCGAAAATGTCACTTTGAAAGAAATATTTCAGATCTTTGCTGCACTTAGTTTACCATTTTGGCATTCTTCACATTAAGGGGAACGAAAAAAAATACATGCATTTGCATTTTCATTTAGTTTTTGTGCGAAAAATGATTTAGGAAAATGCACTAGTGTGTGCTCTTTGCTCTTTGTTTGAAATAATTGTAATCTTCTTTCCCTAGTAGCTAGGATTTTCATTGATCGAAATAAATAAATATTGTTTGTCATTGTAGATTGCATTTGAGGAATTTCAAATCATCATCACACGGTGAAGCATTGAAAGGAAAACTTTAAACAAGATAAACTTTAAAATAAATCTCAATGAACTTAAGAATGCTTTGGAACTTAACGCAACATATCTAGAGGTCTAGGCTAGAGATGTGTTCCGGCGTCGTAAAAACTAGTAACTATCATTTTCATTGAAGGTTGGGTGATTTCTCCTCCTTGATACGACAAGTGCTAGCATGGACTTGTGCTCTCCATATCGTCGCATATATATTGGGAGACCACAATAGGCTTATATCCTTTATCCATAGGAAGCTGAGTCTACTGCCTTATTGATCGTAATGCACTAAACACAACATTCGAGAAGATTGACTACCATACATAAGTCCTTGGTAGTTTCTCTTAATTTATCACTAAGGTGTATATTGTAGTTTTGCGATTGGTTTCGTAATCCCTCTATCTAGATTTTCCAGGGTAGTCACTTTTGTTCCTTTTCGACTCTTTAAAAGAAAACGTCCATCTAAGCACTTGTCACATCAGGCTCATTAAAAAGCGAAGGAGACTAGAGTCATCTTTAGCTTTTTCTCGACTCTTAAAAACTGAAAAAGAAAAGTTGTGTCAAAGCGTCATTAAAATTAATTGAATTCGGAATAACATCCTTGTTCCTTAGTTGATCTTGGGTTGAGATATATGGAGTCCACCAATTAAGGAATCCCTTTTGAGGGGAATCCTAGTCCTTTTACTTCTTCGGGAGATATTGGTGCTCCTCATATGGCCACATTGTCCCTATCAGGACTTACCATTGGCTTGCTAGTATGGCTGTTCTCAACCTCTGTGGTTCAAAATACCATGATTCCTCCACAATCAAATCAGCATCCAGTTGATACTGAAATTAACCCTTTGCCTTCTTCTTCGTTTGTTTCTCCCTCCCCTTCTTCCTCTTCTCTTGGTGAAAGTAGTGGTGCTAATAACCATGTGGCTGAGAAGACGAAGAAAAGGGAAGAGAAGAAGAAGAAGCCAATTTAGCAAGGGGGCAACCATGCTTCATCTGGTGAAAATCTGCACATTAGACTTTCCAAACCCAAATTTCCATGCGTAACTTGTGCGGGTGACCATTTTTCTCGAGACTGTCCTTGCTTTCCTCAGACCTTGAGAGAATGGTCTCCACGTTCGCAGCATCTTGTGTCATCAACATCTGGAGATTAGGTTGATAACACACCATCAACTAGTGACGATAAAGTTCATGAACAGACGAGAAAGGTTAGATTTCCATGTAGGTTATGTGAAGGCAACCATACCCTTCACCTTTGTCCCTTTTTGGATGAAGCCAAAAGAGTTTTGAATAACTGTCCTACTTCACCGTAGCGCCTTCCATCTGGCTACAGGAAACTCTCCCCAAGTCCTTTACTAGTTGAAAAACCAACTGACTTAAATCAATCATCGGTCGAAACCACTATCTCTGAAAGTGAATCATATGACTCCATACCCAACCAAAATCAACAAGTTGAGGTGACAATTGACCCAGTTTTACCTTCAGAAACTCATATCGAAGAGAGTGAGAATGATACCGTTCAAATTCTTTTCGTTACTTCAGAATCTGATGAACTTGGTGGCAATCCACCCGTTCCTTCACAACAGGTAGAAAATCCTCTAGTTATTGAAACTCAAGGGGTTAATTCAACCATTTATTTGGTACCCCCTCCAAGCAGTCTAGTCACTTCCTTTGACTGAAATCGACTAGCAAGATCCCACCTTACGTCTTATGTACCTTTCTGGATCATAGTACAAGTTTACAAAATGATCATGTCTGGCACTATTCTAGATGAAGGGGCATAAGTGAGTATCCTTTCCTCAACTTCTTGGAAAGCTCTTCGTTCGCCATCGCTTATGCCCATTACAAAGAATCTGTTAGGCTTTAACAAAGGAACCAGTAGACCGTTAGAGATCCTTCCTAAGTTACCAATCACTTTGAGAAGGAAAATCATTCACCTGAACGTGATGGTAGTCCTAGGACCATTAGATTACACTCTACTCCTTGGACGTGAATATGTTTATAACATGGAGGCTATTGTTTCAACACTCTTCTAAGTGATGTGTTTCCTGCATGAAGACAAGATTGTCACCATTGACCAGCTTTCATTTCCCATTTCAGGCATAGCTCCAAGTTAATCATCATCCCTAAATGGTCCTTGTATATCAGCGGTATCTCTTGAACCTTCATTCCATCCACCTGATCACCATGAGTAGTCTGGTGAATGTAACAAAGCTTATGGGGCATGCACCCTTGTCTACTTTGTGGATGAACCCAGCTAAAAAGATAAGTTTCCCTGTAGGTTATGTGATTGGTGATGAACCCCAATTTTTGGTACAATTTGGGCTCATTTGGCCTACTTGCTTTGCTCAAACCATTCATATTTTATCACTTATGCATTCATTTATTGGTATATTCATGTTATTTGTAGGAAGAAGGGCAGGCATTATATCTATGTGGCTAATACATGATGATTTCAGGTTTTTTGGCATTAAAGGGAGCAAAGACCACGCAAAAGGAGACAAGGAGACAACCAAGGTGGCACTGCTGGTTTTTAGGGAGGTTGTCCACAGTCTTGGGGACCTTCCTCGTGATTTCCACCATAGCTCCGAGCTCCAACAGATCTCCCCACCGAGCTTAGAGGCAGCCAACGGTTCTACAGGAACAGCAGTTTAACCTTCAGTTGGACAGCCGAGCTCCACAAATTAAGGAAACCTGCTGGATCATCATCATGCATAAATACTGAGGCCGTAGCCTTTGATGGAAGCTTTTTGAACTTTTGCATTACTATTGTAATTTCTGAGTACGAGCTATAGCTCGTTGTTTGTTTTTGTAAGCCAGTTTTGGCATGACATTAGATTTCTGATTATGAATAAAGGCAAGCAGATTTGGATCTAATTCTGAGTTTCTAAGGGAGCTATAGCTCTCAGGTTAGGGCCCAACCTGAGAGCAATAGATCTCCTCTGTTTTGTAGTGTTATTTGCCTTTCGTTCCAGCACTTTGTTTCTTTGCTTTGACATGCAATTCGAAAATACAGTCTGCTGATTTAGTTTTTATGAGATTGAGTAGGATTAGCTTATGGTTAAACTGCTTTCAGTTGCTTAGGTTAGAATAGGAGAATTGTAATTCATTGGAGCTCCAGAAAAGGTTGATAGGACCTCACTGCCATCTCTGTTAGAGATTGGGGTGCAATCTGTACCAACCACCAAAAAAACGCAGTCTTTTACTTTCATGCAAGCTGCAACACAGTCACCTTAGTCATAGATCCATCCATGCACTCTGATCTTGAGCATTACTCCTTCATTCCAACTCCATGCACAAGTTCTCTTCATGATTTGCATTGATGTTCATTTGTTTGATAGCACAGGTAGCACAGGTTAATGAATTCTCGTTTTTGGTGACAGACATACGCAATTTGTTTTATTTACACTGCTCCACATCATTCCATTTCCTCTCTCTTCTTATCAACCACGCCTAAAGCCACCTAATCGACCTCTGTTCAGCTCGTTTACCCTCCAACTCTTCCATTGATCACGTAGCTCCATTTTCTTAACCTTTCGTTGCTCCCATCCTTCCATCCACCAACCAACTTCATACACTCTTTCTCCATCTTGTTTCTCTGCCCCTGAGCCATCACAAGCTCCATCTCCATCTTACCTATCCACCCATACCACTCCATCACTTCACCATCACCCAAAACTCCCACGGTAGAACATCCTGTAGAAGTTAGCAGACTTCCTGTAGAATTCCTGAGTTTCCTGTAGGATCCCCTGCAGACATCCTGTAGAAGCCTGCAAACTCAGTTGCCGAGCACCTGAACATTGTGGACTTCTGTGGACTGATGCTAAGGATCCCCTGGGACCTCTCCTAGCCCCTCTTGACCTTTCCCAAGCTTTCTTTCTCTTCGCACTACCCCTGCACAGCCAAACCCTAATAAGAAACAAAATCATAATCACTCCAACCACTTAAGCAAAAGTACAAAAACAATGTTCTTTTCAATGCAAGTAGCTTAGATTCATGCATTTCAACTCACTAGAAGTAATGGCATCACTGGTAGAAGTTTCATTCACATTTTTGCATTGTAAGGGTCAAGCTAGTCAAATTAGGGTTTACTAGGGTTTCCATGCTTTGTTGGCTTTCAGTTTCCTTTTTGCAAAGTAGGTTAACTTCCTTCGAGATAGCTTTCGTCCATCACTCATAAAGCTTCTTCTGAGAGCATATAGAAGTTGGCTTGAGCCCTAGCGGACTTGTGCCAGCTGACCAAGTGACAGCTGCGACAAGAGCTAGTACTTGTGCATACAGCACCGCTGCTTCCAAGTTTGTACGAACTACCGGGTTGATAAAATTAAAGATAGGATGCTCCAGGAGTTGTAGCATTATTGCTACAATACTGGAGCCCACCATCTTTTTGGCGCCGTTGCCGGGGAAGCATAAGAGTATTAGTAATTGTTGCTTTTCTTCTACTTTCTTACTCTTGCCTTCTGCTCAGTAGTTTATTTCATTTCCATTCTGAAAAAGTAGCATAGACATTTCCTACTTTCATAGATTAGCATTTCCTACTTTCATAGATTAGCATTTCCTGCTTTCCTAGATTAGCCTTTCAATTCCGCAATTTCAATTCTGCAAGCGTAGATTAGAATTTCAATTCCTGCAATTTCATTTAAGCAAAGTAGATTAGTTCTTTCCTGCTTTCAATTCAATTCTGCAAGTTAGTTAGTTGTAGATCAATCTGTTTCAGTTTTGCAGGTACCAAAGAAAAAAGCAAAAGCAATCAAAACGAAGTCTTTCCATTTCATGCCTCGTATGAACCGAGATAAATCAGGAAAATTCCTACCCAACACCCCCACCACATCACTATGTCACCCTTCTCTCTTCTTTGGTGACAGTGATCCAGAAGAACCTGTAGGTGAACATCCTGAGATATACAAAGATCCTATAGAAGAAGAAGAGTTAGAGACCACTCCATCTGAAGCTATGGCTGACAATAGAGGAGAAGATGAGAGAATAGAAGGTGGCTTCCCCATCCGAGAGACCAATGGAGAGATGAAAATGAAGAACATTAGCCCCTCTGCTTTACCTCACTTCCATGGGCTGACTACTGAAGATCCTGATACCTTCCTGTTTGAGTTTGCTGTCCTTTGTAGAACCTATGACTATACTGAAGATGAGCAAAAGCTGAAACTCTTCCCTTCCACTCTTAAGGATGCAACATTACGCTGGTTCATGGGCTTACCAGGGAATAATATCACCACTTGGGCTCAGATGCAGCAAGCTTTCAATGCCAAGTACCAGGATTACTGTAGGTCCAAGGAAACCAAGGGAGAAATCTTTTGGATGACCATGGGAAATGATGAGTCCTTAGAGGATTATGAGGAACGGTTCCAACTTAGCTATAAGCGGGCCAGGTGCACACTTGACCCTGAATCCCTCAAGTTGGTTCTGCTCCGAGGAATCCCTGAAGACCTCTTAGATACCCTTCACATGTTAGCTGGGGGGGATATTTACCAACTGCCTTATGAGGACATCAAGACTGTGTTTAGAAACCACTCCAGGGCAGTCCGGAAACGAGGTAGAGGAAACCTCCCCTTAGCTGGTATTCCTTTCTCCAAACATGAGTTTGCAAACCAATTAGAAGATCTTAAGAGTGAGGTGAGACAGACCATTGCCATGCAACTGGACACATTAAGGATCCAGCAGAAGAAAGAAGAAGCTGAGAGAGCCTTGGCTGTCTTCTGCCCTAGGTGCACAAGGAGACACCCTAAGAACGAATGCCCATTGCATTCGGTTGAAGTGTGTTTCGTTTGTGAGGAGGACCATCCCACAAATCAGCGTCCAACCTTACCTGGGTTTAAAGCCATGTACCAAGGGACAAAAGCCCCCACAGAACCTCTCTATTTCATCAACCAAAGGAGGCCACAAGGATCTAGACCTTATCAGCAGGGAATGCAAGGGGAACCTCAAGCCTATTACAGCCCCAACCAATCAACTCCTATGCCTTCCTGGGGTCCCCCTGCTCATCCTTCCTTGTCCATGCCTCCTCCATGGTCTTATCCACCTCAGTACCCTACTCAACCCACTACTCATTCATATCACTCACATGCCCAGCCACAGCCTCAGTGGAATGCACCTTAGTCGGGGTGGAGGCCCTAGTACAACACTCCTCCCGCCGTTCTGCCTCCACCACCAGTTCAACCACAACCATTACCTCCTGCTCCTCCAAGGCAACCTCAAATGCCTGCTCAATCGAACCCGAACCCCAACAATAGACAGGCTTAGCAGGTATATACTGGGGGAACATCATGCCCTACCTATGCTGTGGAGATCCAGGAGATCAATCTTAGATCTGGAAAGACTCTTCCAGATCGCCAACCTCTCCCCCCAAAGGACGAGGAAGACCATCAGGAGAGTGAACCAAAGGCTATTCCACCCTTTCCTGAGAGACTAGTAGCCACCACACAACCCAACCCGGAAGAAGATGAGCTTATGGGAGAGCTCAAGCAGTTGTGTGTGAAGATACCCCTTCTCCAAGCCATCAAAGACGTGCCAATATACAACAAACTGGTTAAGGAGAAGTGTTTCAAACACCCAGGCAGGCGGACGAAAGATGCTTCAACCATCAATGTCATAGGACAACTGTCTGACCTTATGTTAGGACAAGTCATCTGCCCAAAGTACCTAGATCCTGGAAGTCCTGTAGTAGATGTCCACATCAATGGCACCATCATACCTCACACCTTGATTGATCTGGGGGCTGCCATTAATGTGATGACCAGGGATACCATGCTCAAGCTTAATCTTCAGGGTTCCTTGAGGAAGACCTCGACCATACTACAACTAGCAGATCGCTCCACCGTGACTCCCGAAGGGATTGTGGAGGATGTCTTGGTCTCTATTGACTCTTGGGAATACCCTGCAGACTTCCTGGTTCTGCAACCAAAGGCAAAGCTTACTAGATATCCTCTCATTTTGGGAAGGCCTTGGTTAGCCACTGCAGATGCTTACATCAGTTGCCGTGCAGGAAATATGACCATAAAAAATGGTCCTATGTCCAAGCAGCTAGTCCTATACCCTCCTGCCCAACCCTCCTTAGAGCATGACTTACCACTCTGGTTGGAGGAAGGAGAAGAAGACGAGGTGTACTTAGCACCTTTGTGTACCCTAGATACCACTAGAAGAGACCCCCCAGCCGAGGATGACTTGATCGAGACCTTGATCCAGAATCCACCTACCAGTGCACTACCCTTAAAGAAATTGGTGGAGGATGCCCAAGCTAGCACCTTAGTGGATCTTTGTACAACCAACCCTGTCACTCCCAGAGTCAAGAATGTGGAGTTCGGCCCTTAAAGAACACTAAAGATCAACTCCTCCCTATCTCCTTCCCAGGAAAAGGAGCTGTGTAGCCTGTTGGCCAGCCACCTAGATGCTTTTGCTTGGAGCTATAAGGAGATGAAAGGAGTCCATCCTTCGGTCTGTACTCATCACATATACATCAAAGAGGATTGTAAACCGGTTTGGCAACCTCAGAGGAGAATGAATCCAGCCCTTAAGGACATTGTCAAGGAAGAATTGCAAAAACTGTTGGATGCCGGATTCATCTACCCCATTTCAGATAGTGAATGGGTGTCCCCTCTGGTGTTGGTTCCCAAGAAGAATGGGAAATGGAGAATCTATGTGGACTACCGAGAACTGAACAAAGCTACCAAGAAAGACCATTTCCCTCTACCTTTCATAGATCAAGTGTTGGATGGATTGGCAGGAAAGAAGTTCTTCTCTTTCCTGGATGCGTTTAGCGGGTACAACCAAATCCAAATCAGCCCGGAAGACCAAGATAAGACCACCTTCACTTGTCCTTGGGGTACCTTTGCCTACCGAGTCCTTCCCTTTGGGCTATGCAATGCTCCTGCTACCTTCCAGAGAGCTGTCTTAAGCATCTTCTCGGAGCTGGTCCATGATGCAGTGGAAATCTATATGGATGACTTTACTCCTTATGGGGCCAACTTCCAAGAAGCATTGTCCAATCTGGGAAATGTCCTAACCAAATGCATTGAGATGAACCTGTCCCTCAGTCCTGAAAAATGTGAATTCCTGATGACTGAGGGGACCGTGCTAGGCCATACCATTTCTTGCCAGGGGTTACAGGTGGATCCCAACAAAATTGCTCTCATCAAGAAGGTTCCACCTCCTCAAAAGGTAAGGGATGTTCGGAGTTTCTTGGGATTAGCAGGGTATTACAGAAGATTCATTAAAGACTTCAGCAAGCTCGCCTCACCATTGTTTGGCCTGTTGGCAAAAGATGTGGAGTTTAAATGGACTGACAATTGTCAGAAGAGTTTGAATGAATTAAAGGACAAGTTGGTGTCAGCACCAATCTTGAGAGGTCCAAACTGGGCCCTACCTTTCCACATCCACACTGATGCCTCGAACAAAGCCATAGGTGCAGCTTTAGGACAAGTTGAACAAAAACTTCCATATGCCATTTACTTTTTTATCAAAAACTTGACCAAAGCTGAACTGAATTACACTGTAACCGAGAAAGAGTTTTTGGTTGTAGTCCATGCACTAAACAAGTTCCGTCATTATATCACTGGCTATCAAACATTTGTACATACTGACCATGCTACAATTAGATATTTAATGAATAAACCAGATGTGAATGCTCGTATCATTAGATGGTTACTTTTGTTGCAGCAGTTTGATTTGACCATTGTTGATAAACCAGGTAGAGAAAATGTTGTTGCTGATTTTTTATCTAGATTGGATTTGTCTGCAGATGAGGATGGAACAGTGGATGACAAGATGCCCGATGAACATCTGTTTGCTATCTCAGTACTCTCTCCATGGTTTGCTGATATAGCAAACTACGTTGTTTCAGCTCAGTTCCCTCCGCACCTCTCTTCAAAAGAGAAGAGCAGAATCATCAGAAAAAGTGCCTCATTTACTTGGATCGAGGGCAATCTGTTCAAGCTTGGCCCCGATCAGATCTTAAGGCGTTGTGTAAGGGAGGAGGAAGTCTTTGATATCCTCCTCACCTGTCATGATGGGCCTTGTGGGGGACACTTTGCAGCAAAGAGGACTGCCTTCAAAATCCTGCAGGCAGGCTACTATTGGCCCACACTGCATCAAGATGTCAGAAGATATATCAGCCAATGTGACCAATGCCAAAGAATGGGGAAACCGACTCAAAGGGATGAGATGCCTCTCCAACCTCAAGTGACTCTTGAGCCATTTGAGAAGTGGGGCATGGACTTTGTGGGTCCAATCAACCCCCCTTCGAGGCAAAGATCTTACATCATTGTGTGCACTGACTACTTGACAAAGTGGGCAGAGACTAAAACAATCAAAGCAGCAATAGAAGAAAAGGTGGTCGAGTTCTTAAGAGAGAACATCTTCTACAAGTTTGGCTACCCAAGAGAGCTGGTCACCGATCAAGGGAGCCAGTTCACATCCTACCTAGTTGAAGACTTACTAGCTCATCACAAGATCAAGCATAGGACTTCCACTCCCTATCACCCTCAAGCAAATGGGCAGGTGGAAGTCACCAATAGAGCATTAGAAGGGATCTTGACTAAAGTGGTGAGCAGCAGCAGAAAGGACTGGGCAGATCACCTGGTTGAGGCCACATGGGCTTACAACACAACCTGGAAGACCACCACCTGCTTCACACCTTATGAGCTGGTCTATGGGAAGAAAGCTTTGTTGTCCATTGAATTTGAATATAACACTTTGAGGATGGCAGCTCAGCTGGACCTAGATCTCAGCCATGCACAATAAGAAAGGTTATTGCAGCTGAATGGACTGGATGAGCACCGGATGCAGGCCCTCCTTCACTCCGAAGTGGTTCAACTTCAGAGAAAGGTGTGGCATGACCAACACCTCCATGACAAGCAATTCCGGCCGGGAGATTGGGCCTTGTTGTATGACTCCAGGTACAAATATTTCAAGGGGAAGCTGAGAACCAGATGGCTAGGACCATATGCAGTGGAAAAATGCCATGACAATGGATCTGTCCTTATTCGAACCATTGATGAGGAGGCCATCCCCATGCTTGTCAATGGGCATCGATTGAAGATCTACAGGAGACCTCTCTCAAGACAAGAGTTCATCAAAACTATGGAGAAATCTGTATTGGTCATAGAGAAGGGTTCTGCCTCTGCTTTGGGCATACCCTGAAATATTAAAAAAAAAAAAAAAAAAAATAAAAAAAAAATAAAGATCCTTGGGTGAAAACCTCTCTGAGGCGCCCAAGGCAGGTGGTAGGGGTGAAAACCTCATTGAGGCACCCCTATTGTCTTTCAAAAAAAAAGAGAAAGATTTGAAAAGATCCTTGAGTGAAAACCTCTCTGAGGCGCTCAGGGCAGATGGCAAGGGTGAAAACCTCTTTGAGGCGCCCCTGTTATCTTTCAAAAAAGAAAAAGAAAAAAAAGGAAAAAACAATAAGCAAAATATTGAAAATTGCATGCAGGTTGCAGATGTTCTATGGAGGAGAGGAAGCCTCTCAACTCAAAGCCAAGGGTCCTTATCATGCTGTCAAGGGACCTCACCAGCACCTCCTCCAAGAATACTCATTCTTTTTCAAGGTATGTGCAATTTTATCATGGCTTGGATCTTCTACAGGAAGATGCAGATTCTCTAGAGGAAGATGCAGACTTTCTACAGGAAGACGCGGATTTTCTACAGGAAGGTGCAGACTTTCTACAGGAAGCCCGAACTTTCTACAGGAAGCTCTGTGTTTCTACAGGAAACTTCCTGTAGAAGTTTGGGACGGCCCAGAATTCATTTTAAGAGGAGATCTAGCGACTAAGGATCGGTTTGGATGCATGCAAGCCACTGTTGTCACCCTTGCATATTGTTGTTACCTTGCTCCACCGTCCTTGTCGACATGCAACAAAGTTCCCTGCACCAACAAAGCAGATCGATGAGTTATCACGGGAAAAGCAATTTTTGAAGATAAACAAGTGCTGAGACCTCATACCACATCCATTCCAGGCATCCAGAAGCTCCGGGAGCGTGATCAAAAGGCCAGATCCTTCGTCGTGCAACATGCACCCAAGGAGGAAGAACTGTTACAAGACATCCCGCGGGAATCCTGTAACAGTTAAACCCGCTGGAGTGGATACCATTCACAGCGCCGACCATATGCAATGAAACGCGGGCGCATGCAGCCAAAGCATCCAATCCATCATCGGCAGCCTGTAACCATGAGCCTCCGGGCCTGTGTAAGTTCGCATGCAGCAGGTAGATCAACTCATCATCATCCAAAAACCGGAAAATCGTGTGCAGCCGCACAGGTAAGTGTCTCGACCCTTCCTTCCATCAGATTGCATGAATTTTACTTTGAATTGTTTGCAAAGTGTAAAGGTGAATGGTCGAGCGGCCGTATGGCCAGTTGACTGGCCACGTCGGCCAGTTATGGTCTAGTTGGATGTTTGGGTGGCGGCCACGACAAAGAGAATGAGCAGCACGCACGTGAGAGCAATCCCGTTGGAAGAAACGAGTTTAACAGAAAGAAGCGGCGGCAGATCTATGGGAATGGATGCGGCAGCAGATGAACTCGTAGGCAAATGATGGGATGACGTCGCCCAACGGTCCGGCGGGGACAACTCACCCCCGCGCCACAGATTCCGCCGATTCAAAATCTAAATCGGCTAGATTGCCCGCATGCATTTATCAACCACCGTTTTGAACTCGAGTGGCTCTCTGGATCTTTTCTGCTTTTCGATACGCCGAGCTTTTGGCTACCAGAACGCTGGTGAAGCACACCCAGAGCGCAGGCCAACTACAGTCCTTCCCGAAAATCGCGCACTGCTCCTACAGGAACATTGTTTCTACAGGAACGCAGTTTCTACAGGAAGGCGGGTTCCTCACGTAAAAAGGTGGCGGATTAAAAGGGTAACCCTGAACTCTTCATGCAATTGGTTTTTAAAGGTGGCAGGATCATCGTCCACAGTCTGGTCATAAAGATATCGGTGAAATTGTTGCCTACTGTGCCTATACTGTCGTTCTACAGGATGTCAGTGTAATTAAACTGTGTTAAGGTCCTCAGGGATAAGTTTTGTGGATTATGTGCATGCTCTGTCTCAATAGACCAAATCTCTTCCGCATTTGCCACCTCTAGTTAAAGCAACAATGTTTATCATGCCGGGTGGGTTTATTAGACGGGAACCCACTGATTCAACCAAATTAAGGGAAAACCAGGAGGTGGTGGAGCTCTTCACACGGGTTCAATGGATATCTTTTTGTGACAAATTGCAGGGTTACGATGATGAAGTGGCCGAAGAATTTTTGCAGGCTCTAAGGCCGAAATCCAAGACACTGGCCACGGTAAACTTCAGGGGCCTAAGCCTCAAGCTCACCCCGCAATATATCAGTCGGATTACTGAACTTCCAATGGGTCTGCCATGGGATAAGGAAGAAAAGAAGTTGAGCCAGCAGGCCAAGAAAGAATTCTTTCCACCTGAGGAAGAATTCTCGAAGGACAAAAATGGAGTGCGCAGAACCAGTTTGCTACCACCATGGAACGAAGTCAGCCTACAGATCATGAAGTATATAACCTGTGAAGGCCGTTATAGCATCGTGTACGGGTATCACTTTCGGTTGCTCACTGAATTGAGGCACCGGATTGAGCTTCCTGTAGAAAAGAAACTGAGCATCCCTTATTTCCTGTTGCAGTCTCTAATTGAGTGTGCCACAAAGCTAAAAGAAGGCATACCAGATCAGGTAGCCCACCATGGGTTGATCAAGCTTCTTGTGGAGGATGCACTTCATTCATATAAGGTTCCCCTCTCATGGGAAGCATTCAGGAATTTAACACGAGATGGAGACATAAGGATGCTGACTGAAGAAAGTGGTTCCTCCAGCAGTGAGGAAAAAGAAGCAGTGGCCGAGGGAAAGAAGGAAGCAGGCCAGAAAACCCCGACCACAGTGCAAAAGAAAGAACAAAGGAGGAAGCACGAGGAAAAGGAAGACAAACGAAAAGGTGACACACCTATCTTGTCAGCAAGAGAGAAAAGGTTGCAGAGCAGAACGGACAAAGATGAGATGGTCCACATCAGCACAAGTACCTCATCAGCACCTGCAACCAAACCAAAAAGCAAAACCCATGCAGCAGAGCAAGAAAAGGTGGGGACACCTGTGTCTACAGGAAAGCAGAAACAGGCTTCTACAGGAAGCCCGAAAACAAAGAAAGGGTCTTCTATAGGAAGCCCGAAAGCAGAAAAAGGGTCTTCTACAGGAACCCCAAAATTGGTAAAGAAAGGGTCTTCTACAGGAAGCCCGAAAGTGCTTAAAGAAGGGTCTTCTACAGGAAGCCCGAAATCAAAAAAGAAAGAACCCTCTACAGGGAGCCTTGGGAAAGCAAAACGCAAGAAAGAAAAGGCTGGCATGCTCGAAAGGGAGGCAGCAGCTGCGCTGGCCGCCCTCAGTACACCTCCAAAGACAAAAGAGAAGAGAGAGAGGGAGATCCCTCCACATTTTGAAGCTAGGAGAAGTGGGAGAATAAAAACGGGCAATCTGCAGCCTCCACCCAGCAGCCAAACCACTGTAAAGGATGTCCCTACTTCACCCAGTGGGAGATCCCCCTCTAAAACATCGGTCACCCCCGAGAAGGGAAGCCCAAAAATAACTTCCTGGACAAGAAGGATAGGCCAATCGGCTTCAGAAGCCCGGCTCAAGGAAACAGTAAAGAGGGAAGAAGTGCCACTCTCATCACCACCGGGGGCAGAAAAGGCAGAGCCACCAGAAGTAGGAAAGAAGGAGCATGTTCCGGGTCCTACTTCTCGGCCAAGGACAAGGAGCTGGAGCAAAGTTGCTCAGGGATGAGCAAATTTTTTAGCTGGGGGGTGACGATGAGCCCCAATTTTTGGTACAATTTGGGCTCATTTGGCCTACTTGCTTTGCTCAAACCATTCATCTTTTATCACTTATGCATTCATTTCTTGGTATATTCGTGTTATTTGTAGGAAGAAGGGCACGCATTATATCTATGTGGCTAATACATGATGATTTCAGGTTTTTTGGCATTAAAGGGAGCAAAGACCACGCAAAAGGAGACAAGGAGACAACCAAGGTGGCACTGCTGGTTTTTAGGGAGGTTGTCCACAGTCTTGGGGACCTTCCTCGTGATTTCCACCATAGCTCCAAGCTCCAACAGATCTCCCCACCGAGCTTAGAGGCAGCCAACGGTTCTACAGGAACAGCAGTTTAACCTTCAGTTGGACAGCCGAGCTCCACAAATTAAGGAAACCTGCTGGATCATCATCATGCATAAATACTGAGGCCGTAGCCTTTGATGGAAGCTTTTTGAACTTTTGCATTACTATTGTAATTTCTGAGTACGAGCTACAGCTCGTTATTTGTTTTTGTAAGCCAGTTTTGGCATGACATTAGATTTCTGATTATGAATAAAGGCAAGCAGATTTGGATCTAATTCTGAGTTTCTAAGGGAGCTATAGCTCTCAGGTTAGGGCCCAACCTGAGAGCAATAGATCTCCTCTGTTTTGTAGTGTTATTTGCCTTTCGTTCCAGCACTTTGTTTCTTTGCTTTGACATGCAATTCGAAAATACAGTCTGCTGATTTAGTTTTTATGAGATTGAGTAGGATTAGCTTATGGTTAAACTGCTTTCAGTTGCTTAGGTTAGAATAGGAGAATTGTAATTCATTGGAGCTCCAGAAAAGGTTGATAGGACCTCACTACCATCTCTGTTAGAGATTGGGGTGCAATCTGTACCAACCACCAAAAAAACGCAGTCTTTTACTTTCATGCAAGCTGCAACACAGTCACCTTAGTCATAGATCCATCCATGCACTCTGATCTTGAGCATTACTCCTTCATTCCAACTCCATGCACAAGTTCTCTTCATGATTTGCATTGATGTTCATTTGTTTGATAGCACAGGTAGCACAGGTTAATGAATTCTCGTTTTTGGTGACAGACATACGCAATTTGTTTTATTTACACTGCTCCACATCATTCCATTTCCTCTCTCTTCTTATCAACCACGCCTAAAGCCACCTAATCGACCTCTGTTCAGCTCGTTTACCCTCCAACTCTTCCATTGATCACGTAGCTCCATTTTCTTAACCTTTCGTTGCTCCCATCCTTCCATCTACCAACCAACTTCATACACTCTTTCTCCATCTTGTTTCTCTGCCCCTGAGCCATCACAAGCTCCATCTCCATCTTACCTATCCACCCATACCACTCCATCACTTCACCATCACCCAAAACTCCCACGGTAGAACATCCTGTAGAAGTAAGCAGACTTCCTGTAGAATTCCTGAGTTTCCTGTAGGATCCCCTGCAGACATCCTGTAGAAGCCTGCAAACTCAGTTGCCGAGCACCTGAACATTGTCGACTTCTGTGGACTGATGCTAAGGATCCCCTGGGACCTCTCCTAGCCCCTCTTGACCTTTCCCAAGCTTTCTTTCTCTTCGCACTACCCCTGCACAGCCAAACCCTAATAAGAAACAAAATCATAATCACTCCAACCACTTAAGCAAAAGTACAAAAACAATGTTCTTTTCAATGCAAGTAGCTTAGATTCGTGCATTTCAACTCACTAGAAGTAATGGCATCACTGGTAGAAGTTTCATTCACATTTTTGCATTGTAAGGGTCAAGCTAGTCAAATTAGGGTTTACTAGGGTTTCCATGCTTTGTTGGCTTTCAGTTTCCTTTTTGCAAAGTAGGTTAACTTCCTTCGAGATAGCTTTCGTCCATCACTCATAAAGCTTCTTCTGAGAGCATATAGAAGTTGGCTTGAGCCCTAGCGGACTTGTGCCAGCTGACCAAGTGACAGCTGCGACAAGAGCTAGTACTTGTGCATACAGCACCGCCGCTTCCAAGTTTGTACGAACTACCGGGTTGATAAAATTAGAGATAGGATGCTCCAGGAGTTGTAGCATTATTGCTACAATACTGGAGCCCACCATCTTTTTGGCGCCGTTGCTGGGGAAGCGTCAGAGTATTAGTAATTGTTGCTTTTCTTCTACTTTCTTACTCTTGCCTTCTGCTCAGTAGTTTATTTCATTTCCATTCTGAAAAAGTAGCATAGACATTTCCTACTTTCATAGATTAGCATTTCCTGCTTTCATAGATTAGCATTTCCTGCTTTCCTAGATTAGCCTTTCAATTCCGCAATTTCAATTCTGCAAGCGTAGATTAGAATTTCAATTCCTGCAATTTCATTTAAGCAAAGTAGATTAGTTCTTTCCTGCTTTCAATTCAATTCTGCAAGTTAGTTAGTTGTAGATCAATCTGTTTCAGTTTTGCAGGTACCAAAGAAAAAAGCAAAAGCAATCAAAACGAAGTCTTTCCATTTCATGCCTCGTATGAACCGAGATAAATCAGGAAAATTCCTACCCAACACCCCCACCACATCACTATGTCACCCTTCTCTCTTCTTTGGTGACAGTGATCCAGAAGAACCTGTAGGTGAACATCCTGAGATATACAAAGATCCTATAGAAGAAGAAGAGTTAGAGACCACTCCATCTGAAGCTATGGCTGACAATAAAGGAGAAGATGAGAGAATAGAAGGTGCCTTCCCCATCCGAGAGACCAATGGAGAGATGAAAATGAAGAACATTAGCCCCTCTGCTTTACCTCACTTCCATGGGCTGACTACTGAAGATCCTGATACCTTCCTGTTTGAGTTTGCTGTCCTTTGTAGAACCTATGACTATACTGAAGATGAGCAAAAGCTGAAACTCTTCCCTTCCACTCTTAAGGATGCAACATTACGCTGGTTCATGGGCTTACCAGGGAATAGTATCACCACTTGGGCTCAGATGCATCAAGCTTTCAATGCCAAGTACCAGGATTACTGTAGGTCCAAGGAAACCAAGGGAGAAATCTTTCGGATGACCATGGGAAATGATGAGTGCTTAGAGGATTATGAGGAACGGTTCCAACTTAGCTATAAGCGGGCCAGGTGCACACTTGACCCTGAATCCCTCAAGTTGGTTCTTCTCCGAGGAATCCCTGAAGACCTCTTAGATACCCTTCACATGTTAGCTGGGGGGGATATTTACCAACTGCCTTATGAGGACATCAAGACTGTGTTTAGAAACCACTCCAGGGCAGTCCGGAAATGAGGTAGAGGAAACCTCCCCTTAGCTGGTATTCCTTTCTCCAAACATGAGTTTGCAAACCAATTAGAAGATCTTAAGAGTGAGGTGAGACAGACCATTGCCATGCAACTGGACACATTAAGGATCCAGCAGAAGAAAGAAGAAGCTGAGAGAGCCTTGGCTGTCTTCTGCCCTAGGTGCACAAGGAGACACCCTAAGAACGAATGCCCATTGCACTCGGTTGAAGTGTGTTTCGTTTGTGAGGAGGACCATCCCACAAATCAGTGTCCAACCTTACCTGGGTTTAAAGCCATGTACCAAGGGACAAAAGCCCCCACAGAACCTCTCTATTTCATCAACCAAAGGAGGCCACAAGGATCTAGACCTTATCAGCAGGGAATGCAAGGGGAACCTCAAGCCTATTACAGCCCCAACCAATCAACTCTTATGCCTTCCTGGGGTCCCCCTGCTCATCCTTCCTTGTCCATGCCTCCTCCATGGTCTTATCCACCTCAGTACCCTACTCAACCCACTACTCATTCATATCACTCACATGCCCAGCCACAGCCTTAGTGGAATGCACCTCAGTCGGGGTGGAGGCCCCAGTACAACACTACTCCCGCCATTCTGCCTCCACCACCAGTTCAACCACAACCATTACCTCCTGCTCCTCCAAGGCAACCTCAAATGCCTACTCAATCGAACCCGAACCCCAACAATAGACAGGCTTAGCAGGTATATACTGGGGGAACATCATGCCCTACCTATGCTGTGGAGATCCAGGAGATCAATCTTAGATCTGGAAAGACTCTTCCAGATCGCCAACCTCTCCCCCCAAAGGACGAGGAAGACCATCAGGAGAGTGAACCAAAGGCTATTCCACCCTTTCCTGAGAGACTAGTAGCCACCACACAACCCAACCCGGAAGAAGATGAGCTTATGGGAGAGCTCAAGCAGTTGTGTGTGAAGATACCCCTTCTCCAAGCCATCAAAGACGTGCCAATATACAACAAACTGGTTAAGGAGAAGTGTTTCAAACACCCAGGCAGGCGGAAGAAAGATGCTTCAACCATCAATGTCATAGGACAACTGTCTGACTTTATGTTAGGACAAGTCATCTGCCCAAAGTACCTAGATCCTGGAAGTCCTGTAGTAGATGTCCACATCAATGGCACCATCATACCTCACACCTTGATTGATCTGGGGGCTGCCATTAATGTGATGACCAGGGATACCATGCTCAAGCTTAATCTTCAGGGTTCCTTGAGGAAGACCTCGACCATACTACAACTAGCAGATCGCTCCACCGTGACTCCCGAAGGGATTGTGGAGGATGTCTTGGTCTCTATTGACTCTTGGGAATACCCTGCAGACTTCCTGGTTCTGCAACCAAAGGCAAAGCTTACTAGATATCCTCTCATTTTGGGAAGGCCTTGGTTAGCCACTGCAGATGCTTACATTAGTTGCCGTGCAGGAAATATGACCATCAAAAATGGTCCTATGTCCAAGCAGCTAGTCCTATACCCTCCTGCCCAACCCTCCTTAGAGCATTACTTACCACTCTGGTTGGAGGAAGGAGAAGAAGACGAGGTGTACTTAGCACCTTTGTGTACCCTAGATACCACTAGAAGAGACCCCCCAGCCGAGGATGACTTGATCGAGACCTTGATCCAGAATCCACCTACCAGTGCACTACCCTTAGAGAAATTGGTGGAGGATGCCCAAGCTAGCACCTTAGTGGATCTTTGTACAACCAACCCTGTCACTCCCAGAGTCAAGAATGTGGAGTTCGGCCCTTAAAGAACACTAAAGATCAACTCCTCCCTATCTCCTTCCCAGGAAAAGGAGCTGTGTAGCCTGTTGGCCAGCCACCTAGATGCTTTTGCTTGGAGCTATAAGGAGATGAAAGGAGTCCATCCTTCGGTCTGTACTCATCACATATACATCAAAGAGGATTGTAAACCGGTTAGGCAACCTCAGAGGAGAATCAATCCAGCCCTTAAGGACATTGTCAAGGAAGAATTGCAAAAACTGTTGGATGCCGGATTCATCTACCCCATTTCAGATAGTGAATGGGTGTCCCCTCTGGTGTTGGTTCCCAAGAAGAATGGGAAATGGAGAATCTATGTGGACTACCGAGAACTGAACAAAGCTACCAAGAAAGACCATTTCCCTCTACCTTTCATAGATCAAGTGTTGGATGGATTGGCAGGAAAGAAGTTCTTCTCTTTCTTGGATGGGTTTAGCGGGTACAACCAAATCCAAATCAGCCCGAAAGACCAAGATAAGACCACCTTCACTTGTCCTTGGGGTACCTTTGCCTACCGAGTCCTTCCCTTTGGGCTATGCAATGCTCCTGCTACCTTCTAGAGAGCTGTCTTAAGCATCTTCTCGGAGCTGGTCCATGATGCAGTGGAAATCTATATGGATGACTTTACTCCTTATGGGGCCAACTTCCAAGAAGCATTGTCCAATCTGGGAAAAGTCCTAACCAAATGCATTGAGATGAACCTGTCCCTCAGTCCTGAAAAATGTGAATTCCTGATGACTGAGGGGACCGTGCTAGGCCATACCATTTCTTGCCAGGGGTTACAGGTGGATCCCAACAAAATTGCTCTCATCAAGAAGGTTCCACCTCCTCAAAAGGTAAGGGATGTTCGGAGTTTCTTGGGATTAGCAGGGTATTACAGAAGATTCATTAAAGACTTCAGCAAGCTCGCCTCACCATTGTTTGGCCTATTGGCAAAAGATGTGGAGTTTAAATGGACTGACGATTGTCAGAAGAGTTTGAATGAATTAAAGGACAAGTTGGTGTCAGCACCAATCTTGAGAGGTCCAAACTGGGCCCTACCTTTCCACATCCACACTGATGCCTCGAACAAAGCCATAGGTGCAGCTTTAGGACAAGTTGAACAAAAACTTCCATATGCCATTTACTTTTTTATCAAAAACTTGACCAAAGCTGAACTGAATTACACTGTAACCGAGAAAGAGTTTTTGGCTGTAGTCCATGCACTAAACAAGTTTCGTCATTATATCACTGGCTATCAAACATTTGTACATACTAACCATGCTGCAATTAGATATTTAATGAATAAACCAGATGTGAATGCTCGTATCATTAGATGGTTACTTTTGTTGCGGCAGTTTGATTTGACCATTGTTGATAAACCAGGTAGAGAAAATGTTGTTGCTGATTTTTTATCTAGATTGGATTTGTCTGCAGATGAGGATGGAACAGTGGATGACCAGATGCCCGATGAACATCTGTTTGCTATCTCAGTACTCTCTCCATGGTTTGCTGATATAGCAAACTACCTTGTTTCAGCTCAGTTCCCTCCGCACCTCTCTTCAAAAGAGAAGAGCAGAATCATCAGAAAAAGTGCCTCATTTACTTGGATCGGGGGCAATCTGTTCAAGCTTGGCCCCGATCAGATCTTAAGGCGTTGTGTAAGGGAGGAGGAAGTCTTTGATATCCTCCTCACCTGTCATGATGGGCCTTGTGGGGGACACTTTGCAACAAAGAGGACTGCCTTCAAAATCCTGCAGGCAGGCTACTACTGGCCCACACTGCATCAAGATGTCAGAAGATATATCAGCCAATGTGACCAATGCCAAAGAATGGGGAAACCGACTCAAAGGGATGAGATGCCTCTCCAACCTCAAGTGACTCTTGAGCCATTTGAGAAGTGGGGCATGGACTTTGTGGGTCCAATCAACCCCCCTTCGAGGCAAAGATCTTACATCATTGTGTGCACTGACTACTTGACAAAGTGGGCAGAGACTAAAACAATCAAAGCAGCAATAGAAGAAAAGGTGGTCGAGTTCTTAAGAGAGAACATCTTCTACAAGTTTGGCTACCCAAGAGAGCTGGTCACCGATCAAGGGAGCCAGTTCACATCCAACCTAGTTGAAGACTTACTAGCTCATCACAAGATCAAGCATAGGACTTCCACCCCCTATCACCCTCAAGCAAATGGGCAGGTGGAAGTCACCAATAGAGCATTAGAAGGGATCTTGACTAAAGTGGTGAGCAGCAGCATAAAGGACTGGGCAGATCGCCTGGTTGAGGCCACATGGGCTTACAACACAACCTGGAAGACCACCACCTGCTTCACACCTTATGAGCTGGTCTATGGGAAGAAAGCTTTGTTGTCCATTGAATTTGAATATAACACTTTGAGGATGGCAGCTCAGCTGGACCTAGATCTCAGCCATGCACAACAAGAAAGGTTATTGCAGCTGAATGGACTGGATGAGCACCGGATGCAGGCCCTCCTTCACTCCGAAGTGGTTCAACTTCAGAGAAAGGTGTGGCATGACCAACACCTCCATGACAAGCAATTCCGACCGGGAGATTGGGCCTTGTTGTATGACTCCAGGTACAAAGATTTCAAGGGGAAGCTGAGAACCAGATGGCTAGGACCATATGCAGTGGAAAAATTCCATGACAATGGATCTGTCCTTATTCGAACCATTGATGAGGAGGCCATCCCCATGCTTGTCAATGGGCATCGATTGAAGATCTACAGGAGACCTCTCTCAAGACAAGAGTTCATCAAAACTATGGAGAAATCTGTATTGGTCATAGAGAAGGGTTCTGCCTCTGCTTTGGGCATACCCTGAAATGTTAAAAAAAAATAAAAAAAAAATAAAAAATAAAGATCCTTGGGTGAAAACCTCTCTGAGGCGCCCAAGGCAGGTGGTAGGGGTGAAAACCTCATTGAGGCGCCCCTATTGTCTTTCAAAAAAAAAGAGAAAGATTTGAAAAGATCCTTGAGTGAAAACCTCTCTGAGGCGCTCAGGGCAGATGGCAAGGGTGAAAACCTCTTTGAGGCGCCCCTGTTATCTTTCAAAAAAGAAAAAGAAAAAAAAGGAAAAAACAATAAGCAAAATATTGAAAATTGCATGCAGGTTGCAGATGTTCTATGGAGGAGAGGAAGCCTCTCAACTCAAAGCCAAGGGTCCTTATCATGCTGTCAAGGGACCTCACCAGCACCTCCTCCAAGAATACTCATTCTTTTTCAAGGTATGTGCAATTTTATCATGGCTTGGATCTTCTACAGGAAGATGCAGATTCTCTAGAGGAAGATGCAGACTTTCTACAGGAAGACGCGGATTTTCTACAGGAAGGTGCAGACTTTCTACAGGAAGCCCGAACTTTCTACAGGAAGCTCTGTGTTTCTACAAGAAACTTCCTGTAGAAGTTTGGGACGGCCCAGAATTCATTTTAAGAGGAGATCTAGCGACTAAGGATCGGTTTGGATGCATGCAAGCCACTGTTGTCACCCTTGCATATTGTTGTTACCTTGCTCCACCGTCCTTGTCGACATGCAACAAAGTTCCCTGCACCAACAAAGCAGATCGATGAGTTATCACGGGAAAAGCAATTTTTGAAGATAAACAAGTGCTGAGACCTCATACCACATCCATTCCAGGCATCCAGAAGCTCCGGGAGCGTGATCAAAAGGCCAGATCCTTCGTCGTGCAACATGCACCCAAGGAGGAAGAACTGTTACAAGACATCCCGCGGGAATCCTGTAACAGTTAAACCCGCTAGAGTGGATACCATTCACAGCGCCGACCATATGCAATGAAACGCGGGCGCATGCAGCCAAAGCATCCAATCCATCATCGGCAGCCTGTAACCATGAGCCTCCGGGCCTGTGTAAGTTCGCATGCAGCAGGTAGATCAACTCATCATCATCCAAAAACCAGAAAATCGTGTGCAGCCGCATAGGTAAGTGTCTCGACCCTTCCTTCCATCAGATTGCATGAATTTTACTTTGAATTGTTTGCAAAGTGTAAAGGTGAATGGTCGAGCGGCCGTATGGCCAGTTGACTGGCCACGTCGGCCAGTTATGGTCTAGTTGGATGTTTGGGTGGCGGCCACGACAAAGAGAATGAGCAGCACGCACGTGAGAGCAATCCCGTTGGAAGAAACGAGTTTAACAGAAAGAAGCGGCGGCAGATCTATGGGAATGGATGCGGCAGCAGATGAACTCGCAGGCAAATGATGGGATGACGTCGCCCAACGGTCCGGCGGGGACAGCTCACCCCCGCGCCACGGATTCCGCCGATTCAAAATCTAAATCGGCTAGATTGCCCGCATGCATTTATCAACCACCGTTTTGAACTCGAGTGGCTCTCTAGATCTTTTCTGCAGTTCGATACGCCGAGCTTTTGGCTACCAGAACACTGGTGAAGCACACCCAGAGCGCAGGCCAAGTACAGTCCTTCCCAAAAATCGCGCACTGCTCCTACAGGAACACTGTTTCTACAGGAACGCAGTTTCTACAGGAAGGCGGGTTCCTCACGTAAAAAGGTGGCGGATTAAAAGGGTAACCCTGAACTCTTCATGCAATTGGTTTTTAAAGGTGGCAGGATCATCGTCCACAGTCTGGGCATAAAGATATCGGTGAAATTGTTGCCTGCTGTGCCTATACTGTCGTTCTACAGGATGTCAGTGTAATTAAACTGTGTTAAGGTCCTCAGGGATAAGTTTTGTGGATTATGTGCATGCTCTGTCTCAATAGACCAAATCTCTTCCGCATTTGCCACCTCTAGTTAAAGCAACAGTGTTTATCATGCCAGGTGGGTTTATTAGACGGGAACCCACTGATTCAACCAAATTAAGGGAAAACCAGGAGGTGGTGGAGCTCTTCACACGGGTTCAATGGATATCTTTTTGTGAAAAATTGCAGGGTTACGATGATGAAGTGGCCGAAGAATTTTTGCAGGCTCTAAGGCCGAAATCCAAGACACTAGCCACGGTAAACTTCAGGGGCCTAAGCCTCAAGCTCACCCCGCAATATATCAGCCGGATTACTGAACTTCCAATGGGTCTGCCATGGGATAAGGAAGAAAGGAAGTTGAGCCAGCAGGCCAAGAAAGAATTCTTTCCACCTGAGGAAGAATTCTCGGAGGACAAAAATGGAGTGCGTAGAACCAGTTTGCTACCACCATGGAACGAAGTCAGCCTACAGATCATGAAGTATATAACCTGTGAAGGCCATTATAGCATTGTGTACGGGTATCACTTTCGGTTGCTCACTAAATTGAGGCACCGGATTGAGCTTCCTGTAGAAAAGAAACTGAGCATCCCTTATTTCCTGTTGCAGTCTTTAATTGAGTGTGCCACAAAGCTAAAAGAAGGCATACCAGATCAGGTAGCCCACCATGGGTTGATCAAGCTTCTTGTGGAGGATGCACTTCATTCATATAAGGTTCCCCTCTCATGGGAAGCATTCAGGAATTTAACACGAGATGGAGACATAAGGATGCTGACTGAAGAAAGTGGTTCCTCCAGCAGTGAGGAAAAAGAAGCAGTGGCCGAGGGAAAGAAGGAAGCAGGCCAGAAAACCCCGACCACAGTGCAAAAGAAAGAACCAAGGAGGAAGCACGAGGAAAAGGAAGACAAAGAAAAAGGTGACACACCTATCTTGTCAGCAAGAGAGAAAAGGTTGCAGAGCAGAACGGACAAAGCTGAGATGGTCCACATCAGCACAAGTACCTCATCAGCACCTGCAACCAAACCAAAAAGCAAAACCCATGCAGCAGAGCAAGAAAAGGTGGTGACACCTGTGTCTACAGGAAAGCAGAAACAGGCTTCTACAGGAAGCCCGAAAACAAAGAAAGGGTCTTCTACAGGAAGCCCGAAAGCAGAAAAAGGGTCTTCTACAGGAAGCCCAAAATTGGTAAAGAAAGGGTCTTCTACAGGAAGCCCGAAAGTGGTTAAAGAAGGGTCTTCTACAGGAAGCCCGAAATCAAAAAAGAAAGAACCCTCTACAGGGAGCCTTGGGAAAGCAAAACGCAAGAAAGAAAAGGCTGGCATGCTCGAAAGGGAGGCAGCAGCTGCGCTGGCCGCCCTCAGTACACCTCCAAAGACAAAAGAGAAGAGAGGGAGGGAGATCCCTCCACATTTTGAAGCTAGGAGAAGTGGGAGAATAAAAACGGGCAATCTGCAGCCTCCACCCAGCAGCCAAACCACTGTAAAGGATGTCCCTACTTCACCCAGTGGGAGATCCCCCTCTAAAACATCGGTCACCCCCGAGAAGGGAAGCCCAAAAATAACTTCCTGGACAAGAAGGATAGGCCAATCGGCTTCAGAGGCCCGGCTCAAGGAAACAGTAAAGAGGGAAGAAGTGCCACCCTCATCACCACCGGGGGCAGAAAAGGCAGAGCCACCAGAAGTAGGAAAGAAGGAGCATGTTCCGGGTCCTACTTCTCGGCCAAGGACAAGGAGCTGGAGCAAAGTTGCTCAGGGATGAGCAAATGTTTTAGCTGGGGGGTGATGATGAGCCCCAATTTTTGGTACAATTTGGGCTCATTTGGCCTACTTGCTTTGCTCAAACCATTCATCTTTTATCACTTATGCATTCATTTCTTGGTATATTCGTGTTATTTGTAGGAAGAAGGGCAGGCATTATATCTATGTGGCTAATACATGATGATTTCAGGTTTTTTGGCATTAAAGGGAGCAAAGACCACGCAAAAGGAGACAAGGAGACAACCAAGGTGGCACTGCTGGTTTTTAGGGAGGTTGTCCACAGTCTTGGGGACCTTCCTCGTGATTTCCACCATAGCTCCGAGCTCCAACAGATCTCCCCACCGAGCTTAGAGGCAGCCAACGGTTCTACAGGAACAGCAGTTTAACCTTCAGTTGGACAGTCGAGCTCCACAAATTAAGGAAACCTGTTGGATCATCATCATGCATAAATACTGAGGCCGTAGCCTTTGATGGAAGCTTTTTGAACTTTTGCATTACTATTGTAATTTCTGAGTACGAGCTACAGCTCGTTGTTTGTTTTTGTAAGCCAGTTTTGGCATGACATTAGATTTCTGATTATGAATAAAGGCAAGCAGATTTGGATCTAATTCTGAGTTTCTAAGGGAGCTATAGCTCTCAGGTTAGGGCCCAACCTGAGAGCAATAGATCTCCTCTGTTTTGTAGTGTTATTTGCCTTTCGTTCCAGCACTTTGTTTCTTTGCTTTGACATGCAATTCGAAAATACAGTCTGCTGATTTAGTTTTTATGAGATTGAGTAGGATTAGCTTATGGTTAAACTGCTTTCAGTTGCTTAGGTTAGAATAGGAGAATTGTAATTCATTGGAGCTCCAGAAAAGGTTGATAGGACCTCACTGCCATCTCTGTTAGAGATTGGGGTGCAATCTGTACCAACCACCAAAAAAACGCAGTCTTTTACTTTCATGCAAGTTGCAACACAGTCACCTTAGTCATAGATCCATCCATGCACTCTAATCTTGAGCATTACTCCTTCATTCCAACTCCATGCACAAGTTCTCTTCATGATTTGCATTGATGTTCATTTGTTTGATAGCACAGGTAGCACAGGTTAATGAATTCTTATTTTTGGTGACAGACATACACAATTTGTTTTATTTACACTGCTCCACATCATTCCATTTCCTCTCTCTTCTTATCAACCACGCCTAAAGCCACCTAATCGACCTCTGTTCAGCTCGTTTACCCTCCAACTCTTCCATTGATCACGTAGCTCCATTTTCTTAACCTTTCGTTGCTCCCATCCTTCCATCCACCAACCAACTTCATACACTCTTTCTCCATCTTGTTTCTCTGCCCCTGAGCCATCACAAGCTCCATCTCCATCTTACCTATCCACCCATACCACTCCATCACTTCACCATCACCCAAAACTCCCACGGTAGAACATCCTGTAGAAGTTAGCAGACTTCCTGTAGAATTCCTGAGTTTCCTGTAGGATCCCCTGCAGACATCCTGTAGAAGCCTGCAAACTCAGTTGCCGAGCACCTGAACGTTGTGGACTTCTGTGGACTGATGCTAAGGATTCCCTGGGACCTCTCCTAGCCCCTCTTGACCTTTCCCAAGCTTTCTTTCTCTTCGCACTACCCCTGCACAGCCAAACCCTAATAAGAAACAAAATCATAATCACTCCAACCACTTAAGCAAAAGTACAAAAACAATGTTCTTTTCAATGCAAGTAGCTTAGATTCATGCATTTCAACTCACTAGAAGTAATGGCATCATTGGTAGAAGTTTCATTCACATTTTTGCATTGTAAGGGTCAAGCTAGTCAAATTAGGGTTTACTAGGGTTTCCATGCTTTGTTGGCTTTCAGTTTCCTTTTTGCAAAGTAGGTTAACTTCCTTCGAGATAGCTTTCGTCCATCACTCATAAAGCTTCTTCTGAGAGCATATAGAAGTTGGCTTGAGCCCTAGCGGACTTGTGCCAGCTGACCAAGTGACAACTGCGACAAGAGCTAGTACTTGTGCATACAGCACCGTCGCTTCCAAGTTTGTACGAACTACCGGGTTGATAAAATTAGAGATAGGAAGCTCCAGGAGTTGTAGCATTATTGCTACAATACTGGAGCCCACCAATTGGTCTGACACACCATTCACCTTTGTCTATTTTGTGGATGAAGCCAAGGAAGTGTTTTGTTTATTCTGCAGACGAAACCGTCCTGCTAACCTCAGTAAGTTTCCATATGGCTACTGGAGACTCTCCTTTTCATCATGCTGGGGGCATGCAAACTTTTCATTTCCTTTTTCAATTTTCATTTTCTAGATTTTTAGCTTTGTCATTTCTAGCTTTTTAGTTTTTTTTAGCTTGCGTAGAAATAGAAACTAGTTCAAGCATATCTTTCCATTTTAAGCTTTTAAAAAGATGAAACTGAATCTGAGCATAGTTCCCCCATGGTTCAAGCTCGTTAAAAAATGAACCACCTTGGGTAATTAACCTTTGTGATTGTCGTTCTATCAGCATTTTGAGCCTTGGTTGTGTACCTCCCATCACCTCCATTCTTTTGGCCAATCATACACTTCCATTTGGTTGTTTACCCTTTTGAGGAATAGATGTGATGATTGGTCTTGTTAGCCAACCTCTTCCCTGAAACGACCAGGTTTTGAGAGGTTCCAAACTTACCTGAAACCAGTTGCTACCCTAGACACCACTCGTTCCTCAAAATTGTGTCCCATTGAACCCTTTTCAGACTCGTTAAATATGAAAAGATTGTCGAGCAATTAGCCTCTCGAGCTCGTTAAAGTGATTGGAAGTGCCATCCCTCCTGTATATTTTAATCTTTTGCAAACCTGAGGGATTATCTCACGAAAAGGTTTGAGCTCTTGTCTTTTTCGGCTTGTTAAAGTGATCGAAAAGTCATCCCTTTTGTATTATTTTAATATTTTTTTTGACCTACGGGATTATTCTATGAAAAAGAACCTTTGGAGTTTCCTTTTTGTCCCTTTTCAAACTCTCTAAACATGAAAAGGACCGATTTATCCTTGTCGTTAAACTCATTAAAACAATAGCGATAAACTTGTCCATCCAGACAAGAACGAGTTTCGTTGTTGCTAGACTCGTTAAAACATAGCGACAGGTTTGCCCGAAGGGAAAATTATAGAACAAGCATATGTTATCCTCCTCAAGCTTGACAAAAATAAAGAGGTACTGGTCAACAATGACTGGGGAAAAAGGGAAGAAAACTTGAAAACTTTATGGTAGCAGGTCGCTCTTAAACATGACACTTTCACTTCATCTCTGTGATTGAGTTGGGTTGGGTTATTCCGTTCATCGGTCGTATCACCATTAGTCTTCCACACCATCCATTTTTTGGGTTAACGCTACCAATTCATCTCAGTGTCGCCGATATGTTCAAGAGAAGTCATTCAGTTGAGAATTCACCACCCAGTTAATGCCTCATCCACTGTAATACCTTCATCTTTCATGACCACCATTCCTGAAACTTGTGTCGTCAAATCGTTTTCACCCTCAGAAAATCATTTTCTTCGTTTCATGTTGTAGATGTGGGATACATTAAGGCCCTGCTACGATCGGTCACTTATTGTCAACATCAGCTCATTATCCAAGAAGTTGACTTAGAAACAACACTTTTAGTGCTTTGAAACATGCATGCCTCAATGGCAAGTTTCTCACTTCCGGCAACAGGTTGACATCAATGGCCTTCAATCGAACGATTTTGCGTGGTGTTTGACATCGGATCATATATTCACACCACGTGAATTGTACTGTAGTACCTTGAGGGTCATTATCATTATCGATGATTCCTCTCACGTCTGTTAACAACCCACATTATTGGCTGGTAATCAAGCGATGTCTTTCCATGTTCGACTTTAGAACATCTTTTCACATGGATCGACTTGTACATCAAACGAACATTGAACGAGTTTGAAGACCCTGGATCTAGTTTCATCCATCCAGGCTGCGATATATTCAAGGATATAAAGAGATCAAATGTACATAGACACTGCAAATATGGTCATCCAAACCAAGGATGATAACTTTACATCTGAAGAATCACCAGTCTGCATCTGCCGACGACTATCTAATCTATGTACATGAAATGAATTTTTAAATCTGAGCATGGGGATGCCCGCCTGAACTAGATCATGAAAATTATATTATGATGATGTATTGTATTTTATCTTATACAGGTCACCTTCCAATTTTGAAAACTCGGATCCTCATGATAAAGCATTTCACCCGACATCAGGATTTATGACTTCATGCTTTAGGGGTCATCTGTTATAGACATATTTGTGCACTTAAACCCCAAACTTATATTTCAATAAACTAGGGCTCATCAACCCCTAAAAGGTTTTTCTCATAACCTAAAAGAACATGGTCATTTGATCGCATCATTCCCCAAAATTTCCACCTGGAAAACCATCCAGAAATGGCCTAAACTGAACCATACTGACTGCTACACTGGTCAGGTGCGATGCATACTGAGTGATACACTGCTCAGGTGTGATGCATACTATTTGATCCTTCTATAGGGTGCGATGGGTGAGGATGGACAAATGTCTGAGACAATTTGCTAGGTGGTTGCTCATGGAATCTTCTAGAAACTTCTCCTATGACACTAGCTTCTCTGAATTTGCCTAAGGATGAGTAAGAGATCTAAACTTTAGTTATCTCTTCTCTTGTGGAACCAAATGTAACAAGTGGAATGACACTAATCAAACCCCAGAGATGACTAACATCCTTGCACACATCTATAAATGGATCCCTCATCTAAGAGATCAAGAGGCTGGAATATTGTGAATTGCAAGGAAGTGCTGATAGTTTGTAATTGAGGAAAGAGCATTGTGTTATTGGTGTGATCTTTCTATTCCATGAGGTGAAGAGGGCTTGATGCTGGGGGGATGATGCTGGATCAGACAACTGGGTTGTAATTCTCCCTTCTATTTAATAATGTTCTTCAAGTTTTCTTCCATATGATGGTGCAATTGTGAATGTTATCATTTGTGAATGCTATTATATGTTCATTATATATCTGATTCTGTAATGTGTATGTTATAATAGATCAAGATGCTTTGATGGTTCTTTGCTACTGTGTTTCTATAGGTACTCTCCAAGTGGGATAACTATGGGGTGGAGCTGCAAGCTCTGTCAAGGGGGAGAGAGATCAAGCAAGGGATTAAGCGGAAGTTCCAGGTTGGTTCCATTGTCTTTCTCTTATCTATTATACATAGAAGAAATCATGAATTTCTTTAAACTGTTGTTTCTAGGGTAGTTGCCAAACCTAGAGGGCTAGTCATTCGAAAAGACACTAGTTTTCCTAGAAACATGTGGGACAGTGTTTTTGCTTGTGCGTAACATTTTCTAGGGAGAGAAAATGAAGTTAGAGGGAAGCAGTACCTCGACATATTTCTAGACAAGGGATCTAGATCTAAGTTTCAGCAACAAAGCGGGATAGCAGAGGAGCGATTCAACATTTGGCAGGTGGATTTTCAAGAAGGAAATCGAGACTCAAAGGGAGTCTAGGGGACCTTGTTCCTTAGAGGATTTCTTGCGCCAAAGGAATCTAGATCTGAGTTTTGTTGGGGTAGCAGCAAAAGAGGGAGAAGAGAACTAGTTCGAGATTCATTTTCACAGTGACAGAAGCCACATCTCTAGGAGGGAGGTGCGGTGATCTGGAGGTACAATTGAGAGGACTACATGTAGGGGCAGGATCCTTGAGGTACCCAAACTCTTGGATCACATCCGGCTACAGGAGCCCTTAATGACAGTAGTATGATGACAGGTTTCGGGTGGAGAAAAGTGTGGTGGAGCGGTAAGGTAGCGCTAGAGTGTAGAAGTTTGTAGCAGCGCAGTAGAGGTTGTAGCAGTGCGAGAGTCACAAAGGTGTTTGCAGCAGTGAAGTGGTAGCAGAGGGAGCACTGGTTAGCAGCAGAGGCAGCTTCAGCATCACGAGGCTTCCAGAATGACTGAGACGTATGTATTTGGTAGAAGACAGTTACTTACTTCTCGGTAACTATGTTGTAGTGCAACAGTTAGCAATGGTAGTGTTATAAGCAGCATGAGGTGACCTTTTGAGAGGGAGCTATAGTACATATGTAGGAATGGATGTGGAAGTGTCACGGGCAGCAGTACGGGAAGCAATAGTGTAGGGGATGTAAGGGAGCAGGCCAAACATCAACACAGGTACCGATGTGGAGGATCGATGTGATGCTTCTATTGTGAGGCATTACTAGAGCACATTCCTCACTAGGAGGGAGTGTTGATTTCTGGTAGCATTGGATGTGACCTAGTCATGAAAATTGGTGGAGAGGCTAAGGCACATGAGATCTCTAAGACCCAGTAATCGTCTATGAAATGGAGAGATATTAAAATAATCAATATTTTTAATGAGACCCTAAGTCTAAACTTAGGAACATTAAAATATTAATGTGTATTAATATAATATGGGTGATAAAGTTCTAAATAATGAGGATCAAGACATATCTAATCTTAGCTATTGATCAAGGACTTAATCTCAGCTATTGATTCGTCAACAGGAAAAGTATAAGAGGAGGCTTGAGAGTCAGTTGGAGATACACCAATATTGATCAGTCAGTTTGATTTTCTGGAGAGGGGTTTCTTCAGAGAATCAAACCAGTGACTTGTTGCAGAGAGGGGAAATTTCGCATGAGGTTGAGAATACATAACAGAGAGGCAGAGATAGTGCCAGAGAGACGGTGCAGAGTCTAGAGAGGCTGACGCAAAGGCAGCTAGGAATTACGCAGAGGCTGAGGAGGCCAGCGTGGGTGACACAGAGGGCCAAAGGGCTGATGCATAGAGTGACTGGGCTGACGCAGAGGGATCAATAGCTGCATAGAGGCTAGCAGAGCTGATGCAGGGCCAAGAGGCAGGTTTGGAGATTTTCGTGGGGCAGACTGGAGCTAGGAAGGGTGACGCAGTCCCTAGCTGGGTGACGCAAAATAGGGGAGAAGCCTGGAGCAGATTTTGTTGTCCAGATGAGCTGCCATAGTTACTGTGGGATCAATTATCTGGTAACTGGTCAGAATATCTATCTCTGAGGAGAGGTACTTTTGCCAACATAATTCTCTGTTGGGTGAGACATTTCTGGCACCCTATTTGTATTCAGAAACTGCATAATAATAAAACCCTAATATCTGCTGCATCGGTTTTCCCACATTGGGTTTTTCCGGGTACTATTGTCCAAAAATAACAGTGTCCCTTGTGTTTTTGTCTCAATTATTTCAGTTGCTAATATGTATATGTGTTAAGGCTGCATTTGTGTTTATTTCAATATTTATATTTATAAATAACTTGTTAATGAAAAGAACAAGTGGGAGAAAATAAACCAGATAATGCAGTAGAGATTTCTGACGTGTCAGACTTAGAAATTTCAACACACAACAGTTAACAACTTCACCTCACATCTTCTATTGTCAATATGTCTATTGTGACCCTTTGAATCTGCCTCATCCCATTGACCTTCTACCTTCACCTTGACCTCTAGGATGGGAGATGTTCATGACTTTTAACTAGTTTGCATCTTGTCTTTTCTCATTATTATGTTTGTTTCAGAAATTTCAAGCATAGTCACTTGTGGAAATCTCTAGGGATGGATAGTCTAGGAAGGAAAATCTTTGACACACATATTTTTGTCTCCTCAAAATGAATTTCCTTATGCACACTTATTTTGGGTAGAGGTGGTGCCATACCACTTTAAGGAGATTGCAAAGTTCTTTACAACTAGGAAGGCACCAGATGATTATGCAAATTTGCAGTGGCAATAGTTAGTGCCCCGCACGGTAGATTATCATCGTGATCTAACATAATCCTCACAGTTACATAAAAAATAATTCTTCATCCCTTCTATGTTTTTTTATCATCCTTTCGTTCGTATTTGTTTGATACATGGATTATACAAAGTCTTAATATACACACAAAATTCCCTTGTGTCAACCCTTTGATCGGATCCAACCATAGGAAGAAACATGATAATATTGTTAAATTAGTACACATGGATCATAGGGTAATCAATACAATCAACTCTGTAAGTTTTTCCTTTATACACACAATCCCTCTCGCTCTATCTCTAGCCAAAAGATAAAGAAATAGAGAATTCAAAGAAAGTCTCATACACACGGAGGGATCAATGACATAGGGGATCACATAATATTCCTATAGATTTATTCTGAAAACTTTTAATACATTTGAAATCCAACACTCCCTCTCCTCTTTCTCATTAATACCATCCAAATTATATATACATTCCATAACTTCTTCAAATCCATGAGAAGAGGACCAAATAAACCCATTTTAGCTCAAGAACGAATTCCCAACATTCCTCAATCCATGTTTAACAATTTCCCAGTACTAAAAGGATTACATGGAATTCATCAATATTAAGCATAATATTAATCCTAATCTAATTACAACAAAATCAAAAAATTGAGGAACCAACTCCTCTGGTAAAAGGTTTTGACCTTCATGATCATTAGATATTTAATCGATTCTCCTACATCATACTCCCAAGGAACAATTTTTTCATGATTTCTTGATCATGAGTCTTCTACTGTTGACATCCTCCTAGATATAAAATATGATTTTGTAGCTTGTCACATATTATATTTTCATGTTTTTTTTATGTTACTTCCTACAATCAACTAGGATTCAACACCTTATTTTCCCTCTATGCATTCTCTTTGCTCCAACATTCATTACTATTCATCTATCCATAGTTGTAGTGATTTTTGTTTCTCATCCACTTGGGAATATTTGTCCCTAATCTTGCTCCTCTAACTTCTTCTTGCTTTTGATTGTTTCCCCTTTGAATTGGACATATTACTTCTTAGAAAACATGTGGAACTTATACGAATGATTTATTAAGATTCCAAAGTATTTAAGACCCTACTCCGAGCATCCTCTTCCAATTTTTTTGTCTTGTTCTTCTACCATTATCTGATGTCTCCAAAACAATTCCTTTAGTTCCATAGGTGCAATAATCCACATTTCCTTGACTTTCTAACTTGTGAAGGTTACAATCTATAATATCTTTGCTACTTCCATTATCCATCTATTCATTGTGTGAAGTCCAATCCTCTTATCCTTAAAGACACTTATCCCCTCTCTTGGTATGAAAATATAAATCCAGTTCCTTTTATGCTACCCTATTTTTGCAATAATTTTCTCTTGAATCATTAAACTTTCCAACAATTTATTATATTTGGGTTGTCTCCAATTGCACTTCCCCAAAAAGTTCTTTGGTCTTTGCTTTGTCTTGAATTTAACAACAAGATGTGTTTACATGTTGCAACTTTACATTTCTGGCAATCCTTCTCTTCCTTAACAACAACCTATGTAAGAGTTGTAGAAACTCTTATTCTTTCATTCCAAATAGACTCTTCTTCTTGGTTCAATAAGAGCTATTGATTGCTTCCATCTCCAAACTTCTATGTTTGTCTCGATGTTCAGAAGTAAACATATTTGCTAAAATATTTGTTTTTCATTCTACTAGATACTTTTCAAATTTAAATTTTTAAAATTCAAATTCAAATTGTAGTTTGAATCCATATCCTCCATAATTATTCTCAAAATATCCCTTTGATGTTCACACAAGTGATATGCACATGACACAATAGGTTTATCATGTTGTTTTTTGGTTAATTTTTTCTCCATACTTGCCCTGGTGCACTTCTACTTCAAGCATCTTAGAACTCTGCAATTTGAATCATTTTCAAGCCAAATGACATTCCTCATGTATTCTCATCTTTTGATTCCTTCTAGCTATCTTTTACCTTTCTTCCTTGTAGGATCTGCTATCTTCAACCTACTTCATGGATGTTTGTCAACTTGTGAAATTTTCTCCATCTCATTAAACAAAAAATTCTAATGGTTGTTACATACAATTCCCTCCTCATATCTCTTGTCCACTTGAAGCATCCTCTTCCATTCAACTCTCGACTTCCCAATAGCGTAATATGTGAGAGTTGTGCAAATTTCCAAAATATTTTATTCTCTAAAAATTCCATCATAAGAATCTACCTATAATCTAAATTTCTTCAAAGAAATATCCCATTCTATGTTTGCTACATCTTTGCACTAATTTAATGTTCCCTCAACTTGTTCTGAAACTCTAGTATCAATTTTGTTTTGTTATATTAATTTTGTTCCTAGAACCTTACTATTGTATTAAAAAACAATCCCTCATTCACTTTTTGTCAGGATATATTCATATTTATTTAGAAAAATGGACTCTTCTATAGGTAAATTGATCACTTCAGTTTTAACATTAGACTATACTAACAATTCTCCCATAAAAAATGGTTCTTCATCAAAAATTTTGGACACTGCCTCTGATTATTGCTTCTCATCTTTAGTCTTCATTTTCTCAATTTCCCAAACATCGTGTTCTTTTATTTCACTATCTTTGACAAATCTATATTTTCCTATCTCGACATACACATTGGTTGTTTCTTCATCTGATGTAGCTTCTTAGATATGTTGAACATCATCATCATTGTTCCATAGAACAACTCCCTATTCTTAATCAATCTCATCAGTGCTTCAATCCATTTTACCTTTTTCATAATTGTCCTCACAAGTCATTCTTCTTCCTTCCTAGGTTGTACAAGACATCGATGCCTCCTCTTCCTTGATAAGATGTTCTTGTCCTTGAGTATTCATATGGTTCTCTAACCTGGTTTAAATTATTTGAAATGAGTTCTTCTTATCATCTCCTCTTTCGTTACCTTCACATTCATTCAATACACAATTCTAGAAAACATGCATTTTCTTCTCTTCCCAATTTCCAATTTTTTCCAATATTTTGTAGGATCTTGTTATAACTGCTACAACACCCGCCAAAATTTTGAATTCATTTGAATTTTGGAGTCACCCCCCAATGGTCATATCCTCCTTATTTTTTGTAAGTCATCAATGTAATTTCACGCTTGGTCAAGTTTCACTAAGTGTTAATGTTTCCTTTTGAAAAAACCTAAGTGTCAATGCACTTTTCCTTCACACACCTAGGAAAACATTCCTTCATAGTTCATTGTCAAAAAAAAGGCCTAGCAAACTTTCTAAACATAAACCAATTCACTTTCTAGAAGAAACTCTACAGAACCTTTAAACACTAGTCAATCCCTCTTACTCATGGACTTGCATTGGGTGCACTCCCTCAATCTAACATTAACGCACCTGCTAATGGAAGTTGACACTCCTTCTCACCAAGATGTCCACTGGGTGCACTTTTTTTCTCTCACACTTGGTTGCATGAGCATTATCTCACGTGTAATTCCTCCTCTATTGCACTTGGAGATTGTGATTTCTATGTTGTCATTTCAGTTCTTGAGTGTTTGTTTTTACTGCCTCTTTGGATTCCTAGGATGTTGGTATTATTATCATATCTTAGTTGTATACATATCTTCATGTATGGTGAATCTTAATCGATTACTGTACACTCTTGTGCTTTCCTCTCATTTCACATTTAGTTGATTTTGATCAATTCTTTGTTATTATGCCTTGCGCCAGCTCCAAACACAACAATACATAAATCCAAGTATTGGCACATTGTGCTCTTTTATTAGGTGAGCTTATAAAACCCTTGCCTCTAGAAGTTTCACCACACACCCATCACAAGACTAGCCTCTCCCCATTAGCTCATAGTGGACTTCCAGAACCTACTCTTAACCCCCTTTGCTCCTTGAACCCACACCATGCACCCATTAATTGCAACCTCATTTTTTAGTAGCACATAGTGCACTTCCAGTGGACGATCATGCAAACCCTTGGCCCTTGTAGATGCACCACGTGCCTGACCTAGGATACATTTCTCAATTTTTGGCACACTACACACTAATTGTTCCCATACGTCTAACCTCTACCTCTAAACCTCACGCCCTGCGCCACGGCTAGTCTCTCTCCCAACACAAGCACATTGTGCACGTTTAGTGATATGTTTGAGAAGCCTTGCTTCTTTATGGTGCACTTATGCCTAAAGCCAAGGTTGTCCCCTCACAATTGACATTTTGCATAAGTGAAAAAAGTTTTATAGTTAAAATTCAAATTATAGATTACGATAAAAAAAATTAGCCTTTTTAACAATAAATTTTATTCTTAAAATTATGTTATTTATGGAATAGTGTGATGAAGTCTTTGCTAGTTTGTAAAAATGTAACCATCATTTAGTTTATTATTTTTTAAAATATATTTTTAAATGCACAAATAAATTAAACACCTTTAAATATTTTAATTTTAAAAATTACCTCACTCTTAAACTTAAAAAATATCAAAACAAAATAATTCCCCAAAAATAGAAAAAATGGGACCAAGCCGACCATTAATTTGACTACAATGTCATTGTGTTGAACTTTCCCGTTTAACCGACTTCCCCAACGAAAAAAACTCTCATTATTTAAGGAAGTCTCATCGTGCTAAGAAAGAGACATTTCATATTAAAAAATAAATAGTGCTTTTCATAGAATGTGTGAGATTCGATTGGTGGTTGAAGCATCTTGGTGCGTCAGAACTACATACGTCATTTAAGTGGTTACGAGATTGCGAGAATAGAAAGGATTGTGACGGCTGAAATAGGTGTATTGTTCAGGTTTCCATGATGGAGGCTACCAACGGCTCTCGCAATTATTCACGAGGCTCGCAGAGTTTAGGGTTCGCTACTACTAATAATTCTTGTGATGTTACTCCTTACAATGCTAGCAAGAACTTGAAGGAAACTCGCTCTGCACCAGTATTGGATTGTACTCAGACTACAAAGCTAATGGATTCTACTCGTTCAAAGCCGAAAGCCCTCGCCCACAAGCTGAAAGCCTCTAAATCATATCTCAAGTCTCTTTTCTCTAAGGCATCCAATGCGAAAGTGGCTAACGAACATCAGTCTCAGATTAATCTTTGCACCCAAAGCGAGAGATATGAGGGCGAAGATGTAGCAGGGGCCTGTAGAAGTAACCACGGAAAAAACTCAAATGCTACTCATGGTAAGTCATCCTCTGCGAACTTCAGTTTTATGAAGGGATCACTATTGATACCCAAACCCAATTCAAAACCATTCAAATCAAACCGCGCATCTGCTAATCAGTTCGAAAGAAAAATGATCAGTTCGAATTCGGACCAGGATAATGGCATCGAAGCAGCGATTGCTCACTGCAAGCAATCTCTTTCCGGAATATGATCGATTGTAACCATATTTAATGATGCAAAACAGTAAGTTCATATTTCTCAATGGAAATTAATGAGAGATCACTTCTATGTAGAAATAGATATCCAATGCTGCAGCTTTTGATGTTATTCTCATGAAGTTCTACTTTCTTGCGTTAAGGAAAAAAATAATTACCATAGCACCTGTTTTTATGTATTTCAAGGTACTTTATATTCTGTTGGAAGCTATCATTTATTAATTAAGAAGCAGTACATGGTTTTACCTAATTAAATTTAAATTTGAATTCAATTAGAGACATGAAAAATTATAAAAGAATTTGGATGATATACATATTGAAGACAACATATATTAAAATTTATTAATAGATTTATTGAGTTATATTGACACATATTTTAAATAATAGAATTTGTCAAATTGCTAGTGGGTATAGAACAAAAGGTAATAAGGTAGGGTGTAAATCCAGTTATACTAAAGGCTAGTGTCATCCCTGCTTAATGTGATACTTGAGTTTTTAGATGTCTCTAAAGAGCAGTTTCCTAGCATATAGTTACTATAACAGCTACTAAAGCCCAAAATTAAGAACCTCAATCAGGTTAAGACCCATATAACCTAACAAAAAAATAGCCACATTATAAAAAATACATTGCATATAAATCCAATTATAATGTTATTTCTCGTTAGATTGAAAATAAAACATTTTTTGTAAAAACAAAATAAAGCATTACCAAAAGAATCTCGCACATGACTAATAAAGTTTCAAAACTATTGCCATTATGGCCATTAGCTAGATATAAAAAGAATTACTATTTATTTTTAATTAACAAATAACACAAATGATTTAAAAATAAATAACAAATAATAGTTGATTCATTGAAGGACAGCCTAGTCTATTTGGGGATCCGTTTGAAACCACAACTATAACTACAAACATTGGTAATGGGTGGCAAATCAAATTCAATTTGGCTTAAGAAAACTGAAGGCATGCATGCCTTAGCTTAGTATTTGTAGTGGCCTTGGGTTTAATAGGGGAAGGTTGAATCATATAATAATGTACGAAAACTTGAATTGACGTAAGCATCATACTATTAAATTCAGAGGATAGATAATTTTAGGAAGGTTTCATACTGAAATTAGCAGTAGAAAAACTGTGAGAAATATTAAAATTATCTATACAATCTCTTTTGAATAGAACTTACAGCTTTATAATTATTTTACATTAATATAAAATATTTAATATGTGCTCAACTGACAACCGTATTCGAACTTACATATTAAGGAGTTGTCTATAATGCGATTTTTTGGAATCTTGTCGAGAAATTGAGGTTAAATCGAGAAATTGAGGTCAAAGGTGACAAAGGTATTGTACCTCTCAAACTACTTGTCCTTCAAAATCAATCCCAAGTGAGCTTTCATCTGCCAATGTAAAGCCACTGAGCTCAGCGATTGCTTTTTCCTTCCTTTAGTGTGTCAAGAGTCTGGAATCTAGGTATACAATTCATCTATAATTTGAGAATATGAGTGTGATTATCCCTACACCCTAGCTTGAATTTCCAGCTTGCAGGTTTATCTTCTTGTCTGTAGTGGCATTACACTAAACTATGTAGCAAGAAAATCTGAAGCAAATAGTCTATTCATCGCTTATCCTACTCCCCCCCCCGACAACGCATATGCTTCCTCTACCTACAAAGAAACATGAAATAACACAAGAAATAGCCCCCCAATTTAAACATAAACCCACAACATCATCACCAACACCCAATACAAAACCACATAGTAGGAGGGATTCCCCTGTAATCGCACCCATGAACATGAGACCCCTACCACATAAACCCCAAAAGGATAAATATTCATTAAATTAAAAAAAGAATAATGATTAAAAGACAATAATGAATATACATATTTGATTAATTTGAAGTTATCTAACTATTAGATATTTTTCTTTTATTTGTTGGAATATAATAATAGAATTTGTGGCCATATCAAGAATTTTAATTGTTTAAAATGTGCTTTTGAATGTATTAACGAATTTTGACACCCTGAAAAATACATGCGACACTAAATCAAGATTTCAAAAAAGCCCTACCAATTTTCAAGCAAAATTGACTAGAAAGGTTGAAAAAGGTTATTATTGATGTAAAAATCAACATAGATGAAAGAGAAAACTACACAATCAACACGTGCACACTAGACTGATAAGATGCAATGTTGACACGAGTGTTATAACAAATAGGATTTAAGTGGACCGTCCTTGGTAAAGAATAGTTTACTTTGTGGTTGAGTTGAAAAAACATGGAGAAGGTATGTGGTTCTAGAAAATTGCACCTCAACCAAGTTCTCCTTCACCTGAACAATATCAACCTCAAGATGATCCTAAAATTGACCCTTTGCATTCTTCGCATGTTTGGTCTTCTTCCTCTTCGTCTGGTAAAAGATTCAAAGTTAGTAACCAGGTGGATAAGAAGAAGAAAAGGACGAAGAAGAAGAAGAAAAATAAGTAGGGGAAAAAAAGCAACCATTTCTACCCATGCAACTAGAATGGAGGAACCTTCCAATCAGCCCCGCAAAATTAAATTCCCTTGCATGCTTTGTAAGGGTGATCACCTTCTTAGAGATTGTCATAGTATTCATAAGGTATTAGAAGTGTGGTCCAAAGTCTCACGTTGACCTTTTTCATGAGCCTCTGGAGATCATGTTGCTGATAAACTATGACTTAGTGATAATAATTTCCATGGGAAAAAGGGTAAAGTCAAATTTCCCTATAAGTTATGTGAAGGGAATCATCCTATTCACCTTTGTCCTTGTATGGATGAAGGCTCGAAAGTGTTGGAATACCTCACATCTTATTAGCCTCATCTTTCAGCTGGTTAAAGAAGGATTTCTCCTAATCCTCCACTAGTTGATGAAGTGGTTAATCAGAATCTCTCTCAAGTAATACCACTCTCTCTGAACATGAATCCCATGAGCCTGTTTCCAACCAAGCATTGGTTGAGAAAATTGTTGACCCGATTCCACCTTCAGTTGATCATACTTTTCTCATAAAGAGCGAGGATCATGTTGCTCAGGTTCTTATTGTTTCTTTGGATTCTACTAGACAGGGAGGCATTTCTCCCATTCCCATGAAACCCCTTCTAAGAAAACACATTGCCTTTGATGGAGTCAATTGACGAAACCCCATCTCCCTTCTTACATGCTTTTTATGATCATGGTAAAGGATTATGATAAGAATATCCATCACACTATTATAGATCAGGGATATTATGTTATTATTCTATCCTTCATTCCTTGGAAAGCTCTAGGTTCCCTAGATCTTGTGCCCATTGCTCCGAATATCTTAGCTCTTCACAGAAGATCTAGTCAACCCTTAGGGACCCCTCCTCAGTTTTCTATTATCTTCGGAGGAAAAATTGTATGTATTGGGGTTATGGTTTTCATGGGCCCTTTTTATTTTAATTTACTCCTTAGGTATGACTATGTGTATGTCATGGGAGTGGTTGTCCATTCACTCTTTCATGTGATGTGTTTCCCACATGATGGAAGGATTGTGACTATCGATCATCTTTCATTTGTTGGTCCTGATTTGACTAAAAATCATCCTACTTCCCTAAGAATTCCAAATGTGCAAGTGGTATCTTCCTCACCACGGGTTATGTATGTGGAAACCTATCACATTCACATACCTACTCATGAAGATGAACCTTTCATTGTTTGCTCAACTTCTTTTGACCTATATCTAGTAGGTGATATGGTGAATCATTTACAAGGAAAATTGAAGCATGATATTTCCATTAGATCCTTTGTTATGTATCCCTTATAGAGCATTGTCCTTCCATCTAATAAGAAACCCTTGGAAGCCATGGTCTCTTGGAGGACATGATCTAATCGTAGAGCAAAGTTCCTTGTCTTTTTCAAGCTTGTTAAAAAATTAATCAAAGTTCTTCGGAGAAGACTTCCTTTTCTTGTGTCAATCTTGTTAGAAATGAAATAAGGTTCAAAGCATATTTATTTTTCCTATTTCAAGCACGTTAAAAGATGAAACAATGTCCCAGAGTAGAGTTTCCTTTTATTCTGTCGAGCATGATAAAAAATGAAACAAGTTGCCATGAGCATAGTTCATGTCCTTGTGTCAAGCGCATTAAAAAATGAAATGGATCCCATTCTAATTCAAGTCTTTGATTAGATCTCATAAATTCCTAGTCGAGTCTTTCACTTGATCTCATAGATGGACCTTCATTCCATCCACCTATTAGTAACCAGTAGTCTACTTAGGTACATGAAATGAAGGTATGGGGAGATGTACCTCAAATTGATTCATAATGGTGGGGGCATGCAAACTTATGTCAAGCATAGTTTTTCTCATGTTTCAAGCTTTTGTAAAAATGAAAGCACTCTGAACCATAGTTTTTCTTATGTTTCAATCTTGTGAAAAAATGAAAATGTATTCAACTATTCTCAAGCATAGTTTCCGATGTTTCAAACTTGTGTAAAAAATGAAAGCACTATGAACCATTGTTTTTCTTATGTTTCAATCTTGTGATAAAATGAAAATGTCTTCAACTATTCTCAAGCATAGTTTCCGATGTTTCAAACTTGTGTAAAAAATGAAACCCTTCTCATATTATCTCTCGTGATTTCCATTTTTACCAGCCTATTTGTACCAGGTGACCCTTGGTTTTCTCATTCCATCATCACCATCTCCTTGGCAGGTCAAAAACTTACACTTGGTTTTTAGCCTTTCCTAAGGAACCACCGCGATGAGTGGTCTTGTTAGCTTACCTCTTGAACTCTACATGTTTTGAGTAGTTCCATCATGAACGAAACCAATTTCTACCTTCGATATCACTCGTTCCTCTAGGTGGAGTGTAGATTTTCCTGTGGATTCACAACTCATGTAATGTACTAAAATGCAAGATAAAAATCTAATCTAATCTTTAAATAGTGGAAACCAAGAATCTATGAAAATAATAATTGGCAAGACGAAAATAATCGAAGACACATATCATAATTGTTTCTCTGGGGAAATCCACTACTCCAAACCTTGACTATATATTGCATTAATCATAAATATGAGTGCTATTACAAAGTTTGTTGTCACAAGAACAAATATGCACAAGTATGATCAACTCTTTACCTCACAAGCTTGCAGTGACCAACACTTAGCCAATTTTTGCTACCTCTTGAGCCCCTATTTCCTTGCACCATTCCAGTGAGGAATAACCCATATTTAATTGGGAAATCCTTCTTCCATGACTGCACAATCCAAAACTAGGTCCTCTTCTGATTGCATGCATGATATGTACAACTCGAATCATTCTAAAATTGATAGTACACTGTCCCTGCACTCTAGTCTCAACTGGGTCTTTCTCTGCACTGACATGCTTGAGTTTCTCATGAGGGAATATTCAGTTAGCAAGAGTAGCACTGAGGATGCATGAGTGCACCAACTCACTACTAGACCTCTAATCGTTCCATAAATAGTTAGAACTAGTTTAACTGTCTATAACTCAGTGAAACTGAGTTATCTAATTACAACTCAAACAAACTCATCATGGGCCCCTAAAATTTAGGGAGAACATATACATGACTACATAAACACTTCCAACAAGAAATTACTAAGGTAATTAGTACAATTAAACTTAATTAACTATCTACAAATTGCTATGAGATTAGACTTTGATTTTAATTCACAGTTTAATTGAAGGACAAATTAAACTACAATTTCGTGTTGCCATTTCTCAACACTCCCTCTCAACAAGAAAGGGATTATCAACTACCTCAATCCTGTGTTTATGAAACAAAAATTTACATCTTGACAATGCCCTTTTCAAAATGTCACCATCTTTCTTCTGCATGGGAATGTACTCCAACAACATAATCCACCTCAATACATAATCTTTTAGATGATGATATCATATACCAATATGTTTTCACCGATCATGAAAAACTATATTTTCAAAGAGTTTGATACAACTCTAATTATCATAGTGAATCACGGTTGGATCCATCTGTTGGCCAAACAAGCCAACCAGAATCTTCCTCATCTAGATGGCCTCACATGCTTCTTGACTTGCAACCATGTACTATGCCTCTGCAGAGCTGGGTGCAACCAATTTATATTTCCTATTGTACCAAGAAATTGTAGCTGAACCAATACTGAAGATTCCTGCTGATGTGATATTCTTGTTAGATGGACTCATTGCCCAATCTGCATGAGTAAAGCCTTGAAGCTTCACTCCCTCTATCTATCTGTACCATAATCCAAACTGAGTAGTGCCTTTAAGATATATCAACACATCCTTTTCCACCTTCTAATACAGCTTGGTAGGCCGAACCATCACTTCAATAAGTTGGTTAACTACATAGAACATATATGGTTGTGTGTTCCCAAATATGCGAGTGAACCCACAATATTCCTGTAAAAAATGTCTTCTACTAATTTCCCCGAGGTAGCCTCCTGCTTCCTCCAATTATGTGCTATATGGATCTCCATGGGTTTGCTTCTCTCCATGCAGAATCTCCTGAGTATCGTGTTGGCATACTTTCCTTGAGACACAAACAATTCCCCATCACCCTGCCATACTTCCATGCGTAGAATGTAATTCATGAGCCCCATGTCCTTCATCTCAAGTCCCTTGTAAGGTCCTCCTTACAAGACTTGATCAATTGATTATCACTTCTCATAATCAACAATTTACCTTCCACCACTATGATCAAGAATTTACCTTCCACCACTATGTGGTACATGTTTTCATCTGTTTCAATCTTAGTGAAGCCCAAATTAGTGAAGTACTATTGATCTTGGTGTACAAAGAATGGGGTGCTTGCTTCAACCCATACAACATCCTCTTGAGCTGACACACATGTGACTCAAGCTCGAAGGTCTCAAAAACTTTAGGTTACTCTATGTACACCTCTTCCTCAGTCATTCCATTAAGGAAGATTACCTTTACATCCATCTGATGTATCTTCTAACCCATCTGTGTTGAGAGTGATAATATAGATCTGATCAATGTGTACCTTGCTACAGGAGAAAAGGTAGCATCATAGTCAGTCCCCTCTACCTGAGAAAAGCCACAGGCCACAAACCTGGGCTTATTCTTCTCCACACTACCATCTGCAACTTTGATTTACCTTGTAAAGCCATCAGGAGATCACCACTAACTTGTCCTCCTATCTCGAGACCACATCGCAAACACTGTTATGAACTATGGAGTCATACTCCTCCACCATGGCATCAACCCAAATTGGTTGTTGAAGTACCTCCTCAAATTAATATGGATTTGCCTCAACGCATTCGCTCATAAGAGCCATTTATCTAGTGCACCTCTCAGGTGATCTCCTATGTCTGCACTGGGATGTGGGTGCTCCCACATTCTCCCATGCATCATGCAACAAACTGTCAGCCTCTCTAGTGCGCTTTATCCCATCTCTAGAAGACTCTGCCTGAGTGGATGTCTCCACTCCCAGATCCTTTTCATGTTGCTGCTCCACATTAATCTGAGGCTCATCAACTTTAGGAGCTAAAATATCCTCAACTACATATAGCTCAAGATCCCTCTCAAGGGAAACATGCTTGGCCTTCTCCTCAACGAAATTAACATCCATGTGATCCATTGTCATCCTACCAGTCGATAAGTACACCTAAGAGCTGTGAGGTGTATCATTGTACCCCATAAATATCCCCAAGTCTATTATTCACTCAAGATTCTTTCGTGCATCTGTGGTCACATGGAAATATATCGATGACCCAAAAATCCTAAAGTGTCCAACATCTTATCTCTTAATGGAATAAGCCTCCTCTAGTGTCTTCATCCCTAGAATCCGATGTGGGCTACAGTTCTATAGATAAACTGTTGTGTTGCATGCCTCAACCCAAAAGCGTAGTGGTAGGCCCTGTTCACAACTCATGTAATGTACCAAAACCTAATAGAAGAATCTACTCTACTCTTTCAACAGTGGAAACCAAGAATCAATTAAAACAATAATCGACAAGAGGAAGATTATCAAATACACATAACACAATTTTTTCTTTGGGGAAAGCCACTTCTCAAAACCTTGACTATCTATTACATTAATTAAAAATCTGAGTGATAATAGAAAGCTTGTCCTGATAAGAATAATTTTGAACAAGTATGATCAACTCTCTTCCTCACAAGCCTATGCTGACCAACACTTACCCAATTTCTGTTGCCTGCTGAGCCCCTATTTCCTTGCACAATTATTGTGAGGAATAACCCATATTTAATTGGGAATTCCATATTCCATAACTATAAAATTAAAAACTAGGTCCTTTTCTGATTGCATGCATGATCTGTAAAAATCAGATCATTCTACAACTGATAGTACATTGTCCCTGCACTCTAGTCTCAATTGGGTCTTTCTCTGAATTGACATGCATGAGTTTCTCATGAGGGAATATTCAATTAGCTAGAGTAGCACTAAAGATGCACCAATGCACCAAGTCACTACTAGACCTCTATTAGTTCTAGAAACAGTTAGAACTAGTTTAACTATATATAACTTAGTCAAACTTAGTTATCTAATTAAAACTCAAATAAACACATCGTAGACCCCTAAAATTTAGGGAGAACAGATACATGACTACAGAAAAAACTTCAAACTCGAAATTCCTTTGGTAATTAAGTCAATTAAACTAGATTAACTATTTACAAGTTGCTATGAGAATAGAATTCGATTTTAATTCACATTTTAATTCAAGGACAAATTAAACTAGAATCTCTTGTTGCCATTTCTCAACATGGAGTTATCTTTCATCTCTTTTTAGAGTCCCAAACTATGAAAATATTACCAAGAACTTGTCTTTTTGAACTATTTAAATTAAATGAAAAGACATCTACTTAGTATAATTTTAACCCTTTCTGAACTGAGATAGACTAATGAAAAAAGAATACCTTAGTTGAACATGGAAAAGAGGTTTTCCTGAGTATTTTTTTCTTCCTTTTCAGACTCAAGAGACTTTCTATGAAAAAGAACATCTAGATTTTTATTGCTCCCCTCTTTTTCAAATTCTCTAAAAATGAAAAAGATGTTGAGTTATACCTTCATTAGGCTTGTGAAAATATCAAACTTCAATGGACTCATCGTTCATGATAGGTCTGAACCACTCCTTCTCTAGATTTGTTAAATATACTCAGATGGATTCATCCGAAGGATGAACTTATAGATCAAGCATATGTTATTCTCCTCAACATTTTTAAAAAATAAAGAGGTATTGGCCAGTATGTTTGGGGAAATTTAGAAAAGAGGTACTCCATTTTCTTAATGGTATTGAGTTTCTCTTGTCCACGACACTCTTCCACTTCATCTCTGTGGCTGTTGGATTGGGAAATTTTCTTGTCTTTTGGTTTATCATACTATTTCAAACACTCTATTTTTGGTTTCAATGCTTCCAACTCCATTTCAATGTCACCGTTGTGTTCGAGAGAAGTCATTCAGTCAATATCATTTACAATACTCTTAAGCCTTCATTCCATGTCTACTCTTCCTAATCCAGTTCCATATCAACATCATTCTGATCATTCTATCTGAAATCATAATACCTATTTCATGTCGTTGATGTGGGATGTATGAAGGCCCTCTTAGGACAAGTCACTTCATATCGACATCAACACATTATCTAGGAAGTTGACTTAGAAATAATCCTTCTGTACCATGGTGCTTGGATACATCAATGGAATGTTTCCTTGCTCTCGCCGATAGGTATTCATCATTGGCCTTTGACTAAAAGATTTTGTGTGGTGTTCAAAATGAACTCATTTATTCACACCATATAGATTGTCCTAGAGTAACATGAAACCCATTAACATCATCAGTGGTTTCTCTCAAATTTGTTAATGGCTTACATCATTTCCCAGTAATCAAAAGATGTCCACCATTTTTTACCTCAGCTCATTGATTCACATCGTTAGACTCATACATTAGTTGGACGTGAGAATGACATAGAATATCCAGGATCTAGTTTCATTCATCCAAGTTGCGATTTCACAAGTAATACAAGATCACAATGTATGATGGCTATGATCATACTGACAGTCATCTAGTTATGGGTACACCATGAGTCATATGTGGACATGTCTTTTGACCATTGTACATGTAATGTTATCTTATATGTTGAGTATGGGTATGCCTCCCTCAACAGAGATGTCATGATGTAAATGTGTTAAGATAGATGATGATCTCGTTGTTTGTTCTTGATCCTGACTTGTCACAAGGTAAAGAAATTTAGTCATCAATTTCCATTTCTGACTTTCTCTTTTTGGGGGAATATGTTATATGCCTTTTTGTTACATCTGGTCATTAGCCCTTCAAACAGGATCAATGACATCCTTTGAACACTTTTTCATCCTCCCTACACAAAGTCGTAAGTATACCTCTCTCATATCCCTGAGTTTCTACCTGAGGCTGCCTCACTTCAATCATTTTTAGGACCACCACAGTATCGCCCCTCATTGGCCAATGTTGACTACAAGGTTGTCCTGCTCTAAGTCTATGTTGATCACCTGCAAGTTTCCCAATGTTGGGCATGCACTAATTCTAGAAATTTAGAAAAACAAAAAGAATCCTGAAGCTTCCTCTTCCAAAATCTTCGAGCATTTGTTATAACTATTTACCTTGGATAAAAGTCTTGAATCCTATCCTATCCTACCTTGGATTTTTCATCCCTTACCCCTTGAGCTCATCCTCCCATCAAGAGTGGATATCAAGCCCATAATGGTAAATGGATAAGAATTCATGAACTACCTCTACTTCCTATATATTTACCTCATTCGACAAGCACCTGGTCAGTTGTTGGATTTTGGAGAGTGATTATACCTTTATGTTGCTGATGTGATAGATATCATTTCATGACTTTTTGTAATTAGATCTACACTTTTTGGTAAGGAAAGGACAAGTCAACTTGGAGGAGTTCTTCTACAAGATCAACACTTTTTTTTTTTGTGTAACTCATTCCATTCCTATTAATGCAAATATTTATTTGTTTTCCTAGATATGATGTTATGATTTCATGTATTTAAATACCATGTTGATCTATTGAATAAAGTTATTAGATGATGCTGCATAGATCACATGTATTGTTGGCTTGCATTGCTTTATTATGCAAGATCTAATTATAGTGATCAGAGATAGGATTAGAGCATAAAACCCAAGGAAGGAGAAAATGATACTACATATTCTAGGTAGGCTTCATCATGTTATCTATTTACTTTAAGGAAAACATTAGTCCCTTTGTCTTTCTATCATTATAGGTCCATCCACGAGGCCTAGGGAAGATAGTTTTGTCTGCAGTCGTAGATTTCATATAATACCCTTCTCCAAGCATTCTCTACCAATTTATCTTTCTTCTGGTTCTACCATTATATGATGTCTCCAAAATGCTTCATTTAGTTGCTCAGGTGCAAAAATGCACATTTCCTTGACTTGCTGACTTGTAGAGGTTACAATCTATATTTCTCTACTACTTCCATTATCCATTTATTGATTTTTCCAAGTGAAATCCTCTTATACTTGAACACACTAACCCCCTCTCTTGGTATGAAATTATAAGGCTACTTCCTTATATGCTACCCTAATGTTGTAATATTTTTCTCTTGAATCATTGAAACTTGCCAACAATTTATTATATTTCAGTTGTCTCTAATTGTACTTCCCAAGAAGTTTTTTGGTCTTAACCTCATTTTGGATTTAACAATAAGATTCGTTTACAGGTTGCAACTTTACATTTATGGAAATCCTCCTCTTCCTCAACAACACCCTATGTAAAATTTGTAGAAACTCTTATTCATTCATTCTAAGTCTCATATTCTTGGTTCAATAAGAGCTATGGATTTCTTCCATCTCCAAAATTATATGTTCATCTCCATCTGCACAAGTAAACATATTTCCATTTTTTTTCATTCTATGAGATAATTTTAACATTTATATTTTTAAAATTTAAATTCAAATTGTAGTTGGAATGCATCTCCTCCATAATTCTTTTCAAAACACCCCTTTGATCTTCACACAGCTAATATGGACATGGCAAAATATGTTTATCATGTTCTTTCATGGTTAATTTTTCTCCATACTTGCATTGGTGCACTTCTATATCAAGCATCTTACAACCATGCAATTTGAATCATTTTCAAGCCAAACGACATTCCTTATTTCTTCTCTCTTTTTTTTAATTCATTTTGGCTATCTTTGACCTTTCTTCCTTCTAGGCTCTCATATCTTCAACCTACCTCATTGATTTTTTTCAACTTGTCAAACATTATACAGGTCGTCAAATCAAAAATTTTAATGGTTGTACCATAAAATCCTCTCTTCATATCCCTTGTCCCCTTGAAGCATCCCCTTCCATTCAAATCTCAACTTCCCAATAATGTAACATGCGAGAGTTGTGCAAATTTGTAAAATATTTGATTTTTAAAATATTCTATCATAAGAATCTAGCTATAATCTAACTTGCTTCTAGGAAATATCCCATTCTATGATTGCTACATCTTTGCACTATTTTAATGTTCCCTGAATCAGCTCTGAAACGCTAGTATCCATTTTGTTATCTTATAGAAAATACATTCCTAGAACCTTAATATTGTCTTAAAAAACAATCACTCGTTCACTTTTTCTCGACATATATTCATATTTATTTTGAAAAATGGAATCTTCTATAGGTAAGTTCATCACTTTAGTATAAATGTTAGACTGTAGTAACAATTCCTCGAACAAATTTGGTTCTTCTTTAAAGATTTTGGACACTTCCTCTAGTTATTGTTTCTCATCTTTAGTATTCATTTTCTCAATTTCTAATAGATCTTGTTCTTTTATTTCACTATCTTTGACAAATGTATATTTTCTAGTCTTCACATACATATTGGCTCTTTCTTCATCTCTTCTAGCTTCTTGGATATGTTGGACATCATCATCATTTTTCTATAAAATAAACCCTTGTTCTACATCAATATCGCCATTTCTTCAATCCATTCCACATTTTCCATAATTTTCCTCACAAGTCATCCTTCTTCCTTCATAGTTTCTATGATACATTGATGCCTCCTCTTCCTCCATAATAGGTTATTATTCTTGATTATTCATATCCTTCTCTAAATTGGTTTAAATTCTTTGATATGAGTTCTCCTTATCATCTCCTATTTCACTTCTTTCAAATTGATTGAATGCACAATTCTAGAAAACATGTATTTTCCTTTTGATTCCGAATTTCCAATATTTTCCAATATTTGGTAGGATTAGGTTATAAATGCTACAACACTATACAAAATATTGAATTCATTTGAATTTTGAAGCCACCCCAATGGTCATACCCTCCTTTTTTTGGTAAGTCATCAAGATCATTTTACACTTGATCAAGTTTCACTAATTGTTCATGTTGCCTCTTGACAAAACCTAAGTGTCAATGCACTTTGCTTTCATAGGCCTAGGGAAACTTTTCTCCATAGTGGACTATCAAAACACAATAGCAACACACTTTCTAAACATAAACCAGTGCACATTCTAGAAGAAGCTCCAGTGAACCTTTAAACACTATTCAAACCCTCTTACTTCTAAACATGTGTTGGTGCACTCCCTTAATCTAGCATCAATGCACTTTCTAGTGGCACTCGACATTCCTTCTCACCAATATCTTGGCTAGGTTCATTTTTTGCCTCTCACCCTTGCTTGTACGAGCGTTATCTCATGGGTATGTCCTCCTATGTCACACTTGGAAATTGTGATTTTTATGTTTTCATTTCAATTCTTTAGTGTTGGATTTTGGTCCCTCTTCACTTTCCTAGCATGTTGCTATTCTTTTGATATGATAGTTGTATACATATGTGCATGTATGGAAAATATTAATCCATTATTATACACTCTTATTATTTTATTTAACTCCACATTTATTTGATTTTGATTAATTCTTTGTTATTATGCCTTGCACCAACTCTAAACACATGAATCCATCTATACAAATATTGGCACATTGTGCTATTTTAGCAGGTGAACTTATCAAGCCCTTGCATCTAGAAGTTGCATAATGCACCCATCACAAGACTATCCTCTCCTCATTGGCTCATAGTTGACTTCCATAACCTAGTCCTAATCGCCCTTGCTCCTTGAACCTACAACATGAGCCCACCAATTGCAACCTCACTTTTGAGTAGTGCATAATGCACTTCTAGTGGACAAATCCCCAACTACAAGTAACATCAAAATCCTTATTTTAGATTTTTTGATCGTCATCTTTAGAGAGAAAAAAATATCATATAAATTGCTAAGAGTTGCTATAAATATTAAATTTAAATTTCTTGAAAATATCATAACTTTCGTAATAAACTAAATTTTATAAAAATATAAAATTTTAAGTTATATTAAATCTAAATTAGTTATAAAAAATTCTAACATAAGTTTTTTAAATAAAACAATAGATTGTATTTTATAAGCCAATATTGAATTGGTTAAATTGTATTTTTGAATAATTTATTATTATTATTAGTATTTTATATTAAAAACTGAATGAGTTACACATTTTCATCTTATTAAAAACTAACTAAATTATTTTATGTTTAATTAGTTTTTCCTTGTGAGTATTGAAATGTTTTACTAATTAAGTTAGACTCAATATGAATGAACTATCTAAAAAATAGGAAAATATTTATCTTAATTTTAAAATCATAGTTTCAACCATCTTAAAATTAATATTTTATACAAATATCTTTGCATTATTTTTTAAAGTACATCGTTTTTCATGCAATTTCATATATAGAAGTTTGATATATGTTCACCCATAAATGATCTACAATAAATATTATTTAATAAAAACAAACACCATGATGATAACCATCTAACAGACATAAACATCATCTAAGATACACCTTCAAATTCACTACCATCATCTAATTATATACAACTCTAATACATTTAAACATCATTAGCTAGCATATAAATCTAATAATCTAACAGGGCATCATCATCATGATCACATCTAGCAAAACAAAAACATAATCTAAAATCATCACCACACACATCCTCAAATTAATATATATCTCATGTCAAATAACTGCTACGACATACACATCTATTATTTGCAAGCACATTAAATGAACATATCTAACATGATCTAACAATGTACACATCAACACCAAAATATAAATTAAGGTCATAAACATGAAAAAAAATGAAATGCACACACACATGTAGGTTTTAACCTCGTACATAAATTACCTGCATACGAATTCTAAAACACAGAAAATAAACATTGTGAGAGCATAACACATAAAACACATATACACATAGATTTCCCCATGGATCCCAAAATCGAGACTACTAGCTTGATTTTTCATTATTTTCCTTTCAATGTTATAGTACATATTTATACATGCCGAAGCATCCAATTCCATGGACTGAAAAACCATCGTGTCCAATACCATGGACCGAACAGAATCGTGTGCAAAAAACATGTGCGAAAATCATGCACAAAACCATAGGTGGGTCTGCCCAACCTAACATAGGGTCGAAAACCAAAATTTTTTGGGGTGCTGCCCCAGACCCCATGAAGTGGGGTTACGGGTACACCTCAAACCCCCTGTGACCCCCCCCCCCCCCCCCCCCCCCGCTACACAATTGTTGCAATGAAGGGGGGCTCCGCCCCTCGCTCTAACCCCCCATTAACTACGTGGGCTATTCGTGGAAAGAATATAACACAACCCAACAACACACACACAAACAAGTCAAATTACTAGATAAATTTAAATAACTGCAATCAAATCTCTGATACCACAGACATAGTAGTGCCATCCTAGTTTGTAGCAAATGATGATGGATGGTCAAATACTAGCTCAACATATGTTAAACTCTAAGGAGTAGGAGGGGGTGGTTGATCTGCAACAGAAGATAATGGATGGTCAACTACCACCTCAACGTATGTCAAAGTCTAAGGTGGAGGAGGAGGTGTACTATCAAAAGGATCATTGACACCCTCACGATGATCTAATGGGGTAGTACTAACAAAAGCATCATGATCACCACCCTCATCATCATGATCATGGTCACCACCTTCATCATCCTAATTACTGCCCTCATCTGAAGTATCTTCTGTTGCATGCCTTGGATCCCTCATTGCTTCCAATACCCTACTAGCACTGATGATATGACGCATAAGAGACATGATCTCATGTGGATAGTCCATGTAGAGTTCCACGAACCTAGGATCTACACTGATATCTCGAGCCCTCACAGGGAGGACTCCCTCAACCAAAAATTTAGCCAGTATGTCACAATAGTCCATCCAAAATCTCAAACCAGCCCTACGGGTCTAGACGCCCATACCCACTAAGGATATGCCTCATGCTCATGTGCCTCTCCCATCTCCTCATATCCTCCATCTAGTGTAGAAGGAGGCATGTCCCCATGGAAATCGATGTCTACAAAATATGTAGTACACAACAATAATTAGGCAATTTCGTTAAATAATTTAATAAAATATTTTAAAGAACATCCTAGAATAAATTTTATTCTAATTCATTGACTTTTACTTCGTACATCCAAATATGAACGTATGCATTCGAGAATGAGGACCAGTAAAAGACGTGGTCTTTTGTGCTTATTAACATCTTTTTATATTTAAAAAATAATCAACATTTTTTTTATATTTAAAAATAATAATAACGGTCTATTTTCATTGACTTTTAAGTGATCCAAATATGAACGTATACATTCGAGAATGAAGACCAGTAAAAGACGTGGTCTTTTGTCCTTATTAACATCTTTTTATATTTAAAAAATAATTAACATCTTTTTATATTTAAAAAATAATAATAACAGTCTATTTTCATTGACTTTTATTTGATACATCCAAATATGAACGTATACATTCGAGAATGAGGACCAGTAAAAGACGTGGTCTTTTGTCCTTATTAACATCTTTTTATATTTAAAAAATAATTATCTTTTTATTAACATTTGAGAGGCAATTCACTTTTGTCTCTCAAGAGACTATATCATAATAAAATTAAACTAGATTAATTTAAATAAAACATTAATATTATCTCTATTATCTCGAGGTTGAGAGTAGGTATGAAGAGGATGTTGGGGCACTATCTCCAATCAATCCTAACATACGAAAAATGGAAACAATATAAACACATGGTTAAAGTCACTAAACAGTAGTCCCAGTGCCTGGGCGAAATATTGGCTAGATACTTCTGCATACCCCTCTTGGGCGTCATCTAGCCCCACATGCACATCCATACCTTAGTTATTGGCCTAGGAGGGTGACCATCAAATGTAGGCCTCATCTCTGGAAACATCTCAAAATATAAAAGCTCTCAAGTGAAATGGAAACTCGCCCTCCCATATATCGTCGCATGACATCTATTTAAAGCCATACAAAACTACCTCAAAAAAATGGCAAACCATCTGATACATCATGGTGCCTGAATCAAAGGGTTGACATAATACAAAAGAGGGAAAATAATGTGTTCTCCATCATTACTAAAGTGTGAAATGGTGGTAGCTAATAATAAGAGGCACCTAAACTCTTATGCAACAAAAGAAGAAAGTTGTAGTTGTCTATAAGGCACCTCAAAATCTACGGGATGGACTTCATGAGGCCAACATATCTCTGAGAGTAGGCAATCTGAATCTTTGTTGCAACCCCATGGGAAAAATCACGGAATTGGGGAAAATCCTCCCCTCTCTTCGATAGGCCAGTGATAAATTATATGTCATCCTTAAAGGGCCTATGCCACGCCTTAAGACCACCATTGAAACCCTACACTTAGATACTCCACGAATAGATCAAATTCTCCAATAAGACAAAGTGTGCCATCAGGGATGTAGCCTCCTCATAGTACTTGAGGAGGCCTACATTCCTTAAGAGCGCTTGGGTCGCTACGATAATAGGGTGAGGGTATAAATCCCCCTCCCTCCCTCTAGCCTCCAATGGTCAAACCATATTGTATTGGTCGACCATTTTCTCCTGCTCCTGATGCTTCTCCCTCTCCTAATGTCTCTGCTACATGAATGACATATAAAATACATGAGCCTCACACATAAAATACATTTTATTTTATTAAATGAAAATTATATTTATAAATATGGGAACCTAACCTGAAATTAAAAGAAAAATCCCTAGTGGGCCCAAAAGACAGTCACGCACCATCTCCAGTGTGATATCAATCACAACTACACTGAAAGCAATGTGTAGATATGTATGAAGAACCATTGTTGGTTCAGACTTAGATTTTTATCACGGTGCATCTCACTTGTGGGGTCAGTGCACATGTATAACCTTGTCACACAAGAGCAGAATGTTCAAGTTATCAAACGCATCGAGCTATGCTTTTTAATATTATTTTTGCAATACGCTGGGTAAGTGTAAATGCACTGGGTGTCAACAAAAAATGTATGCAATGATGGAAATTTTATAGCTTTCTCACTGCCTTTTCATTTACAAAACACATCGCAAAAGTAACAATGCATTATGTTCATGTATCAAATTGCAATGCAGCCTGTAACTTTATAGATTAACCCTATCGTTGCGAGTCAAATATATCGAGCACACATCAAAGGTTTATTTTTTATTATTTTCAAAAAAATTAAGCTAATTTGCAATTCTAATCTGCTAAAAAAATAAATTAGAGAAAAACATAGACATTACTTAGACATTTTCCTATCATGGACGCATTGTTCACACGTAGTTAATGAAAACAAATTTTACCACCATTTGAGAAAATTGGAAAGCCACATACTGAGAATGGTACAAAAATAAGATGAGCAAGAGAAGCACTCACATCACGACATTTACATGAGGCAAAAGCGGCATATGTGCTTCAAAACTCTCCAACATTGTAGATGGTAAAAATGAAATTTACGGTTGGGATTTTTTTATTTATTTAACATTCCACCTATACGTTATTATAATCGCACTGGTGCATCACACATCCAAGAACACTATTTTTAGTTTTTTTAAATTTAAAAACCTATAGGGATGCTTTTGTTAAGACACTGAGCCTGTTCTAATATAGTTACGGCAATAGTGTTTTGTTGGACTATAACGCCACATATTTTTTTTAAATTAAAAATCGCTTAGTGCTACTCTTTGGAAGACGCTCTCGGACATTTTAGTATGCTAACAACACTGATGTTCCATTGGAATATAATACTGCATTTTATTTTTTATTTTTTATTTTTTAATTTAAGAACTATAACGGTGTTCCTTCTAGATATATACTGAGGCGTTTTATTACAAAAGAGCATTGGTGGTGCTGGTGTATATAGCACCAACAATTTTTAAAATGGATTATTCAATTTTTAAAAGTCAAAATTTTTGTGATGTTACCGATTTTTTTTTAGCACACTTTGTTTCTTTATTTTATAAAAGCAAATCTTCCATGGTTCACCATGTTCTATTTGGCATGGATACTTATGTATTGTAGACTCACCGTCAAAACACATCCACTAGATTTTATAGACTTGCTCTAAACAAGACTTGCTCTAAACACCATGATATTGTGTATGAAATAAATTTTATTATACCAACATATTTTATTGTGTTATAATTAAAAATTATTCAAAAACAAATCATTAAAATTAAAATTCCATTATCATATATATTATATTGTATTGAAATTAATATCTTATTATATTAAAATTAAAAATGAAATAATTAAAAATAAATAAATTTGGTTGTTTTTTAATTTATTTTTCGTAATTAAATAAAATTTTACCTCATTTATTATTTTTAAATATTTAGATAATTTTTAATGGAAATTCTATAATTCAAATTCAAATTCAAATTATAAATTATGATAAAAATTCATCCTTTTAAACAATAAATTTTTTCACTTAAAATTATATTATTTATGGAATAGTGTGATGAAATTTTGGCTACTTTGTAAGAATGTAAACATTTATTATTATTTTCAATATATTTTTAAATACACCAGTAAATTAAACACCTTTAAATGTTTTAATTTTGAGAATTACCCAACTCGTACTTAAACTGAAGAAATATCAAAACAAAATAATTCCCCAAAAATAGAAAAAAATCGGACCAAGCCAACCATTAATTTGACTACAATCTCATTGGGTTGAACTTTCCCGTTTAACCGACTCCCCCAACCAAAGAAACCCTCGTTATTCAAGGAAGTCTCATCGTGCTACGAAAGAAACATTTCAGAGTAACAAATAAATAGTTTCTCTTCATAGAATGTGAGATTCGATTAACGGTTGAAGCATCTAGCCGCGTCAGAACTACATGGGTCATATAAGTGCTTATGAGATTGCGAGAATAGGAAGGATTGTGACGGCTGAAACAGGTTTCCATGATGGAGGCTACCAACGGCTCTCGCAATTATTCACGAGGCTCGCAGGGTTTAGGGTTCGCTACTACTAATAATTCTTTTGAAGTTACTCCTTACAGTGCTAGCAAGAACTTGAAGGAAACTCGCTCTGCACCAGTTTTGGATTGTACTCAGACCAGGAAGCTAATGGATTCTACTCGTTCTAAGAAGAAAGCCCTCGCCCACAAGATGAAAGCCTCTAAATCATATCTCATGTCTCTTTTCTCTTAGGCCTCCAATACGAAAGTGGCTAACGAACATCATTCTCAACTTAATATTTGCACCCACAGGGAGAGGTATGAGGGTGAAGATGTAGCAGGGGCCAGTAGAAGTAACCACAGAAAAATCTCAGACGCTACTCATAGTAAGTCCTCTGCGAACTTCAGTTTTATCAAGGGATCATTATTGATTCCAAAACCCAATTCAAAACCTTTCAAACCAAACCGTGCATCTGCTAATCAGTTCGAAAGAAGAATGATCAGTTCGAACTCAGACCAGGATAATGGCATCGAAGCAGCGGTTGCTCACTGCAAGCAATCTCTTTCCCGAATACGATCGATTGTAACCATATTTAATAATGCAAATTTCTCGATGGAAATTAATGAGAGATCACTTCTATGCAGAAATAGGTATCCAATGCTGCAGCTTTTTCATGTTATTCTCATGAAGTTCTCCTTTCTTGCATCAGGGAAAAAAATAATTACCATAGGAACAGTTTTTATGTATTTCAAGATGTTTTATGTTCTGTTGGAAGCTATCATTAATTAATTAATAAGGAGTGCATGGTTTCATCTGATTCACCGAAATAAATTTGAATTTGAATTCAATTAGATAGATGAAAATTTATAAAAGAATTTGGAGAATATACATATTGAAGTCAACATCTATTTAGATTTATTGAGTTATATTGATAAATATTTAAAATAATAGAACTTGTCAAATTGTAAATAGGTATAGAACAAAGGGTTATAGGGTAGGGTGTAAATCTAGCCCTGCTAAAGGCTATTGTTATCCCTGTTTAATCTTGGGCGTTTAGATGCCTCAAAGTAGCAGTTCTTTTGTGATATAGCAGTTATTGAAGCCCAAAACTCAGAATGTTAATCATATTAGGACTCACATAATTTAGCAAAAAATTTATCGGATTAAATTTAAAAAAAAAAACTCAGTACTTATAAATCTTCTAATTATCTTCTAATTTTAAAATTACTTCTCATAAGACTAAAAATAAAACATTTTTTTTAAAGCTAAAATAAAACATTCCCAAAAAATCTCAGCAAAAATTGCAGATATGACTCTAATATAGTCAATACCTTTGACATCGGATCCAATATCAAGTAAGACATCTGATAATATCTTTGAGCGAGTGAAAACTCATCCACTGATTTTTCTCTGTCCATTTTATTTAGGCTCATTAATTTTAGTGTTTCAGAAAAAGGCATCCTTATATAATTCTGGTGCGTGTAAATGTGATAAAATCGTAAATGTGATTTAAATTTGTCTTACTAACATGGTTTGTCTTGGATATAATTTTTTGGATTATTTTATATTCTTAATTATTTGGCTTCTAGTCTTAACTTTTTTGTTTATTTAATATTTTTATATTTTGGATTTGAATATGTGAATGAATAATATTTATTTATTTTTAATTATTATTTTGTATAATAAAAATAAGATCACATAGACTTTTTTTATTCTTCTTACAAACTCTCATGGATTCCAAATACCAACGCTTCTTTATAGACTCTATAGCCTCAAAGCAAAAAATTAAAACTAGATCCTAATAACAACAGAGAATACTAAAGCTCATTTTCTTGGCCTATGTAAAAATAAACCAAACACACATAACAGAAAAAGTGAAGGAACTTAGAGAGAATGAATCATTCGGACTGGGAAGATGAGATAGTAGTTGGAGCTCTGACACTTGTTCCCAGAGGTTTAACTTTATGAGATTCACAATGAGCAAGCCTTGCATCCACTTTATTCAAGGTGAACAATTGGTTCCATAACATTGTACCTCTCAACTTGCTTGTCATTCAAAATCAATCCCATCTGAGTTTTCATCTTCCAATATAAAACCACTGAGCTCAACTATTGCTTCTTTCATCCCCTAGTGTGTTCAGGGTCCAGAATCAGGGTAGATACTTTATCTATAATTTGAGAATCTGGGTGTGTTTTCCCCCACAACCCATATGCTTCCTTGTTGGCATGGTAGCAATAGAGGGGGCATATTTGTGACAATTATTGAATCTTTCTCTACCTACAGAGAAACACGAAATAACACAAGAAATAGTCACCCCCAACCTAAGCGCCAACCCACAACATCATCCCTAACACTGATAACAAAAACCACACAGTCTTAGGGATTGACATGTAATTTCCCCCACACATTGAGACCCTTGCCACATAAACCCCAGAAGGAGATATTCATTAAATTAAAATATAATAATGAATATACATAGTTGATTAAATTGAAGTTATCTAACTACTAAATATTTTTCTTTCTTCTATTGAAATATAATGACATAATTTGTGGCTAGATCAGGAATTTTGATTGTTTAAAATGTGTTTTCAAATGTATTAATGAATTTGACACCCTAAAAAATCTAGGGGGCACTCAATTCTTTTACATTACACAACTAAAGCAAGATTATTAAAAATACTTATTAGTTTTCAAGCAAAATTGACTAGAAAGGTCAAAACGGTTGTTATTAATGTAATATATATATATATATATATATATATATATATATATATATATATATATATATATATATATGAAAGGGAAAACTACATAATCAGGAAGTGCACACCAGAGTGATATCATGTGATGTTGCAGTGATGGACATGCACAGTGATGGTTGTTGCATAGTGGAATGAGCATGTCCAATATCCAACTAGATGATCTAGATGATATATCAGAAAGGTTGAATGTATTTGGTGTGAACATGTGCCAACGGACATGTACCAAAGACTTAACATGTGCATGTGTAGGTGCAGATGAATTTTTGGCTAGACAAGTTGGCTTAGAAAGTGGAAGATGTGTCATGATGCTTCATGTGAAAGAACATAACCTTTAGAGGTTAGCACCACTACAAATTAAGTTGGCATTGTCCTGGGAGAAAGACTACATGAATCAACTACTAAGTATTTGCATACACACATAAAGGAGATACATTGTTCATAAGTCCACATAGTATGTTGGGGAAACTCATGATGCAATTGCATATATGTATGTGGTGGAGCGAACCATATGGAATAAAAGCACATCTCACAGCACAGTCTCCATGCAAGGAACAAACCACAAAGAAAAATAAATCACAAACCAGAGAGGTAGATTTTTAGAGTGGTTCCAAAGTACGGATAATTTGCTATGTCTCATGGGTTATAACTACCAAGAGGTGTATACATTTTGGTGTACATTATTTTAGGTCCAAGGATATAGATTGAGGCCACAACTCTAAGTTGCAATACATAGGTTAAGTTAGTTAACTGAAGGTTAAAGGGACATGAGTGGGTTGACATGAGGGTACAAAGAGGATTCAAGTGGACTCTCATTGCTAGAATAGTGTACTTTGTGGTTGAGTTGAAAAAATCTTGAGAAGGTCTATGGTTCTAGAAAATAGTCCCATGTTGGAATAAGAGATGTAGGCCTTGTTATTTAATTCCATTATATATATACATACTAGGTAAATTTTGTAGTCAAACCCCCACTTTGATGATAGAATAATTGTAACCAAGATGTGGGACTATGTCCCTAAATCAATAGATGAGCCTTCTAGTTGTCGATCGGTTCATACTAATTCTAACAAGAATGCCTGACATGTTCATACTTTATAGAAACAACAATTATAGATCCAAGACAATGCAATATGCCAAAGGGAGGGAGGAGACCCTTTGAAAAAACTCTAGGTACAAAACTATGTATTAACACCACTGAATGGACTCAAGTCATAACAATCACCATAACCAAGACCAAGACTACATAATATATGTGCACGTGGCCAATCCTTGAGTCGTAGTCCCTTTCCTCTATCACAACTCCTTTTAAATGGGACCTCATGGTCGTAACATATGACCTTAGGGAACAACCACCACCTCAAATCTCTGATCCCAACATCTTTTAAACCAGGCCACTTGTGCCTCCCCTTTAAATTTTCAAGGAAAAAATTTTGGGATAGAAATCTAGAAGTTAATTTCCACTCTCTAAAATGTCATCCTAGACCCCTGAGATTTACATGTTCAAAATGTTTATTTTTGCGAGCATCGGATGTTCTCTAGCCATGAAAATTGGTGGAGAGGTTAAGGCACATGAGATCTCCAAGTCCCATAAACGTTTGGGGAAATTCCACCTAGATGTAGAGATATTAAAATAATTAATATTTTTAGTGAGACCTTAAGTCTAAACTTAGGAAAATTGAATTATTAATGTGCATTAATATAATATGGGTGAGAAAATTCTAAATAAAGAGGATCAAGCTACATCTAATCTTAGTTGTTGATTAGGGACCTAATCTGGGTTGTTGATTCGTCAGCTAGAAAAGTATAATAGGAGCCATGATGGTCAGTTGCAAATACATCAAGATTGATCAGTCAGTTCGATTTTCTCAAGCAAGGTTTGCTCAGGGAATCGAACCAACGATCTATTGCAGCAAGGGGTAGTTCGAAACAAGCTCAAGAATACATAGCAGAGAGGCACAAATAGTGCCAGATATATAATGCAGAGTCTGGAGAGGTTGACGTAAAGACAGTTGGGACTTACACAGAGGCTGAGGAGGCCAACGTGGGTGACACAAAGGGCCAGAGGGCTGACAAAGAGAGCCAAGGCATTGACGCTGAGGCTAGCAGAGCTGATGCAGGGCCAAGAGGCAGTGATGGAGATTTTCGTGGGTTAGATTGGAGCTAGGAAGGGTGATGCAGTGCCCAACTGAGTGATGTAGAGTCATGGAGAAGCTTGGAGCATCTTTCGTTGTCCAGCTAAGCTACCATAGTTACTGTGGATCAATTATCTCGTAACTAGTCAGAATATCTATCCCCTAGGAGAGGTACTTCTGCCAAGGGCACTCTTTGTTGGGTGAGCCATTTCTGGCACAGTAGTTGTATTCAGAAACTACATAATAATAAAACCCTCATATCTGCTGCACTCGTTTTCCCACATTGGGTTTTTCCAGCGATGATTTTCCAAAAATAATGGTGTTTGTCTCATTTATTTCAGTTGTTGATCTTTATATGTGTTAAGATTGCATTTGTGCTTATTTCGGTATTTATATTTTTAAATAACTTGTTAATGAAAAGAACAAGTAGGAGAAAATAAACTAGAAAAGGTAGTAGGGATTTTTGACGTGTCAAACGTAGAAATTTAACATGGCATCAATGCGATTGAAAATCAGGGAGGACTGAAGACACTAGCAGAGGAAATTTGAGGATTTGTAGCAGAGAAGCAGTTGTCCCAAGAGACAACTGTGTTCCAGAGCTGAAGAGGGTGATGCAGAGGCTCATGGAGAGCCTACATCTACATTCTGAGCCAGGAGAAAGGCCAACGCAGAGGTAGAGGGGGGGAGGGTGTAGTTTAGGCCTACGCAGTGCCCGATCATTTCTCTCAGCTAGGAAGGATCGGCATTGACGCCTGGAGGAGTTGATCCAACTCTCACTGTGATTGTGGAGAGCCAGAAAGGGTCAGATTCTTCAGTTTCCAGGGCTAAGGGAGTTGTTTAGATTGTGATTTAAGGATCTGGTGGGATGGTGTTTCTACTTGTGCATAACATTCTCTAGGGAGACAAAACAAAGGTAGAGGGAAACACTACCTCGATAGATTTCTAGAAAAGGGATCTAGATTTGAGTTGCGGCAGCAAAGGGGGATAGGGGAGCAGTGATTCGACATTTCGTGGGTGGATTTTCGAGAAGGAAATTGAGACTCAAAGGGAGTCTAGAGGAGCTTGTTCCTTAGAGGGTTTCTTGTGCGAAAGGAATCCAGATCTGAGTTTTGTTGCTGCAGCAGCAAAATAGGAAGAAGAGAACTAGTTCGACATTAATTTCCGCAGTGATAGAAGCCACATCTTCAAGAGGGAGGTGGGGTGATCTGGAGGTGCAATTGAGAGGACTACATGCAGGGGCAGGATCCTTGACATACCCAAACTATTGGATCACATCCGGCTATGGGAGCCCTTAACGACAGTAGCATGATGACATGTGTCGGGTGGAGAAAATTGTGGTGGAGCAGTAAGGTAGGGCTAGAGTGTATAAGTTTGTAGCAGAGCTGCAGAGGTTGGAGCAGTGTGAGAGGCACAAAGGTGTTTATAGTAGTGAAGTGGCAGTAGAGGGAGCACTAGTTAGTAGCAGAGGTAGCCTCAGCATCAGGAGGCTTCCAGATAGATTGAGATGTATGTATTTGGGAGAAGAAAGTTACTTACTTCTCAGTAACTAAGTTGCAGTGCAACAGTTAGTAATGGTAGTGCTATAAGAAACATGAGGTGACATTTTGAGAGGGAGCTATAGTACATATGTAGGAATGGAAGCAGAAGTGTCACAGGCAGTAATACGGGAGGAAACAGTGCAGGGGATGTGAGGGATCAGGCCAAACATTAGCACAAGTACCAATATGGAGGATCAATGTGATGGATCTATTGTGAGGCATTACTAGAGGACATTCCTCGCTAGGAGGGATTATTTATTTCTGATCACATTGGATGTGATCTAGTCATGAAAATTGGTGGAGATACTAAGGCACATGAGCTCTCTAAGACCTAGTGATCGTCTAGGAAATGGAGAGATATTAAAATAATTAATATTTTTAATGAGACCCTAAGTCTAAACTTAGAAAAATTAAAATATTAATGTGCATTAATATAATATGGGTGAGAAAGTTCTAAATAATGAGGATCAAGACAGATCTAATATTAGCTATAGATTAGGGACTTAATCTCAGCTGTTGATTCATCAACAGGAAAAGTATAAGAGGAGGCTTGAGGGTCAGTTGGAGATACACCAATATTGATTAGTCAGTTAGATTTTCTAGAGGGGGGTTTGTTTGGAGAATCGAACCAGTGATTTGTTGGAGCGAGGGGCAATTTCGCACGAGGCCGAGAATACACAACAGAGAGGCAGAGATAGTGCTAGAGAGATAGTGCAAGGTCTGAAGAGTTTGACGCAAAGGAAGCTAGGACTTATGCAAAGGCTAAGGAGGCCAAGATGGGTGACACAGAGGGCCAGAGGGCTAACGCAGAGAGTGAATGGGATGACAGAGAGGGATCAATAGTTGTGTAGAGGCTAGCAGAGCTGACACAGGGCCAAGAGGTAGGGCTGAATATTTTCGTGGGGTAGACTGGAGTTAGGAAGGGTGACGTAGTCCCTAGCTAGGTGACATAGTCCTTAGCTGAGTGACGCAAAGTAATGGAGAAGCGTGGAGCAGATTTCGCTGTCCAGCTGAGCTGCCATAGTTACTATTGGATCAATTATCTCGTAACTAGCTGGAATATCTGTCTCCGAGGAGAGGTACTTATGTCGACATAATTATCTATTGGGTGAGACATTTCTGGCACCCTAGTTGTATTCAAAAATTTCATAATAATAAAACCCTCATATCTGGTACACTGGTTTTCTCGCATTGGGTTTTTTTGTGGACTATTGTCGAAAAATAAAGGTGTCCCTTGTGTTTTTGTCTCAGCTATTTCAGTTGTTGATCTGTATATGTTTTAATGCTACATTTGTGTTTATTTGAGTATTTATATTTATGAATAACTTGTTAATGAAAAGAACAAGTAGGAGAAAATAAACCAGATAATGCAGTAGAGATTTTTGACATGCTAGAGTTAGAAATTTCAACACATAACAATTAACAACTTCACCTCACATATTTTTTTTTTCAATATGTATATTGTGACCCTTGGACTCTGCCTCATCCCATTGACCTTCTACCTTCACCTTGACCTCTAGGATGGGAAACGTTCCTGACTTTTAACTAGTTTGCATCTTGTATTTTCTCATTAATATGTTTGTTTTAGAAATTTCAAGCACAGTCCCTTGTGTAAATCTTGAGGGATGGATAGTCTAGGAAGGAAAATATTTGACACACATATTTTTTTCTCCTCGATATGAATTTCCCGATGCACACGTATTTTGGGTAAAGGTGGTGCCATATCACTTTAAGGAGATTGCAAAATTCTTTACAACTAGGAAGGCATCAGACGATTATGCAAATGTGTAGTGACAAGTGTTAGTGACCCGCATGGTAGATTATCATCGTTATGTAACATACTCATCACAGTTACATAAAAATTAATTCTTGGTCCCTTCTATGTTTTGTTCTCATCCTTTCGTTCATATTTGTTTTATACATGGGTTATACAAAGTCTTAATATACACATAGAATTCCCTTGTGTCAACCCTTTGATAAGATCCAACCATATGAAGAAACATGATAATATTGTTAAATTAGTACACATGGATCATAGGGTAATCGATACAGCCAACTCTGTAAGTTTTCCCTTTATATGCACAATCCATCTCGCTCCTTCTCTAACCAAAAGATAAAGAAAGAGAGAATTGAAAGAAAGTCTCATGCACACGGATGGATCAATGACATAGGGGATCACATAATATTCCTATAGATTTATTCTGCAAACTTTTAATACATTTGAAATCCAACACTCCCTCTCCTCTTTCTCATTAATACCATCCAAATTATATATACATCGCATAACTTCTTCAAATCCATGAGAAGAGGACCGAATAAGCCAATTTTAGCTTAAGAATGAATTCTCGCCATTTCTCAATCCAAGTTTAACAATTTCCCAGTACTAAAAGGATTACATGGAATTCATCAATATTAATCATAATATTAATCCTAATCTACTTACAACAAAATGAAAAAATTGAGGAACCAACTCCTCTGGTAAAAGGTTTTTACCTTCATGATCATTAGAGATTTAATTGATTCTCCTACATCATACTCTCAAGGAACAAGTTTTTCATGATCTCTTGATCATGAGTCTTCTACTCTTGACGTCCTCCTAGATCTCAAATATTATTTTGTAGCTTGTCACATATTATATTTTCATGTTTTTGTTATGTTACTTCCTACAATCAACTAGGATTCGACACCTTATTTTCCCTCTATGCAATCTCTTTGCTCCAACTTTCATCACTAATCATATGCCCATAGTTGTAGTGATTTTTGTTTCTCATCCACTAGGGAATATTTGTCCCCAATCTTGCTCCTCTCACTTCTTCTTGCTTTTGATTGTTTCCCCTTTGAATTGGACATATTACTACTTAAAAAACATGTGGAACATATACAAATGGTTTATTCAGATTCCAAAATATTTAAAACCGTGCTTCGAGCATCCTCTTCCAATTTTTTTGTCTTGTGCTTCTACCATTATTTGATGTCTCCAAAATGATTCCTTTATTTCCTCGGGTGAAATAATCCACATTTCCTTGACTTTCTACCTTGTAAAGGTTACAATATATAATTGCTTTGCAACTTCCATTATCCATCTACTGATTGTGCCAAGTCCAATCCTCTTATCCTTCAAGACACTTATCCCCTGTCTTGGTATGAAAATATAAATTCAGTTTCTTATATGCTACCCTATTGTTGCAATAATTTTCTCCTGAATAATTAAAACTTGCCAACAATTTATTATATTTGGGTTTTATCCAATTGTACTTCGCCAAAAAGTTCTTTGTTCTTTGCTTTGCCTTGAATTTAACAACAAGATATGTTTACATGTTGAAATTTTACATTTCTGGCAATCCTTCTCTTCCTCAACAACAACCTATGTAAGAGTTGTAGAAACTCTTATTCTTTCATTCCAAATATTCTCTTCATCTTGATTCAATAAGAGCTATTGATTGCTTCCATCTCCAAAATTATATGTTTGTCTCGATCTTCACAAGTAAACATATTTGCTAAAATAATTTTTTTTCACTCTACTAGATACTTTTAATATTTATTTTTTTTAAATTTAAATTCAAATTGTAGTTTGAATCCATGTACTCCATAACTATTCTCAAAATATCCCTTTGATGTTCACACAACTGATATGTACATGACACAATAGGTTTATCATGTTCTTTCATGGTTATTTTTTTCTGCATACTTGCACTGGTGCACTTCTACATCAAGTATCTTAGACCTCTGCAATTTGAATCGTTTTCAAGCAAAATGACATTCCTTATGTCTGCTCTTATTTTTTATTCCTTTTGGCTATCCTTGACCTTTCTTCCTTCTAGGCTCTGTTATCTTCAACCTACCTCATTGATGTCCATCTCATCAAACCAAAATTTTTAATGGTTGTACCATACAATTCCCTCTTCCTATCTCTTTGCCCCTTAAAGCATCCTCTTCCATTCAACTCTGAACTTCTAAATAATGTAATATGCAAGAGTTGCGCAAATTTCTAAAATATTTGATTCTTTAAAAGTTCTATCATAAGAATTTAGCTATCATCTAACTTGCTTCTAGGAAATATCCCATTCTATGTTTGCTACGTCTTTGAACTATTTTAATGTTCCCTTAATGAGTCTTGAAACGCTAGTATCCATTTTGTTTTCTTATAGAAAATTTGTTCCTAGAACCTTATTATTGTCTTAAAAAACAATCCCTCATTCAATTTTTGTCAGCATATATTCATATTTATTTAGCAAAATGGAATCTTCTATGGGTAAATTCATCACTTTAGTTTAAAATTTAGACTATAGTAACAATTCTTCCACAACTTTGGTTCTTATTTAAAAATTTTGGATACTTCCTCTGACTATTGCTTCTCATATTTAGTATTCATTTTCTCAATTTCCAACACATCTTGTTCTTTTATTTCACTTTCTCTGAGAGATGTATATTTTCCTGTCTCCGCATACACATTGGCTCTTTCTTCATCTCTTGCGCCTTCTTGGATACGTTGGACATCATCATCATTGTTCTATAGAATAAATCCTTGTTCTAAATCAATGTTGCCACTTCTTCAATCCATTTTAGCTTTTTCATAATTGTCCTCACAAGTCATCCTTCTTCCTTCCTTGTTTGTACGAGACGTTGATGCATCCTCTTCCTCCATAATAGGTTATTCTTCTTGATTCTTCATATCATTCTCTAACCCAATTTAAATTATTTGAGGTGAGTTCTTATTATCATCTCCTGGTTCACTTCCTTCAAATTGATTCAATGCAAAATTCGAGAAATCATTTGTTTTCCTTTCTTTTCCCAATTTCCAATATTTTCCAATATTTGGTAGGATCATGTTATAACTACCACAATGTTAGGATATTGCGAAACATAGGAAATAGTTAAGTATAACTTGGTGTAGTATAGAGTTAGGTAAAGTGTGTTTCTTTACTACGTACATTTTGTAACTTACAATCCGACGGTCACGATATGTAGTGATCCAACGGTTCATTCTCTCCTTGGTATTATCGATGCTTGATCCATCGCTTAACACCCGATTAGTCCATGATCTCTATTTAAAGAGCATGGAGGGTCATTTGTAGGTTAACCGTCCATGAGAGAAGCTTATGTAAATTTTCATTCTTTTATTAATAAATTGCTTGAAGTGGCCGCGTTGGCTCAGGCCGTGGACTGTTTCCGTCTTTGAGGGTTTTAACCACGTCAAAAGTACTAGTGTATTGATATGTGATATGTTTGTGAGCAGTGTCCTTTGGTGTTCTGTCTGAGGAACTTTCCCTATAAATTCATACATGGTATCAGAGCTATTGAGGGCCGCGTCCATTGGTGATCCAAATCTGAAGGCCGGTAGAACTGCATCCGACTACCGTTTCCTAGATCTACTATTTCTGATTGCTTTCGGGCCAAGAAGACTGCTCTGTTGTGTTGGGAGCATCTGTTCCAGTGAGGAACCCCTTTCATTTTACACGAAAAGGTTTCCGGTAGCCCTAGCTGTGTCATTTTTAAGAGCTGGAGGTATACAGTGTTTATTTGCAGTTTACAGTTATTTTCTCTCTATTTATCTCAGTTTCGGTTTATTTAGCCTTTTTTTATTACCAGATCTATACCTTTCATTTATGCGTATGTTCTTTGCCGCGCAACTCTGTGTGATCTGGGCAAATCAGAAACAGAAAGGAGGGATTTTTCTCATGCGTATGCTCTTTTCCGCTGCGCCTTAGTGTGATCTCGGAAAATCAGAAACATTGAGGAAAATATTTAGTTTCCGGCTAAAGCTAACTTTGAGCCGCAAGGTTCGTTTTTGAAAATATTTAGTTTCCGGCTAAAGCTAACTTCAAGCCGTAAGGTTCATTTTTCTTTGTATGTCTGTGTTGGGTTTTTTGTTTTTTATTTTGTAGGGAATAGAGCTTTCTCAAAGCAAGCACGAAACCCAAAGCTTCAACCCCCCCTCTCTCTCTCTCTCAAACTTTTTGTATAGCTCACTTGGTCCAAAGCTAATTTATGAGAGTAGAGGTCTTGAGTTCAAGTCTCCGTTTTGTGGGGACGGATTTTTCATTTCTGCACATTCTCACACTCCGTCAGCATCTTCATCAAATGTTCTTCAAAAGGCCATAACTTCTTCATTCGGAAGCCGTTTTCAGAACCGTTTTTTTGAAACAGCCTAATTTTTCAAGATCTTTCCATTGCAACACTTAGTTTCAGCATCTATAGCCTCAGCTTCTATTAAAATGGAAAGTTCATGCCAAGTTACTCTTGACAGCACCAACTACTTCCAATGGTGGTCCTACAGTGTGGATTTACTTAGAAGTAAAGGTCTCTACAAAATAGCCACAGGCCAAGAAACCAAACCGAAAGATGAAGATAAGGCAGCTAAATGGGAAAATAGGCAAGATCAAGCACGTGGGTTGATAGGGATGTCTATTTCTCCAGATCTTAGATTCCATATTGCAGAACTTGATACTCTTGATGAAGCATTGAAACAGATTAATAAAGTTTTTGGAATAAAAAATGAACTTAGAGCCCATCAACTTGAAAATGAGTTGCTTACATTGGACCCCAATAATTTTTCTTGCATTGAAGATTTTTTTCCAAGTTCAAGACCCTTAGACTTCTCTTGGAAGGTGTTAAGGTTAAGAAAGAAGACAGTAACCTTATCTATTCCATTCTTACTAAGTTGCGACCAGCCTACTCTATGTTTGTTTCCACCTTCCGTTCTACAAGATAAGCCTTCATTTCTCAAGGAAAAGACTACAAGTCCCCTTCCTTTGATTATTTTTGTGATTCTTTAATAAGAGAACAAGAAAAACTCTTACACCTTGGTCTTCTTAATCTTGGAAACTCTTCCAAGAAAGCGTTAGCTGCCCAGCAGAAACAAAATCCAAAGAATCCTAAGAAGTTGTATCGTAAAAGGGAGGGTCCTAAACCAAACAAGGGTCTTAAGCAATCTCAGCCTCATAATGAAAAATCATTTCAACAAAATGATAAGACAAATAAAAACAAAGGGAAGAAGACTGATAGACATTGCAACTTTTGTAATCGAGATGGCCACTTAGAATCCAAATGCTTTAAGAAGATGGAAGCCTTGGAAGCAGCAATGAAGAAGCATAACATCCATTTGGAGCACTCTTCAACTTCAACTTCATCTTCAGGAATGGCACTTTCTGCATGTGGTTGTCAAGAATCTCAGTCTCGTTATGCACTAAATGTATCTTCTTCTTCTCATTCTCATGAGTGGCTCATTGATTCTGGAGCTTCTTATCACATGGCCAAAAACAAAGCCATGTTTTCTTCTTTAAATGATTATAACACCAAAAATATATATGTTGGTGATGATAGATCTCTTAGTGTTGTAGGGACAGGAACTGTTCATATAGACAATGGTCAGTTTAATGATGTATTATGTGTTCCAACCTTATCCTGCAACCTTCTATCTGTATATCAAATAACTCATTCAGGTGAAGGTAAAATCACTGAATTTTCACCTCACGATGTTGTAATTAAGGACCTAAGAGATCCTAGATAGATTTTAGCTACTGGCATTGCTGATGATTCTACAAGGATGTATAAGTTTCACAACTTTGGGTCATCAAATCTTCCCTCAGTATTTGTTGCTCATAATGATGAAGTGAGCAAACTTTGGCATGAGCAATTTGGTCACTTAAACTATCGCTCTCTTCAGAATCTATGTAAAGAAAATATGGTGACAGGTCTTCGAATGGTATCTTGCAGAGATGGTGTTTGTTCCGGATGTGTACTCGGAAAACATCATCGGGACAATTTTGAAAAATGTGCCTCTTGGCATGCCTCAGCCCCTTTACAGCTCGTGCATAGTGATTTATGTGGTCCACTTCCAGTTGTTTCATTCTCTGGCTACAAGTATTTCTTAACTTTCATTGATGATTTCTCCAGACGCACTTGGGTGTACTTCTTAAAACTCAAGAGTGAAGTATTTAACATGTTCTTGGGCTTTAAGGCCTTTGTTGAAAAATAATCTGGACATCAAATTCTTAAGCTAAGACCTGATAATGGCGAAGAATATGTTAACAACAAATTCATCAACCTTTGCACTGAGAATGGAATTCAAATGCAACATACTATTCCATATACTCCACAACAAAATGGTGTAGCTGAAAGGAAGAATCGAACCTTAAAGGAAATGGCTAATTGTATGCTTCAATATAAAGGACTTAGCCTTAATTATTGGGCAGAAGCAATTAACTGTGCAAATTACATAATAAATCGCACTCCTACTAAGGTTTTAAAGAATATCATTCCAGAAGAAGCATGGAGCTCAATCAAACCAGATGTAAGTCACTTTCGTGTTTTTGGATGTGAAGCATGGGCCCATATTCCAGATGAGAAACATAAAGCTTTACAACCTAAGATTGAAAAATGTATTTTTGTTGGATATTCTGAAGATGTCAAAGGTTATAGACTTATTCCACTTAAGTCCAAAAATGTTATCATTAGAAGAGATGTAAATTTTGCTGAAAATATACCGGCCTGTGAGCCTAGTTCAGCAGATGTGCCACCTCTCCCTATCTCTTCTACTTTTGAAAATATTTCTTCTTCAGATGATGAAAGCGAGGATGAAAATCCTCCCCCACCTTATCAGGATCCTCCTTCAGCTCCTCAGCTTCCAAAATGGGTCCATGCTACTCGGGATGCAGCAGGTGATCCTACAGATCAGTGACGTACACGTTCTTAGTTTGATAGAGCCTCTTATTTACTGACTCAAGCTTCAGTGAATTATGATCCTGACACCTTTGCAGAAGCTTTAGGCCATCCAGATTGGGAAGCAACTATGAATGAAGAATATCATTCATTATTGGCAAATGATACATTGGATCTTGTTCCTCTACCAAAGGGACGAAAACTTGTTAGATGCAAATGCGTTTACAGAACGAAGTATGGACCAGATGGGAAAGTTGATAAACATAAAGCTCCTCTTGTTGCTGAGGGTTTTTCACAAGTTGAAGGCATTGACTACACTAAAACCTTCTCCCCTGTTGCCAAACTGAACTCTATCTGCCTTGTTCTTTCCCTTGCTACCTCTTTCAAATGGGAAGTCCATCAGATGGATGTTAAATCTGCCTTCTTGCATGGGGACTTGCATGAAGAAATCTATATGGAACAACCTATTGGCTTTATACAAATAGAATCCAGCCTTGTATGTTGGCTTAAGAAATCCCTTTATGGTCTCAGGTAAGCTCCTCGAGCTTGGTATGCCAAAATGGATAACTTTCTTTTAGAATCTGGCTTTTCTAGGTGTCATTCTGACAATACTGTCTACACCAAGAAAGTGGGCAAGTCTCTTATCATTCTTGTTCTTTATGTTGATGATCTTATCCTCACTGGTAGTGATCCCAACCTTATCAACCATGTGAAGTCTAGCCTTAGAAAGAAGTTTGAAATGACAGACTTGGGACACTTACATTATTTTCTTGGTCTTCAAGTCTTGCAATCCAAGGAAGGTATTTCCCTTTCCCAGTCCAAGTATGCCTGTGATATTTTACGCCATTTTCACATGGAAGACTGTAAGCCAGCCCCTTCTCCCTTTCAGTCTGGAGTCAAACTTTCAGTCACTTGTACTTCTCCTGAAGTTGATGCTACCGTATACAGACAACTTGTAGGAAAACTTTTGTATCTAACCCATACTCGTCTTGACCTTTCCTTTGTTGTTGGCCTTGTTGCTCGGTTTATGCAAAACCCACGTGAAAGTCATTGGAAAGCAGCTAAAAGAATACTTCGTTATGTTCAAGGTACAGTTCAGTTTGGGATTCATTACAGTGCTGAAGCATCTCCTCTATTGGTTGGTTTCACTGATTTCGATTGGGCTGGTGACCCTGATTTTCGGAAGTCTACTGCAGGTTATGTGTTCACTCTTGGTTCAGGAGCTATTACATGGGATTGCAAGAAACAAGGTGCCATTTCTCTTTCTTCAGCAGAAGCAGAGTATCATGGTGCCATAGAAGCTAGTAAGGAAGACTTGTGGCTTTGTTATATCCTGTCAGAGTTTGGCTTTCAGCAGCAACATCCGACTACACTTTGGCGTGATAATCAAAGTGCCATTCAACTATGCAAAGATCCAGTCCAACATCAGCACAGCAAAGACATTTAACTGCACATGCACTTCATCAGAAAGCTCATCCACGACCATGTTCTTGAAATGCAATATTTTTCAACAGATGATCAAGTTACAGACATCTTTACAAAGGCTCTCACAGAGGCGAAGCTCACTAAACTTTGATTTATGGTTGGAGTTCAGGAAGTTGTCACTAAGGGGGCATAGGCTCTAGTGCCTCCTTCCTTCTCTTATTGTGTCATATTTGTAAATCCTTCAATCCTATCCCAAGTTGTTCTTAAGGGGGGATGTTAGGATATTCCGACACATAGGAAATATTTAAGTATAACTTGGTCTAGTATAGAGTTAGGTAAAGTGTATTTATTTACTATGTACATTTTGTAACTTACAATCCGACGGTCACGATATGTAGTGATCCGATGGTTCATTCTCTCCTCGGTATTATCGACACTTGATCCGTGGCTTAACACCCGATTGGTCCATGATCTCTATTTAAAGAGCATGGAGGGTCATTTGTAGGTTAACCATCCATGAGAGAAGCTTATGTAAATTTTCATTCTTTCATTAATAAATTTCCTGAAGTGGTCACGTTGGCTCTGGCCGTGGACTGTTTCCCTCTTTGAGGGTTTTAACCATGTCAAAAGTACTGGTGTATTGATTTGTGATCTGTTTGTGAGCGATGTCCTTTGGTGTTCTGTCTCAGGAACTTTCCCTGTAAATTCCTACACTCAACACCCACCAAAATTTTGAATTCATTTGAATTTTGGAGCCACCCCCCAATGGTCATATCCTCCTTCTTTTTGTAAGTCATCAAGGTAATTTCACGCTTGGTCAAGTTTCACTAAGTGTTCATGTTTCCTCTTGAAAAAACCTAAGTGCCAATGCACTTTTCTTTCACATGCCGAGGAAAACATTCCTTCATAGTTCATTGTCAAAAAAAAGGCCTAGCAAACTTTCTAAACATAAATCAATTCACTATCTAGAAGAAACTCTACCGAACCTTTAAACACTAGTCAATCCCTCTTACTCATGGACTTGCGCTGGGTGCACTCCCTCAATCTAACATTAACGCACCTGCTAATGGAAGTTGACACTCCTTCTCACCAACATGTCCACTAGGTGCACTTTTTTTCTCTCACACTTGGTTGCATGAGCGTTATCTCACGTGTAAGTCCTCCTCTATTGCACTTGGAGATTGTGATTTCTATGTTGTCGTTTCACTTCTTGAGTGTTTGTTTTTACTGCCTCTTCGGATTCCTAGGATGTTGGTATTATTATCATATCTTAGTTGTATACATATCTTCATGTATGGTGAATCTTAATCAATTATTGTACACTCTTGTGCTTTCCTTTCATTCCACATTTAGTTGATTTTGATCAATTCATTATTATTATGCCTTGCACCAGCTCTAAACACAACAATACATAAAACCAAGTATTGGCACATTGTGCTCTTCTATTAGGTGAGCTTATAAAACCATTGTCTCTAGAAGTTTCACTACACACCCATCACAAGACTAGCCTCTCCCCATTAGCTCATTGTGGACTTCCATAACGTACTCTTAATCCCCTTTGTTCCTTGAACCTACACCATGCACCCATCAATTGCAACCTCATTTTTGAGTAGCACATAGTGCACTTCCAGTGGAAAATCATGCAAACCCTTGGCCCTTGTAGATGCACCACATGCCTGACCTAGGATACATTTCTCATTTTTTGGAACACTACACACTAATTGTTCCCATACCTCTAACCTCTACATCTAAACCTCGTGTCCTGTGCCACGGCTAGTCTCTCTCCCAACACAAGCACATTGTGCACCTTTAGTGACATGTTTGAGAAGCCTTGCTTCTTTATGGTGCACTTATGCCTAAAGCCAAGGTTGTCCCCTAACAATTGACATTTTGCATAAGTGAAGAAGGTAGAGTAGGCGTTTTTAGGAGACTGAATATGTGCTTTTGCATGACTGAATTTTAGTTTCTAAGTACTTTAGATATGGAGCTTATCAGTTTATCATCTTCTACCAACACCATGCACCCATTTACACACAAAGGACCAAAAGGAGGCCATTGAAATAAGTATTGAAGGTGTTGTGGACATTCTAAAAACCTATGTACCAATCCTAGCAAATACATGATGCTTCAAAAGGAATTCCATAACCTTAACATGGAAGATAATATTTAAAGACTTCATCCAGAAGGAGTTCCCAAAAGATCTAGACGATAGGGAAGTTTATATTAATGTTAAAAGGTCCATATTTTACAAGATTCCTAGTTGGTATCCTATTTTACGCTATGTAGAGGCAATCAAGTGCGTATTGTAGCATATTGATCCTAAAAGTATGATCCTTGAAAGTGTGAATGGAAAAGAGCTCGTCACATATAAGATTGATGATATTCACTCATAATACAAGCTTTCGAAGCTAGAGAAATATTTGAATTTGAAATGATATGTTTGTTTCTCTCTTCAGTATTCCACAAAGTACATTTTTAGGACATGGTGGCAATAGTCGAGCAAGTTTCATTAGAAGCCTTTAATGATTTATGGAACTAAGTAATTGAAGAAAGTATATCAATATTTCATGGCTATGTGTTGTAGGTTGTAGGGACATGAAAATGCATAATTATTTCAAGAAAGATGGGCTATATGGTCTACCCATGTGCTACTAAGGGAAATATTTTCAGTTGGTCCAACCATATAGCCCAAAAATTGCAGTAGAATGCTACAAGGGAGAAAAATGTCTCACAAGGTGAGAAACATGATTTTTACATGCCAGTGTACTTGTTAAATGGGATCTGTGCCAATATTGAATTCCCGAGTCTAGAATGGAAGTGTACCAAAGAGAAACCTCTTGTCAATGTATACTGCAAGATATTGTCAGAGGTTAGCTACAATGGGTTGTATCTAAAAATAATGGAGCAATTCATTTCCATGTTATATCAGATGATATTCGCAGTTGAGGCATCTTGCATGCTTAATAATGCCCTTCTAACACAATAAACATGACATATACATATCAAGAAGGGGCCCGAGAGGGAATGGAGACTCAGGATAATGCTGAGATCAAGAGGAAGTAGGAACAAAACATAGTTACCAATCAAATGAGAAAATCAACTAGTATCCATTTTTTTGAGGTAGCAAAAAATCACTCGATTTTGAAAAATGGTGATTCAGAATACACCCTTTTTTTGGAGCATATTTTTGGCACTTTAAATTGTTTTATGTATTAGGTGTGAACATTTTTTTCTAAATGTTAGTGATCTTCATGCTGATTTTGAAAAGTGTTGATGCAACCTCAACAAATTTTTTTAGAGGGCTTATTTTTAACACTTTAAATTTTTTTATGTATCAGGTGTGAACATTATTTTTTTTTTGTTAGTGATCTTCATCTATATTTTGAAACGTGTTGATGAGCATCAACCTTTTTTGTTTAGAGGGCTTAGTTTTTACACTTTAAATTTTCTAATGTATTAAGTGTGGATAATTTTTTTTAAATGTTGGTGATTTTCATGTTGGTAATAAAACATCAAAAAATTAATAGAAAAACATGAAAAAAAACGCAAATACAAAATATATATATATAAAAAAGAATAAAGTGATAAAAATGTAAAAAAATAAAAAAATCAACTTGGAAAAATAAAAAAATTTGAATAAAAAATTAAGGAAAACTAAAAAATAAAAAAAATATCGAAAAATAAATTAAAAATATTTTTAAGTTAAAAATAAAAAATAAAAAACAAAAACATCATTAAAAAAAATAACTACCAAAAAACAAAACTACAATTAAAATAAAAATTAAAAATTAAAATCAATTAAAAAAATTAAAAAATATTTTGAATTAAATAATTTAAAAAAAAAAATTAAAAATAAAATAAAATAAAAATTTAGGATATTTTTTAAAATTAAAATTATAAAAATCTATTAAAAATAAAACATTAAATTAAGAAAAATTAAAAATTAAAAATTAAAAAGAAATTAAAAAATATTAACAAAAAAATTAAAGATTATCATACTGTTTCAAAGCCTTTATTTTTGGTTTCAATCCTTCCAACTCCATTTCAGTGTCACCGTTGTGTTCAAGAGAAGTCATTCAGTCAATATCTTCTACAATATTCTTAAGCCTTCATTTCATGTCTACCTTTCCTAATCCAGTTCCATATCAACATCATTCTGATAATTTTGTCTCAAATCGTGATAATTGTTTCATGTCGTTGATGTGGCATGCATCAAGGACCTCTTGGGACGAGTCACTTCCTATCGACAGCAACTCATTATCAAGGAAGCTGACTTCGAAAGAATCATTCGATACCTTGGTGCTTGTATACATTAATGGCAAGCTTCCTCACTCTCGCTGATAGGTTTTCATCATTTTCCTTCGGCTAAAAGATTCTCTGCGATGTTTGAAACCAACTCATTTCTTCACACCATATAGATTATACTAGAGTATCTTCAGATGCATTAACATCATCGGTGGTTTCTCTCGCATTTGTTAATGGATTACATCATTTTCAGTAATCAGAGGATGTCGACCATTTTTGACCTCATCTCTTCGATTCCATTGGTTAGAATCATACATTGGTTGGACATGTGAATGACATAGAAGATCCCAGATCTAGTTTCACCCATCCATGTTACGATTTCACGAGTAATACAAGATCACAATGTATGATAGTTATGATCATACAGATCATCATCTAGTAATTGGTCCACCGTCAATCATCTGTGGACATGTCTTTTCACCAGTGTACATGTAATGTTACCTTATGTGTCAAGTATGGGTATTCCTCCCTCACAAGAGATGTCATTATGTAAATGTGTTATCATAGATGATGATCTTGCTGGTTGTTCTTGATCCTGACTTGTCACAAGGTAAAGTACTTTAGTAATCCATTTCCATTTTTGACTATCTCTTTAGGGGGGAATCTATTATAGGCCTTTTTGTTACATATGGTCAATAGGTCATCAAACATGATCATTAACATCCTTTGAACACTTTTTCATCCTCTCTACACAAAATCCCTAAGTGTACCTCCCTCATATCCTTGAGTCTCTTCCTGATATTGCCTCATTTCAGCTAATTTGAGCCCCACTGCACCATTGCCCCTCATCGGCCAACATTGACTACACGGTTTTCCTACTCTAAGCCTTCGTTGATCACCTACAAGTTTCCCAATGTTGGGGGTGCACTGATTCTAGAAATTCAGGAAAATAAAAAGAATCTTGAAGCTTCCTCTTCCAAAACCTTCCAACATTTGTTATAACTATTTACCTCGGATAAAAGTCTCGAATCCTATCCTATCTTACCTTGGATTTTTAATCCCTTATTGCTTTAGCTCATCCTCCCATTAAGAGTGGATCTCAATCCCATAAGGGTAAATGAATAAGAACTCATGAACTACCTCTCCTTCCTATATATTTACCTGATTTGACAAGCACCTAGTTGGTTGTTGGATTCTGGAGAGTGATTCTACCCTGATGTTGTTGATGTGAAAGATATCATTCCATGCATTAATGTGATTAGAGGTACAATTTTTGGTAAGAAAAGGACAAGTTATCTTGGAGGAGTTATTATACAAGATAAACACTAATTTTTGGTTGTAACTCATTCAATTCCTATTAATGAAAGTATTTGTTTTTTTCCTATATATGATGTTATGATTTCATGTATTAATATACCATGTTTATCTATTGAATAAATTTATTAGATGATGCTACATAGATCCTATAGATCGTTGGCTCATGTTGTCTCTTTATACAGGTTCTAATTATAGCGGTCAAAGCTAGGATTGGAGCATACAACCCAAGGGAGGAGAGAAGCATACAACATATTCTAGGTAGGCTTCATCATGTTATCTATTTAATTTAAGGAAAACATTAGTCCCTTTGTCCTTTTATCATTATAGGTCCATCCACCAGGCCTAAGGAAGATACTTTTGTCAGCAATCGTAGATTCCATATAATACCCTTCTCCAAGCATCCTCTACCAATTTATTTGTCTTGTGATTATACCATTAGCCGATGTCTCCAAAATTCTTCCTTTAGTTCCTCAGGTGACTTGCTGACTTGTAAAGGATACAATCTATATTTCTCTACTACTTCCATTATCCATCTATTCATTGTGCCAAGTGAAATCCTCTTATCCTTGAAGACATGTATCCCCTCTCTTGGTATGTAAATATAAACCTAGTTCCTTGGATGCTACCCTATTGTTGTAATAATTTTCTCTTGAATCATTGAATCTTGCCAACAATTTATTATATTTCAATTGTCTCTAATTGTACTTCTAATGAAGTTGTTTGGTCTACACCTTGTTTTGAATTTAACAACAAGATTTGTTTATAGGTTGCAACTTTACATTTACAGAAATCCTCCTCTTCCTCAACAAAACCCTATGTAAAAGTTGTATAAACTCTAATTCTTTCATTCTGAGTCTCATCTTATTGGTTCAATAAGAGTTATTGATTTCTTCCATCTCCAGACTTATATGTTTGTCTCCATCTGCAAAAGTAAACATATTTCAAAAAATATTTTGTTTTTCATTCTACGAGATACTTTTAACATTTAAATTTTTAAAATTCAAATTCAAATTGTAGTTGGAATCCATGTCCTTCATAAGTCTTTTCAAAATACTCCTTTGATGTTCACACAACTGATATGCATGTGACACAATAGGTTTATCATGTTCTTTCATGGTTATTTTTTTCTCCATACTTGCATTGGTGTACTTCTACATCAAGTATCTCAGACCTCTGCAATTTGAATCTTTTTGAAGCCAAATGACATTCCCTATGTCTTACCTTTATTCCTTCTAGGCTCTGCTATCTTCAACCTACCTCATTGATGTCCATCTTGTCAAACCAAAAATTTTAATGGTTGTACCATACCATCCCCTCTCCATATCTCTTGTCCCCTTGAAGCATCCTATTCTATTCAAATCTCAACTTCCCAATAATGTAATATGCGAGAGCTATGCAAATTTCTAAAATATTTGGTTCTTTAAAATTTCTATCATAAGAATCTAGCTATCATCTAACTTGCTTCTAGGAAATATCCCATTCTATGTTTGCCTCATCTTTGCACTATTTTAATGTTCCCTCAATGAGTTCTAAAACTCTAGTATCCATTTTGTTTTCTTATAGAAAATACATTCCTAGAACCTTATTATTGTCTTAAAAAGCAATCCCTCGTTCACTTTTTGTTAGCATATATTCATATTTATTTAGCAAAATGGAATCTTTTATAGGTAAATTCATCACTTTCGTTTAAACTTTAGACTATAGTAACAATTGTTCCAACAACTTTGGTTCTTATTTAAAAAATTTGGACACTTCCCCTCACTATTGCATCTCATCTTTCGTATTCATTTTATCAATTTCCAACACATCTTGTTCTTTTATTTCATTATCTTTCAGAAATGTATATTTTCCTGTCTCCGCATACACATTAGCTCTTTCTTCATCTCTTGTACCTTCTTGGATATGTTGGACATCATAATCATTGTTCTATACAATAAATCATTTTTCTACATCAATCTCGCCACTTCTTCAATCCATTTTACCTTTTTCATAATTTTCCTCACAAATCATCCTTCTTCCTTCCGAGCTTTTACGAGACATTGATGCCTCATCTTCCTCCATAATAGGTTATTGTTCTCGATTCTTCATATGCTTCTCTAATCTAGTTTAAATTATTTGAGGTGATTTCTTCTTAACATCTCCTGTTTCACTTCCTTCAAATTGATTTAATTCAAAATTCCAGAAAACATGTGTTTTCCTTTCTCTTCCCAATTTCCAATATTTTCCAATATTTGGTAGGATCATGTTATAACTGCCAAAAAACCCTCCAAAATTTTGAATTCATTTGAATTTTTGAGCCACCGCACCAATGGTTATATCCTCTTTTTTTTTGTAAGTCATCAAGATCATTTTATGCTTGGTCAGGTTTCACTAATTGTTCATGTTTCCTCTTGAAAAAACCTTAGTGTCAATGGAATTTTCTTTCACATGCCTAGGGAAACTTTCCTTCATAGTGGACTATCAAAACACAAGCCCAACGCACTTTCTAAACATAGACCACTGAAATTTCTAGAAACAACTCCATTGAACCTTTAAACACTATTCAATCCATCATACTCCTAGACATGCGTTGCGTGCACTCCCTCAATCTAGCATCAGTGCACTTTCTAGTGGCACTCAACATTCCTTCTCACCAACATCTCCACTAGGTTCACTTTTCGCCTCTCACCCTTGGTTGCATGAGAGTTATCTCATGGGTAATTCCTCCTATGTCGCACTTGGAGGTTGTGATTTTTATGTTGTCATTTCAATTCTTGAGTGTTGGTTTTTAGTTCCTCTTCACATTCCTAGGATGTTGCTATTCTTTTCATATGATAGTTGTATACATATGTGCATGTATGACGAATCTTAATCCATTATTATACTCTTGTTCTTTTATTTCACTCCACACCTATTTGATTTTGATTAATTCTTTGTTATTATGCCTTGCACCAGCTCTAAACACATGAATCCATCTATACAAGTATTGGCACATTGTGCTCTTTTAGCAAGTGAACTTATCAAACCCTTGTATATAGAATTTTCATAATGCACCCATCACAACACTATCCTCTCCTCACTGGCTCATAGTTGTCTTCCATAACCAATTCCTAATTACCCTTTCTCGTTGAACCTATAACATGCGCCCATCAATTGCAATGTCACTTTTGAGTAGCGCGTAGTGCACTTCCAGTGGAGAAATCCACAACAACAATTAACTTCAAAATCCTCATTTTAGATTTTTTGAACCTCATATTTAGAGAGAAATTTCTAATTTAAATTGGTAACAATTGTTATAAATATTGAATTTAAATTTCTTGAAAATATCATAACTTTAGTAATAAATTAAAGTTTGTAAAAATTAAAATTTTTAAGTTATATTAAATCTAAATTAATTATAAAAAAATACGACTTAATTTTTTTAAATTCAACAATAGATTGAATTTTATAAGCCAATATAGAGTTGGTTAAATTGTATTTTTGAATAATTTATTATTATTATTATTTTATATTAAAAATTGAATGAGTTACACATTTTCGTCTTATTAAGAACTAACTAAATTATTTTACATTTAATTATTTTCTCCTTGGGAGTTTTGAAATGTTTTACTAATTAAGTTAGAATGAATATGAATGAAATATCTAAGAAGTAGGAAAATATTTATCATAATTTTACAATCATGGTTTCAACCATATTAAAATTTAAATTTTATAAAAATATCTTTGCATTATTTTTTAAAGTGAGTCCTTTTGCATGCAATTTCATATATAAAAATTTTATTTAAGCTCACCCATACATAATCTATAATAAATATTATTTCATAAAAAAAACATCATGATGATAACCATCTAACAAACATAAAAAACATCTAAGATACACATTCAAATTCACTACCATCATCTAATTATATACAACTCTAGCACATTTAAACATCATTAGCTAGCATACAAATCTAATAATCTAATGGGGCATCATCATTGTGATCACATCTAACAAAACACAAACATTGTAATCTAACATCATCACCACACACATCCTCAAATTAATATATATCTCATGTTTAATAACTGCTACCACATACACATCTATAATATGCAAGCACATTAAATGAACATATCTAACATGATCTAACAATATACACATCAACACCAACATATAAATTAAGTACATAAACATGAACAAAAAAAATTCAATATATCTATATATATATATATATATATATATATATATATATATATATATATATATATATATATATATATATATATATATATATATATATATATATATATATATATATATATATATATATATATATATATATATATCTATATCTATATCTATATCTATATCTATATCTATATCTATATATATATCTATATATATATATATATAGATATATATATATATATATATATATATATATATATATAGACACACAGACCAGTCAAATAACTGCAATCAAATTTCTGATACAACATTCATAGTAGTGCCATCCTGGTTTGTAGCAGAAGATGAAGGATAGTCAAATACTACCTTAACGCTTGTCAAACTCTGAGGTGGAGAAGGAGGTGGCTGGTCTACACCAGAAGACAATGGATGGTCAACTACCACCTAAACTTGTGTCAAACTATAAGGTGGAGGAGGAGGTGGCTAATATGTTATGATAGGAGAAACATAAGCACAAGCAGTGGTTGTGGCATCTCATCCTCATGCAAATGAGGTGTAATGCCAAAAGGATCACTGACACCCTGATCATGATCTGATGTGGTACTACTAAAAAAAGCATCATGATCACCACCCTCATCATCATGATCATATTCACCACCATCAACATCCTGATTGCCACCCTCATCTGAAGTATATTATGTTGCATGCCTTAGATCCTTCATTGCTTCCAGTACCCTACTAGCTCTGATGATATGATGCATAATAGACATGATCTTGTGTGGATAGTCCCTATAGAGGTCTACAAACCTAGTATCTGCACTGATGTATTGATCCATCACAGGGAGGACTCCCTCCTCAACCAAAACACTATCCAATATGTCGTACTAGTCCATTGAAAATCTCAAACTAGCCCTACAGACCTGGATGCCCATGCCCCCTAAGGATATTCCTCACCCTCATGGGCCTCTCCCATCTCCTCATCTCCTCCATCTAGTGTAGGAGGAGCCATGTCCCCATGGAAGTCAATGTGTACAAAATATATAGTACACAACAATAATTAGGAAATTACGTTAAAGAATTTAACAAAACATTTTAAAGAACATGCTAGAATATATTTTCTTATAATTAATTAAAACAATAAAATGAAACTAGATTAATTTAAAGAAAACACTAATATTACCATCTATCATTTGGAGGCTCAGTAGATGTGAAGAGGATGTTGGGAGACTATCTCCAATCAATCCCCAAGTACGAAAATGGAAACAAGATAAAAACATGGTTAAACTCACTGAACAGTAGTGCGAGTGCCTGGGTGGAAATCTTGGCCGGATACTTTGGCAGACCCCACTTGGGCGTCATCTAGTCCCACATGCACATCCATACCTCAGTCATTGACCTAAGAGGGTGACCATGAAATGTAGGCCTCATCTTTGGAAACCTCTCAAAATATAAAAATTAAATCTCTCAAGTGAAATGGAAGCTCACCCTGCCATTTATCATCGCATTACATCTATTTATAGCCATACAAAATTACCTCAAAAAAATGGTCAACCATCTGATACATCCTAGTGCATGAATCAAAGAGTCGACATAACACAAAATATGGAAGCTAATGTGTCCCCCATCATTACTAAAGTGTGAAATGATGGTTTTTAATAACAAGGGGTACCTAACCTCTTATGAAACAAAAGAAGAAACTGGTAGTTGTATACCACGCACTTGTAAATCTGCAGGATTTACAACATGAGCCCCAACATATCTCTGAGAGTAGGCAAGATGACCCTTTGTTGCAACCCCATGGGGCACATTAGGGAATTGGGGAAAATACTTCCCTCTCCTTGATAGGCCAGTGATAAATTATATGGTGTCCTTAGAGGGCCTATGCCACACCTTAAGACCAACATCGAAACCCTACACCTAGACACTCCACCAACAGATCAAATTCTCCAATAAGACAAAGTGTTCCTTCAACGATGTAGCCTTCTCATAGTACTTGAGGATGCCTACATTCCTTAAGAGTGCTCGAATCACTGTGCTAATAGGGTGAGGGTATAAACCCCCCTCCCTTTCTGCAGCCTCCAATGGTCGGACCATATTGTATTGGTCTGCCATTTTCTCCTCCTCCTGCTACTTCTCCCTCTCTTGATGTCTCTGCTACATGATTGACATATAAACTACATCAGCCTTATACATAAAATACATTTTTATTTTATTAAATGAAAAAATTATTTATAAATATGGAAACCTAACCTAAAATTAAAAGAAAAAATCCCATGTGCATCTAAAAAACAGTAATGCACCATATCTAGTGCACTATCAAACACAACTACGCTGGCATCAATGTGCACATATGTATGACGAACCATTGTTGGTTCACATATTTAGATTTTTATCATGGTGCATCTCACTTATGGGTCGGTGTGCATGTATAATCTTGTCACACAAGAGAAGAACATTCATGTTATCAAACACATCAAGCTATACATTTTAAATATTTCTCGGTGCGTTTTCCTTTATAAAACACACTGTAACAATAACGGTGCATTATGTTCATGCATTAAACTGTAGTGCACCGTGTAACTTTAGGGGGTGCACCCTATCAGTGTGAATCAAAGATATCGAGTACAAAGGTTTATTTTTTTCAAAAAAAGAAGAAGCTAATTTGAAATTCTAATCTGCTAGAAAATTAAATTAGAGAGCAACATAGATGTTACCTAGACATTTTCCTGTCGGAGAGGCATTGTTGACATGTAATTGACAAAAGCAAATTTCACCACTGTTTGGTAAAATTGGAAAGCCACATACTGCGCATGGTACAAAAATATGGTGAACAAGAGAAGAATTGATGTTAGGGCGCTTGCATGAGACAAGAGTGGCACCTATGCTTCAAAACTCTCCAACATTATTGATGGTAAAAAGGAAATTTAAGGTTTGAAGTTTTCTTATTTAGCGTTCCTTTGATTTGTTATTATAACCGCATTGGTGTATCACGCATCCAAGAGCACCGATTTTTGTTTTTTCTAATTTAAAAACCTATAGCGATATTTTTGTTAAGATTCATCAGGGAGTTCTAATATAGATACCACACCAAAGTTTTGTTGGACTATATCACCACTTTTTTTTTAAATTAAAAAGCACCTAGTGGTGCTCTATAGGAGATACCCTGAGACATTTGAATATGTTAAGAAGACCCATGCTTTATTAGAATATCACACTACACTTTCTTTTTTAATTTAAAAACTATAACAGTGATCCTTCCAGATATGTACTAAGGCATTTTACTACAAAAAGGCATTGGTGTTGTGGGTGCATATAGCAACAACAATTTTTAAAAGTTAACACTCTTCTATTGGTAGCGGAGGATTTTGTTTTTTTAGCACACCGTGTTTTTTTATTTTATAAAAATAAATGTTCCACGGTTAACAATGTTCTATTTGACGTTGTTACTTGTATATTGTAGAGGCAGCCCAAAAAAATACATGAGCTTAAATTTGTATTTACTTTTTTTTAAGTTGCTCTAAACACCATGATATTGTGTATCAAATAAATTTTATTATATCAACATATTTTATTTTGTTATAATTAAACGATATTAAAAAAAACATTAAAATTAAAATTCCATTATCATATATATTATATCATAGTGGAATTAATATTTTATTATATTAAAATGGAATTAATATTTTATTATATTAAAATTAATATTAACATAATTTAAAATGAATAAATTCGGTTGTTTTTTAAATTTATTTTTCAATACTTAAATAGAACTTTACCTCAACTATTATTTTTAATTAGTTTGATAATTTTTAATGAAAGGGTTTTATAGTTAAAATTTAAATTATCGATTATGATAAAAAAATTAGCCTTTTTAACAATAAATTTTATTCTGAAAATTATGTTATTTATGGAATAGTGTAATGAAGCTTTTGCTAGTTTGTAAAAATGTAACCATGATTTAGTTTATTATTTTTTAAAATATATTTCTAAATGCACAATAAACTAAACACCTTTAAATATTTTAATTTTAAAAATTACCTCACTCTTAATCTAAAAAAATATCAACCCGCAATAATTCCCCAAAAATAGAAAAAATGGGACCTAGCCGACCATTAATTTGACTACAATGTCATTGTGTTGAACTTTTCCGTTTAACCGACTTCCAGAACGAAACAAACTCTCATTATTTAAGGAAGTCTCATCGTGCAAAGAAAGAAACATTTCATACTAACGAATTTTCGTAGAATGTGAGATTCGATTGGTGGTTGAAGCATCTCGGTGCGTCAGAACTATATACGTCATTTAAGTGCTTACGAGATTGCGAGAATAGAAAGGATTGTGACGGCTGAAATAGGTGTATTGTTCAGGTTTCCATGATGGAGGCTACCAACGGCTCTCGCAATTATTCACGAGGCTCGCAGAGTTTAGGGTTCGCTACTACTAATAATTCTTGTGATGTTACTCCTTACAATGCTAGCAAGAACTTGAAGGAAACTCGCTCTGCACCAGTATTGGATTGTACTCAGACTACAAAGCTAATGGATTCTACTCGTTCAAAGCCGAAAGCCCTCGCCCACAAGCTGAAAGCCTCTAAATCATATCTCAAGTCTCTTTTCTCTAAGGCCTCCAATGCGAAAGTGTCTAACGAACATCATTCTCGGATTAATCTTTACACCCAAAGCGAGAGATATGAGGGCGAAGATGTAGCAGGGGCCTGTAGAAGTAACCACAGAAAAAACTCAAATGCTACTCATAGTAAGTCCTCCTCTGCGAACTTCAGTTTAATGAAGGGATCACTATTGATACCAAAACCTAATTCAAAACCATTCAAATCAAACCGCGCATCTGCTAATCAGTTCGAAAGAAAAATGATCAGTTCGAATTCGGAGCAGGATAACGGCATCGAAGCAGCGATTGCTCACTGCAAGCAATCTCTTTCCGGAATATGATCGATTGTAACCATATTTAATGATGCAAAACTGTAAGTTCACATTTCTCACTTCTATGTAGAAACAGATATCCAATGCTAGAGCTCTTCATGTTATTCTCATGAAGTTCTCCTGTCTTGCATAAGGAAAAAAATAATTACCATAGGAAGTGTTTTTATGTATTTCAAGATACTTTATATTCTGTTGGAAGCTATTATTTATTAATGAAGAAGCAGTACATCATTTCATCGTACTTACAAATTAAATTTGAATTTGAATTCAATTAGATACATGAAAATTTATAAAAGAATTTGGAGAATATACATATTGACAGATTCTAATTTATTTAAATCTAATAAGGAATAGTGTTGAAGATTAATAGACTTATCTTTTCATGAGTCACAAAAACTAAACACTTTTAATTGAATTCCACATCAATGATCTTCATTTTGCAGTAGCTTATAACCCTGGTAAACTATCATCTAACCCGTTATTTTCTCTAATCCAAAAGAATTATGGAATTCTGTCAGTTGACTGGTGTATTGAATTTTTCTCGACATAGACGAGAGTGCAGTACTTGTCCTTCAGTTAAAGCATGTGTTATTATTCATTTCAAAAGGCTATTTTAGCAAATAATGTAAGAGACATATTACCCATTTGCACGTCTCTTTTGACAATTTGCAAAGAAACAACCTCCATATTTAGTTTTTCCCTCAACAAGGGATAAACTATATTCTTTATATTCAAATCACTAGCAGGAAAACATTAATTATAGTCAAAGCTAAAACAATAGTTGAACAAGCTCAAGAAAATTGCCAAATATTTTTTCCCAAATAAAAAATATTGTTTAAAAATTCCAATGAAAAAGCTTTCCAAAAGTTCTAATTACTATTCCAAGGTCACGTATTCCATGGTCAATGAAAGACTCACTCGGTGAGGTATTGCCAGCTATAAGGCTTCTCATATCTTATTCCCCGGTCAAGGCTTCTCTTATGTTATTCCCTGGTCAAGGTTCTGCTAACAGATTACAGAAATGTCGATTGGAAGCCTTCCATTGTCGCAGCCCCGGTAGATGAATTGCAGAGGAAAGGGCTCCGCTAGGGTGCGTAATTGGTCAAATATACAGTTCAAGCCACCTCCCAAAAGAAGATATGCTGGGAAAGCCACTTCCCAAAAGAAATGCAAGATAAATTTCTGATCGCTCAAAATGAAGAGACAATGGACGTAGAAAATGGCGTTTTCGTCTCGTCTCTTTTTTAATGCATTTTTCACCAAAAACAGTGTCTACCGTCCCGTTTCTGGTAACATAGGTGTCAACCCTTTGAACCGATCCAACCATAGGAAGAAGCAAGATAATATTGTCAAATTACTACACGGATCACAGGGTAATCAATACAGTCAACTCAGGAAGTTTTCCTTTTATACGCACAATCCCTCTCGCTCTGTCTCTAACCAAAAGATAAAGAAGTAGAGAGTTCAAAGAAAGTCTCATACACACAAAGGGAACAATGACATAAGTGATTACATAATATTCCTATATATTTATTTTGCAAACTTTTAATCCATTTGAAATCCACCACTCCCTCTCCTCTTTCTCATTAATACCATCCAAATTATATATGCATTGCTTCACTTCTTCATATCCATGAGAAGAGGGCCGAATAAGCCCATTTTAGCTCAAGAATGAATTACCAAGATTCCTCAATCCAAGTTTAACAATTTCCCAATACTAAAAGGATTGCATGGAATTCATCAATATTAATCATAATGTTAATCTTAATCTACATACCAAAAAAATCAAAATATTGAGGAATCAACTCCTCTCGTAAAAGGTTTTGAGCTTCATGAGTCTTAGATGGTTGATGTCCTCCTAGATCTAAAATCTTATTTTGTAGCTGGCCACATATTATATGGTCATTACTTCCTGCAATCAACTAGGAGTCAAGAAATTGGAAGACATTATGAGGCAAGTTCATGAATAAATGATCATTTTTCGTAAGGAAATGGAACCTTTGTAAGAAGTCCATAAATGATCACAAGAAAATTTGAGGATATTAAAGATAGCTCACATAGTTATGGACACAGTCCAAGAATGGGGTGCCAAGTATTTAAATGCACTTGCATTGTTTGCCAGAAAAGTAAGGGTTGAGGATAAAATGGATAGAGTGGAGATGAAGATGCATATGCAGATCTATGATCAACTCAAAAATCATGTTATCAATACTATGTCAGCTTATATGAGGTTGCACAATGTATTAGAAGCCTTGGCACAAGTGCAAAAAGTGCCTTCTATAGGTGCACTTAAGGAGTTGATATAGAGAGATAGTATAAGGAAGGAGTTAAATGAATTTTTGGACCACATCAGATAAGAAACTAACCAGAATGACTTAGAGGTGACTTAATACATTGTTCTACAATTTTTAGTTGAACCAGTCAAGTTACATAAGAAGCTAGTTATGTTCTGGGATAATATAGAAATAGGCTCCAAAACCATATGCCCAGACACTTTGGAGGTAAAAATAATATACAATTCATACCTACCAAAAATATCTGTAGGCATAGCAACAAAGTATAGAACATGGTATCAAAAAAATTCAGTGTAGCTTCATGTCCCAATTAGCGAATTACAGTTGCACTAAATATGAACACACACACACACACACACACACACACACACATATATATATTGGCCACAATTTTGTGAAATGTAATTTTCCAATTAAAGAAATGATTTTCTTTTTGAAATATGTGGAAGCACAAAATACACATGTGGAATGTGAAAAGTCGATAAGAATTCCAATGCACATATAGGTGCTCAAGAGTGTTAATATAGGTTGTCATTGATGCCCATTAATCATAATTCTCATAGTGATGAATGTTTGATATATGATGATATGATGAGATGGAAAATCCAAGTGGAATAAATACATATATACAGATAAAATAAAAGCAGTAGAGTGATCGAAGAAGTTTATCGAAAGCCATCAAAGAAGAGATATCGGAAGAGAATCCATAATAGAGGAGTTAACAATAAACACCAAAAAACACATCGAAGGCTTATATTGGTGCTTTATCAGCAAGTTTATTACTTGCCACTGCACAAAACCCACGATTACAATTTGAGCTGTAGACCTGATCGTTTCAGTAGAACAATCTTTAAAGAAATATCACATCCACATTGGAAGTTATGTATCACAAAGGAATGCCACTTAAATACTTCAAATTTTATAATTTTGCAGACCCGCACGACCATTAGAATTCACGTTAATGAAATATCACATCTAGAGTAATCGATAGTTTCAAAGGGATGTCAAAACATTGATTTCGATATAATAGGTGGACCCGATAGCTACATAAAATATACCTTTATGTAATATCGTGTCCACGTATTGGGGAAGTTAAAAAACCATAAGGGTTGTCATCGCAAACAACCAATTGCAATAGACCCAACAAATCACCGATTGCGATGAAGTTGTAGACCCGACAGATTTATTAACCATTGCTTAATATTATATCGTGATTGTTTCATCAGCAGTATGAATATTGACCATGTTACATCGATGATGTTAACAGTTGTAATTGTGAGATTTTGGATAATTATGATTGCAATTAATAACATGGCATGTGGGACCTCCATATGGGCCTTGTGAATATTAAAAGGACCTCTCCGATATACTGCATAGTAAGAGACATCTGAAAAGTTGTGATTGCGATTAGTGGTGACATGGCATATGGGGACTGCCAAACTTCTATTATAATATGGGTATAGCTTCTCATATAATGCGGTTTTTAAAAAAATGATAAGTTATAATTGATTGAATATTAACAAAAGTCCCTTCGATATAATTTAATATACCACCTCATGCACAAGTCAGCCCCTCCATTAATGAACGGGTCGTTTCATCTATTGACAAAAATCATACATATATACAAGTTGAAACGCTTCACTTGATGTATGTATTCGGGCATCGATTACAGAGAGAGGAAGTAACAATTCAAAACTTATGAACTTGAAGGAACAGAGGAAGCCAAAGATGGAGCAAGAAGGAATAAAGCCAAAGTTCTAGTAAGAAAGAAGCCGAGGGATGAGAAATTTCTGTTGATTGGGTTAATCTTTGAAAGGCTCGGACTTGCAATGAATCAATCAAGTACATAATAGTTCTATTGAGTGAAAATCAAGTTTCATCTATCACCATTTGAGGGGAAAATTAGAAAGCACCAATATTGAAGTGTTTGTGAGTTTGTTTCTTGCAAGTAAGATATCGTGACAATAAGATGTAAACTATGTTGCTTAGTTTTTTGGCGACCACGATTGGATGTGAGCCTTGTGATTATAACTTGTTAAGGTGTATAATTTGAGATGCAACATGAGTAGCCTAAGATGAGTTATAGGAGTTTATTAGGTGAAAATGGAATAGTCTAGTTGTAGCAACTGTAACATGCTAAAGTTGTTGTAGTAGAGGGAGGATTTGGTTGGATTCCCAAGTTGCAAAAAAAGTAAGGGTAGTTATGAGGGCATGGTAACTAAGGAGTGTCAAGGCATATCAAGAAATGAAAATGCATGCTAAAAAATGTTAGATAGTGCCAATGCATGCTAATTTGTTTTGGTGAGTGTTAGGGAATCACAAGGGAGACCTAGGTAAAAATGCATGGAAATGAAGGAATAAGAGTTTGTGTTAGAGTGTCAGTGAATTCCTAGTGTCCCAAGGACGAAGCATGTTAGCAGAATTTTAGAATAGGAATTGTAGGAATAAAGCCTATGATTGCAATAAGGGGTTCGAAAACAGTAGTTTCATATAAAGGGAGACTTTGGGCTAGAAAAAACACTATTTTTCAATGACATTGTTGGGTTCCCAAATCGCAAAACAAGTAAGGCTATCTATAAGGCCAGGATAGCTAGGGAGTGCCAAGGTGTGTCAGGGAATGCCAAGAAGAGGTAACACATGATAGATAGTTCCAGTGCATGTTAGGCATCCCAAGTCATTCTAATATGTGCCAGGTGCTAGGGTTTGGCACCATTAACACATGCTAGGGATTGTCAAGGAGTGTGAGGGAAACACAAGGGAGCACTAGTTTCAATTGCATGGAAATGAAGGAATACAAGTGTGTGATAGGGAGTGTTAGCAAGTTCCTAGTGTGCTAAGGAGGGAGTGAGAAGGTATGATAGGTAGTTACAAGGCATGCTAGAGTGTTAGGGAAGCATGCCAAGATGTAAAAATTGCCGAGGTGTGCCATGATGACTTTTTTGTAGCTTGGGAGGTACTCCAAGCCCTAGTGTTCGATGGTTTGAGGTCAAAGTGCCACAAGTAGGCTTGTGGGCTTAGAGCTTGAGCCTGGGGTTTTGTAGCCATTGATGTTTGGGCCAAAAATGTAACAAGTCCTTGACATGTGACAGATGATGATGATATCTCTTGGTGAGACCATTCTAATGCCTATGAGAATCATTTGATTCTGAGGTTTTGTTGAAGAGTTATGAATTTTTCAAGTTATATGTTGGAGTTTTCACACATGTGTTATGGTCAACTTGGTGTTAAGTTTACTTGACTGGTTGTGGAAGCCCCTAGATTGTGACATTATGAAGCTACTCATTTGTGTATAAATAGATTGTGAAGGCAAGGCATTTGAGCATCCAAAAGTGAAACATTAAGGAAATGTTAAAGAGGAGGGATAACAACTCGGTGAAGAGGATGATACATTTGTTTTGATGCAGGAGAAGAGGACAGAACAATGTGAGGACTTAAGGCTGGCTTGGGAGCCTCTTTGACTATGTGGAGGTTTGTCTCATGCCATACTAGGTCCGAGTATGATAAGGTGAGAACGTAGGTCTGATATGGTACATTTAAGGTGTGTTATCTATGTTTTGTGTGGGTCGAAGGTATAGGAGCGTAGATGTGGTAGGCTGCAAGCCATAACACCTCAGAAAGGAACCTACATAGGGTTGTTTGAGGGTGGTATAAGCCCAGAACAACAACAAAAAATCAAGGCATACTCCCTTGATTAGGGAAGATTGAATTAAGGGTTGTTAGGGTGGAGAAGTAGGGGTTGTTGCAACGTGCAAGTGCCTTAACCAAGGATAGTAGTGATATCATACATGAATATGGATGTTGTCTTATGTTGGGTCAAAGTTTGACCAATGTTGGATCAATCTACATTGCAAGTTGTTGGGAGCCATTTATTGGAGTAGCCTTGGGAGTGAAGGAACTCCAACTAGGATCAGATTCTGCTATGTAGTGATGTAGGTGTCCTAATGTGGACAGATTTGTTACAACTTGTGGAAACCAAGGAGGTAGGGATGATATGGCATGTTAGAAGCTCTAACCAATGGGTAGTTTCACAATGAAGATTGCAGCCTAGATTTGTGCAATAGCTCCTCTATTGTAGAGCAAAGGGTAGATGTGGAGAATTTTGTTGGCAGCTATGTGTAAGGGTCTCCTAGGTGTGCGGATTCCCCTACTAGGTGCATATGCAACAACATGGACTTGGTCGCTAGTGGACTATTGGAGGGTAGTGTGAGAGTGAACCAAGTTTGGACATGATTAGGCACTTATGTTCTATTGTAGGACATCATAATAATGTCCAATTTGGAGCCTAGTGTGTAACACCTTGATGGAAAAAGGTATTTGCTAGAGAGAGATAGTTGTTGAGCTCAAGGGTTTGATGGAATCACACCAAGCCCCAGTTTTGAATCTTGTACTAGTGGATGTATGAGGGCCATTATCCTTGGTACAGGAGTAGGAGACTATAGTATTATATGTTTTTTAATATAACAAAGTTGTGTTGAAAACTGTGAAAAATTGTCTATATTCTGTGCATATGTAATTTATTGTTGTTTATATTCCATTGTGCAAAGTAGTATCGTTGAGATTCTTGGTTTGGTAGCGTCAAAGATTTTAATATTCTATCTTAGACCTAAAGTCGTGGAAATTCAACATGTTATTGGAGTGTATATGAGCTACTTTGAGGGATAGTGAATCAAGGTGTGCATAGAAAAGCAACTCAGAGGGATTTGTGAGTGTCTAGATCATGGAGTAAAGTGTTTAGATGAATACATGGAGATATGGTCTTGGCTAGCTTGATAACGAGAATAGTTAGGAGTTCTAGTGGATTGGTGGTGAGCCTGGTGAACAACATTTTGTCGTAGGGAAAATTGTTGTTTGTGCACTTCCATTGAATTGTAATGGATGGTTGGGAAAACTTGAGGGTTTCTCTAGCATGTATGAGATCAGTTTGATTGAGTTGGACTCAAGTGATGGACTATAGGTTGGCAGGCTAGATTCTTCATCAGATTGTGATGTTTCATATCCGAGAATGGTGGTATTTGCACGAGTGATATTTGATCTAGGAGGATGAGTGCTTGCAACACTGAGCTAGTGGAGATCGTGTAGGCTCATAGGAAGCCTAGGCTTAGAGGGAGCAACACTATGGAGGTTTGGGATCTTTAGTTTCATGTGTGATGAGGCAAAGGCACTAGCAAGATTTGTTGATTCATCTACAGGGTATGTTGCAGTGATGGGTACCAGATGGGCTAATGTCATCGACGAATGATGGTTACTTCCTAGCCTTGGATGTGCCTCCCACACTAAGAGGAAGTGTTGATTTTTGTGTAGCTTGGGAGGTACTCCAAGCCCTAGTGTTCGAGGGTTGGTGTTCAAAGTGCCACACGTAGGCTTGTGGGCCTAGAACCCAACATTGAGGTTTGGCACCCATCGATGTTTCGGCCAAACCTATGATGTGTCTTTGATTATAACACAATGAGAATCATTTGATTCCAAGTTTATGTTGAAGAGTTATGAATTTTTGACGTTATATGATGGAGTTTTCACTCATGAGTTAAGGTCGGATTGGTGTTAAGATGACTTGACTAGTTGTGGAAGCCCCTAGATTGTGACATTATGGAGCCCCTCATTTCTTTATAAATAGAGGGTCAAGGCGAGTAATTTGAGCATCCAAATGTGAAACATTAAATTAGCGTTAAGGAGGGACAAAAACTTGATGAAGAGGGTGATACCTTTGTTTTGCCGCAGGAGACGAGGACAGAACAATGTGAGGACTTACGGCTAGTTTGGTTGCCTCTTTGATTGCATGGAGGGATGTCGCACACCTAGCAAGGCCAAGTAAGGTAAGGTGTGAATGTAGGTCTAATATCCCATATTTAAGCTATGTTATCTCTATTTTTTGTGGGTTGTAGGTACAGGAGGATAGTTATGGTAGGACGCAAGCCATACCACCTCATAAAGGTTCCTATGCAGGGTTGTTTGAGGGTGGTATAATCCTAGAACAACATGAAATTAGATCATACTCCCTTAAGTAGGACACATTGAATTAAGTGTTGTTTGGGTGGAGAAGTAAGGGTTGTTGCATCGTGCAAGTTCCCTAACCAGCGACAATCGTGACATCAGACTTGAAGCTTGAGGTTGACTTATGTTGGGTCAAATTTTCACTAGTGTTGGATCAATCTACATTGTAAATTATTGGTAGCCACTTGTTGGAGTTTCCTGGGGCATGAAGGAAATCCAACTAGGAGAAAATCCCGTTATGAAGTGATGTAGGTGTCCCAGTGTGGATAAAGTTTTTGCATCCTATGGAAGGAAGGAGTTAGGGTTGGCATGGCATGTTAGAAGACTTAACCAATGGGTAGTTTCACAATGAATTTTGGAGCCTAGATTTGGGTAATAACTCCTCTATCGCATAGAAAAAGGCAGATGTGGAGAAGTATGTTGGCAGCCATGTGTAAGGGTCTCCTAGGTGTGGGGATGACCTAACTAGATGCAGATGCTACAACATGGACTTGGTCACTCGTTGACTATCGGAGGATAGCATGAGAGTGGACCTAGTGTGGATGTGATTGGGCACTTATGGTCTATTGTAGGACGACATGATAGTGTCCAATTTTGAGCCCGACGTGTAACACCTTGATGGACAAAGGTAGTTGCTAGAGAGAGGGAGTTCTTGAGCTCAAGGGTCTGATCAACCAATTGAAGTTTGTGGAACCCTAGAATTGTGTATGGAGAAGGAACCCTAGACTTATGTTGTGTTTGTCTAGATAGGGCATGTTAGAGAGTGGTAGTGTGTGCTAGGGAGTGCCAAAGCATGGCAATGAATGCATGGGATTCTAACATGTTCCACATAGTGCCAAGGAATTCTAAAATGTGTCAGGTGATATGGCATGTCGAGATGTAAACTATGTCGGTTAGTTATTTTATTGCCATGGTTTGATGTGAGCCTTGTCTTGGTAGCTTGTTAAGTGGGGTGAGTTCAGATTGGACATGAGTAGCCTAAGATGAGTTATACATAGTTATTAGGTCAACAAGTCATATTTTGAATTTCCACAATGCATGAGAATCTTCGTTTGGTATTAGAATCTTTGATGCAAACACACTTGAGTGCCACAACACATATACTTTAATGCACAACAAAATCTACACACATTAGGAAATCAACTAGTGCACATGACAATTTTTAAAATTTTCAAACCCTTCTTCATTATATTACAAACTATAATAAAATAGGCTAGATCTCTCATACAAGTGACCATGGCCCTTTACAATCAAAACGATACAAGGAAGACAACTAGGGTTTGGTGTTATTTCTTTGACAACCAATCTATCCTTGGTAAGACAACACTTAACGTACTTACTGATGGTGGCCACACATAACGCTTTCAGACCACATGTCTTGAACACATATGGTACGTCCTCTTGCCTCCCATTCTACAACTCCTTAATGTACCTCTATTAATAAGCTCAACTCCTTTAGGTTATTGAACTTGGCTAAAAAAAAATTTCCCTCTAGCTTCCTCCTTTGTCCTTCAATGTCTGCAACGTCATTAGGGTCTTCGATCAACTATTAACAAATCCATTTATGACCATCTCTTTGGTAAACCCCCTTTTTCCATACTACTACTCCAAGATGACAAGTCTAGGGCTATAGAGGACGTCGTTCTTCTCACTGAATCAATCCTCTACAATACACTGAACTAGGGCTAGTTGGATTGACCTCTTGACTTCTACTTTAGTCCTTCAAAGTCTACACATCCTTAGTCCCAATACACCTACCCTTATACCACTCTTATTTTCCTTCACAAGTATAGGATCTATGGATCCTCTTTGACATACACCTAAAAACCCTCCAACTATACTTAGATTGCCATCAATCTAAACAACCATAGTCAATTCTTTCACTAATCTATGGCCCACAACACTACCTTCATCTAGGGCTCTTCGAATATGCCACCTAATAATGATTTGAGTACTCTCAAGATCATTTTTCATGTGTAAAAATTTATTTTTTGTCCAATCTATGAATAGATATCAACTACTCCTCTTATCATCCTTCTAACAATATGTATATGATTGAACTAGGGTCACAAATCAACCTCTAATAGTCCATTGACTAATTGTATATAGGATGCCTCAGATGTTTGTTGAAAAATCTATGGGTAGTCCACTAAAATCAACTCCTCTTCATGTCAATCCATTCTTTATATGGCAAATTTATTCTACTCAATGTTCTACTTAGGTTCCACCCTCGTTTGGATCTTCTATCTCCATACGTACTTTTGAAAATCATCTTCTATAACTGTGGTCTATATTGCAGAGATAAACCTCACTCTAAGAGTTCCAACCCCTTTTCTTCTATGTATATTTTTCACAGTCTTAAGGGCCTATCATATTGACTAAACATGCTAGGAAACCACCCTAACTAGGATATTGTTCTTTTGTTATAATTTCTTTATAAAAATCCTTATCCACCCATAGAAGAAACAACAACTCTTTCCTTCTTAAGAGACTCAGCCTAGCTCATATGGATCCATAGATTATAGGAGTTTTTTTTGCTGAAACTTGACATGAAATTTAGATCTCTACGACCCTAAAACTAGGGTTACCTCAGTCAATATTACACATGCAACTACTTCTATTTATGTTGGTCTTTATCATAGAAGTTATGACCTATTAACCACCATAACACAGGGTCTGAACCCTCTCTATTATTTTAGAATTTGATGTGATCTTCACACTGAGACACCACTAAAATCACATGACCAAGTTCTCATGAGCTCAATTTTCCAAAAGAGAACCTACAATATGCCATCCTACTTTCTAGCTCAAGACCATTAAGGTATGCAACATTCTTGTTAACCATCATATGATGATCTTACTCTTGGTGGATGATCATGGCCTCCCTTTAGCAGCCATTACTCGACCCTCTAACTCATCCTACTTTAGGACTACATCACTCTTGGCCTCCTCGATGTTCTTCTCTTCATCCTAAGTACTCCAATGAATGAATAGGTGTGCTAACACATTTTAGCTAATGTCAATGCATGTTGAGGAGTGTTAGGGAGTGTCGGGGCATTGTAAGGGACAACTAGGTCAAAATGTAGGGAAAGGAAAAAATAAGAGTGTGTCAGGGAATTCAAGTGTCCCAAGGATGAAGTGTGTTAGGGGAAGTTCAGAATAGGATTCGTAGGAGGTAAACCTACAACTGTGATAAGGGGATTGACATAGAAGTTTTAGACAAAGGGAGACTTTGTGTTGGGCACAACATTTTTTTCCCTTTGGCTATTATTTTTATATGAGATGAGGCACACTTTGGTCACATGCTCATGTTTTAAACTATTATAGATAATTACATATTGTACGTTGTTGTGTATAAGTTTTTGGTCACTCGGCAGGTGTCATATTATATCTTGTGTGTCTTCTGTATATTTTGGTTCTTGCAAACTCTCAGCTAATTCTCTACTATTTATATTAATTGGACATACATGAGCAATATTGTCTCTGTAAGATATGTTGCATAGTTTTTTTATGCCCATAGCTAGATGTGACCCCTGTCTTTATAACTAGTTAAGTGGGAGAAGTTGACCTTTGACATGTGTGGCCTAAAATGATTTTTAGTTCTTAGGTGAAAAAGGCGCAATCTACTTGTAGTGGGTAAAATTGGTGAAGTTGTTGTGGCTGAAGTAAGCAAATGTCACATGAACTGTAGTAGCTAAGGACTTGATTGGGTTCCCATGTTGTGAAAAAATGTAAGGCTAGATAGATGCGAGGGAATGGGTGGGAGGCATGCTAAGGAATGCTAGGTAATTCTAACATGTGTTAGATACTGCGAGGGCATGTCAAACATGCTAAGATGTGCAAAGTGCTAAGGCATGTCAAGGTGTGAAAGGGTATGACAATGCGTGCTAGGGACTGTTAGGGGAACAAAAGGGAGAAATAAGTTAACCTAGGAGGAAATGAACACATAATAGGGTTAATAAGTCAACAATTTACCTTTACCAAGAGGGGCACACTACAAACACCAATAGTAGGTGCCAATAGGTGCCAAGTTCCAAATCTTAGTGCATTCTAAGTGCCAAATATTCCTCTGTTTCTTCTCATCTAATTTACAATAATCAATCTCATATATATTTAATATTAAACCACGCCAAATCATACCAAGGCATCTCAACGAATGGAATACATGCTAATACTTTCCAATCACCCATACGTACCATGTGGCAATGTGTGTCAGGGAGTGTTATGGATGTTATGAAGTGGCACAGCATGTCGAAGATTATTAAGGTGTGCTAGAGAGTGCCAATGCATGATGAGGATTATTAGGGAGTACTAGGACAAAACAAGGGAGCACTAGGTCAAAATGCATGGAGGTGAATGAATATGAGCATGTGACAGGGAGTGTCAATGAATGTTAGTTGACATGCCAAGGAGGGAGTGACAAGGTATGCTATGTATTGGTAACGTATGCTAGGGAATATCAGGACATGTCAATAAGAGCCAAAGTGTGGTAGGGAGTTCCAAGGTGTGCTAACATGTGCCAAATAGTGCCAAGGCATGCCATGACATGCCAGGTGCTAAGGCATGTTAAGATGTGTAGGATGTCAGGGTATGTCAATGTGTTCCAGGGAGTGTCACAAAAACAAAAGAAAGAACCAAGCTAAAATGCAAGGAAATGAAGATGCATCAGGCTCTAAACAAGAAAAAGGAGAGGATGAATCTCATTTCCATGACCACTCAAAAGGAAAAGGGAAAGAAGAACACTTTCTCACACCTCTTAATAGCCCTATACATAACAAGAAAGCATCTTTGATTAAGCTAGATGTTAAATTTGATTTGCTTATATAATATGATGGAGAGTTGAATGCAGAAAAGTTGGACAATTGGATTAGACAAATTAATGTTTTTTGCAGAATGCAGAGTATTGATTGAGACAAGAGCAAGATTTAGTTGGCAAGCCTACACGTTGGAGGCACTGCCTTGCTTTGGTGGGAAGGCAAGACCCAAGCTAACCTGAAGAGACATGGTAAGACCATCTCTGTCTGGACTGAATTTGTTTCTGCAATCAAAAAGCAGTTTTATCCATTGGCCTACATGCAACAAGCCATGATGAGTTGGAAAACTCTTCGACAGTTGAAAGGGCAAAGTGTGAAAGGGTACACTCAAGAATTTAAAAAGAGAGCATTGATTCTAGGAATCTCATTAGACTCACCAGAGACTTTGTTGAAGTACATTGGTGGTCTACATAGCTACATGATGCATACCATCCTCATGTTTAATCCCACTAGTATAGATGAGGTATCTATACAAGCTACTCATCTAGAAGCTAGAGGAAAGAATGGAAATCCAGAAGTCGGGGGACCATCCCAACCCATTGCCAATAATAGCAAGGAGAAAAGACAGCAAATGTGGGAAGCAAGGAAGACTAACACTGCATGTTAGAAAATTATATATTACGGAGAAATGGAACACATAAAATATTGCAGAAATATAATTACAGAGAACGCATAAAACAAGAGAGACACAGATATACGCGGTTCACCCAGTTTGGGCTACGTCCACCACGAACAGCCAGTCCTTCCTTTCTATTATCCGGAAAAATGAAGAGACACAACCTACAACAAACCCACTGTAATATCCTATGTTTTCTCTCGCAGTCTCACCTCTCAGTTTCTCGCTCACAGAATACACATCTATATCTCAGCCTTCAATACAATGCCATCATACAAAGAGAGGGGATGCCTTCTAGGGCAAAACACCCTAAACTAAACATAAGTTCTTCCGTCAGATCATCTGCCTAATGAACGACCCACGTGGAGGGGTGTACAAACTTCCTGGGGTATACATCCGGCTGAAACAAAGACCTCTGAACAATCATGCTCCACACACAAAAATCTCCCACTTGGAGAATGATTGTTGAAACTCCACCGCTGCTTCATTTGTTGGACAATGACTCCTCTTTGTACCTTGCTATTTCTCATCTCCATCGTCATCCTTGAAGACCAATTGAAACTGAGTATATTCTCAGTTTCTCCCTGGTTACAACTTTTGTTAGCATATCTGCAGGATTCTGGCTAGTGTGTATATTTTCCAGCTTCAACTCTCCATCTTCCAACACTGATCATATGAAATGGTACTTGAGGTGTATCTGTTTAGTCCTGGAATGAAATGCTGAGTTCTTTGCAAGATGAATGGCACTTTGACTATCACTGTATAATGTTCCCATATCATGCTCCTTACCCAATTCACCCATAACCCTTTGTAACCAAATAATTTCTTTACTAGCCTCTGTAGCAGCAACATACTTTGCTTCTGTTGTTGAAAGTGCAACAACACTTTGGATTTTTGAAACCCAACTAACAGTTGTTCCTCCAACAGTAAATACATATCTTGTAGTGGTCGTCCTCTTATCTTTGTCACCCGCCATATCTGCATAAACATATCCTTGTAGGGAGATGTTTGAACCACCAAAGCATAATGCTTGATTTGTGGTACCTTTCAAATATCTAAGAATCTATTTCACTCCCATCCAATTTTCCTTTCCTGGATTGTTCATGTACCTTCTTACAACTCCCACTGCATGTGCAATATCAAGCCTTGTGTAGACCATTGCATACATTAAGCTTCCAACTGCTGATGCATATGGAACTTTAGACATATAATCCATGTCTTCTTGGGTCTTTGGGCACATTTCCTTGCTAAGTTTGAAATGGCTAGCAAAAGGTGTACTAACTGGTTTTGTATTGTGCATGTTAAATCTTTTCACCACCTTTTGTATGTACTCATTCTGAGACAATGTTAATTTACGATTTTTCCTGTCTCTAGTTATTCTCATACCAAGGATTTGTTTTGCAGCTCCCAAATCCTTCATTGCAAATGAATTTGCCAATTTTCTTTTGAGCACATTTATTTCCTGCATGTTAGATCCTGCAACAAGCATGTCATATACATATAATAACAATATAATATAGCTGCCATCATTTTGCTTTTTCAAATAAACACAATGATCAGAGTGACATATAGTATAACCTTGCTCAGACATAAACTTGTCAAATTTTAGATACCACTGCCTTGGAACCTGTTTTAAGCTACACAAGCTCTTCTTCAACCTACACACTAGTTTCTCCTTCCCTTTCACCTCATATCCTTGTGGCTGCTGCATATATATCTCTTCCTCCAAATCCCCATGGAGAAAGGCTGTCTTTACATCTAACTGCTCAAAATGCATATCTTCAGCTGCTACAAGACTTAAAATAGTTCTAATTGAAGTCATTTTAACAACAGGAGAAAATATTTCATTAAAATCAATACCTTTCTTCTGTGCAAACCCCTTCACCACAAGTCTAGATTTGTACCTCTGTTTTCCTCCATCTTCTTCCTTCAGCTTGTAAACCCATTTATTCTTCAATGTAGTTTTTCCTGTAGGCAACCTGACTAAATCCCAAGTCTGGTTATGCATTAAGGAGTCCATCTCTTCTTCCATGGCTACCTCCCACTTCTTCTTGCTTTCAACCTGCATTGCTTCTTCATAACATTCAGGTTCACCAGAATCAGTCAACAATAAATAATATAATGAAGGAGAGTATTGTTCAGGGGGTCTACTTATCCTGGTAGATATTCTAACACCACTTTCAGGTGTTTGGGGTGCCTTTTGCTATTGTTGTGGTTGTTGTTGTTGGTTATTATTATTTTCAGGCACCTTTACCTTTTTAGTGATTTCATAAAGAACTGCGTATTCCTTCTTTTCTTTTTCCTGTTTCTTTTCCTCTAACTGATTCTTATACAAGACCTTTTCATTGAATATTACATCTCTACTCCTAATGATTTTGTGATTTTTGTAATCATATAAGTGATAACCAAAATCATTAACACCATATCCAATAAAGGTACATTTCTTTGACTTTTCCTCAAGCTTTGTTCTATTTTCTTTATCAATATGGACAAAGGCCTCACAACCAAAAGGCTTTAAAAAGGAGTAGTTTACCTTTTTACCTGTCCATGCTTCCTCCGGAACACCACCATCCAAGGAACTTGAAGGCCCTCTGTTTATTAGATAAATAGCAATATCTACAGCATCTACCCAAAACTGTAAAGGCAATCCTGCATGCAATCTCATGCACCTTGCATGCTCCATGATTGTTCTGTTCATCATTTCTGATACACCATTTTCTTGTGGTGTTCTTGGAACTGTCTTCTCTCTGCGAATTCCATGCTCTGAAAAGTACGTATCAAACTCTTTGCTGCAATATTCACCTCCATTATCTGATCTAAGACACTTCAATTTCTTTCCTGTGTCAATCTCAACCAAAGCTTTCCATTTCTTGAAAGTATCAAACACATCAGATTTATTCTTAATACAATAAATCCAAGTTTTTCTAGTTGCATCATCAATAAAAGTAACATAATAACGAGAGCCACCAAGAGATGATACCTGAGCAGGTCCCCATACATCTGTATGCACAAGCTCTAATTTTTCATTCTTCTTTTCTTTCCCAACTCTGAGAAATCTGACTCTCTTCTGTTTTCCGTAAATGCAATTCTCACAGAAGTCCAGATCAACATTCTTCAAACCTCACACCAAATTCCTTGAGTGAAGAATCTTCATCACCTTTTCACTCATGTGTCCAAGCCTATGATGCCATAATGCTGCATCTGCTCCTTTGGAAGTTAAAGCATTAACAGAGTTAGAAATACCATTGTATAAATACAATGTACAAACCTTTTCGCCTTTTTCTATTACCAGGGCTCCTTTGGTGACCTTCCAAGCTTTATCTGTGAAAGTTGTCACACAACCTTCACCGCCTAACTACCCTATTGAAATCATATTTTTCTTTAGATCTGGAACATTCCTTACCTCCTTTAATAGCCATTGGTTTCCATTCTGCTGTTTTACAAGAACCTTACCCATTCCAACAATTTTACAGGGTTTATCATCACCCAGACAAACTTGTCCAAAATCTCCTTGAACATAGTAATGAAAGTATTTCTTATCAGGTGTGGCATGGAATGAAGCCCTTGAATCTACGAACCAGGAATCAGTAATATTTTCGAAAGAAAGAATCAAAGCATCTTGTAACACCTCACATGTCACATTTGCTTCATGATTGTTTTCTTGTTGTGCATCTCCTTCTTTTCCCTTCCGAGATCTATAGTCTTTCTTTAGGTGTCCTTTCTTTCCACATTTCCAGCACACTATCCCCGATCTGGGCTTGGATCTGCCTTTCCTTGATTTACTGCGATATCCTGAGCTCTTTCCTCTTTCCATTTTTCTTCCTCTAGACTCTACACTCAAAGCATTTCCCGATGTCTCACCGGAGCTTTTCCGTCACATTTCCTCGCTAAGGATAGCACCGAGAACATCATCAAACTTTAAAGTACTAGATCCAGAAACGGAGTTACTAATGGCCATTACCAAACCATTACAACTTTCTCGTAATGAGCACAAGAATAACAGAGCTCTAACTTCATCATCAAAGTTTACCCCTACAGAACTTAACTGACTTGTAACTGTATTAAAATCATTTAAATGGTTTGAAACAGATCCACCTTCTGACATATTCATATTAAATAACCGTTTCATAAGAAATACCTTGTTTGAGGCCGAGGGTTTTTCATATAGTTTCGACAATGTCTGCATCAAACCCTCTGTCGTGCTTTCCTTCGAAATGTTGAAGGCGACTGATGCAGCAAGGCAAAACCTTCTTGTTCCGAGTGCCTCTCTATCGAGAAGGTTCCATTCTTCATCTTTCATACCCATCGGCATCTTTGTTTTTCTGCCCAATGGTAGGTATAGATATTTCTGATACAGATAATCTTCCATCTGCATCTTCCACAGCGAGAAGTTTTGGTCGTTAAATTTCTCGACCCTAAACTTACCATCTTTCACCATTGCTCCCACTCGAACCAGGAACCCTTCTTTCCTGCGAGTTTATCAGCCAAGTAGACCTTCGGCTCTAATACCAGTTGTTAGAAAATTATATATTACGGAGCAATGGAACACATAAAATATTGCAGAAATATAAACACAGAGAATGCATAAAACAAGAGAGACACAGATATACGTGGTTCACCCAGTTTGGGCTACGTCCACCCCGAACAACCATTCCTTCCTTTCTATTATCCAGCGAAATGAAGAGACACAACCTACAGCAAACCCGCTGTAATATCCTCTGTTTTCTCTCACAGTCTCACCTCTTAGTTTCTCGCTCACAGAATACACATCTATATCTCAGCCTCCAATACAATGCACTCATACAAAGAGAGGGGTTGCCTTCTAGGGAAAAAAACCCTAAACTAAACATAAGTTCTACCGTCAGATCATCTGCCTAATGAACGGCCCAGATTGACTAGAAATTACTATACTTTTACAAGGCAATTTTACATTTGTTTTTAGCTTTGGGGGCGCTGCTCCCGAGCCCCCGCCGGGGGACCTCTGGCCCCCGGACCCCCGCGGGGGGGACAAGTCCCCCCCGCATCCCCCTGCGTGGAGGGGTGTATAAACTTCCTGGGGTATACATCCAGCTAAAACAAAGACCTCTGAACAATCATGCTCCACACACAACACTGCACAGAAAAGCAAGGCTTCATGCACTCACTGTAAAAAGGATGGGCATGATGATGAACATTGTTGGATTTTGCATCCAGAGCTGAGACCTAAGAAGTTCGAGGGCAAGAAGAAGAAGATTGTTGCAGCGATTCAGAAAGATTTGGGGTCAGACTCAGGAGATGAAACAACAATTGCAACCACAGGTATAAAAGATAAGAACTCTGAAGCATCTACTAGTAATTCTGCTTAATCTATTATTGATGAAGAATATGAGAGAAAAAGACATGAGATTTTCCATATTCAAGTTATTTCCAAACATAAAAATATTGATACTTTGTTTGATAGGCTCAAAAGTAAATTTAATTTCTAAAGAAATTGTAAAGAAGTTGGGATTATTAACTACACCTCACAAGAAACCATACCCATTAGGATGGTGGAATGATAACAACTACAAGTGACTAGACAGTGCAAACTCAAGTTTTCTTTTGGGTCAGCATTTGTAGATGGGGTTGAGTTAGACATAATTCCTTTGGATATATGTGGAATTATTTTAGCAAGTCCTTACTTGTATGATAGAAAAGTTATTTTCTATAGATCTGAGAACAAGTATCTACTTGTTAAAGATGGAATTGAATACTTTGTAAGAGCTCATAAGGTCAAGAATAATTATACTCTCATAAACTCAGGGTAGATGAAAAGAATGATAAATTCATGTAAAAAAATCTTACTGATGGTTGTAAAGGAAAAGAAATCTGATAAAACCAATGTATTTGAGGGTTGTAATGCTGAAAAACAAGTTGATTTAGAAAAGGTTGTTTCAGAGTATGATATCTTATTTCAAGAACCTAAAGGTCCGCCACCCAAAAAGGAAATAGTGCATGATATTATTTTGCAGCAAGATGCTCCATTGCCTAACATTGGAATGTACGGGTTGTTTGCTTTAGAGAATGCTGAAATCAAGAAGCAGGTGCACGAGTTGCTGGAGAAAGGGTTCATCAGAGCTAGCACATCACCATGTGGATCACCAATCGTTTTGGTGAGAAAGAAAGATGGCTCCTGGAGAATGTGCATTGATTACCGAGCACTAAATAAGATAACAATCAAAAATCATTATCCCCTTCCTCGCATAGATGATCTTTTAGATCAATTGAAAGAAGTTGTTTGTTTTTCCAAGCTAGATTTGCACAGTGGATACCATCAGGTCAGAGTTGCAGAACAAGATGCATGGAAGACTGCTTTCAAAACAAAGTAGGGATTGTATGAGTGATTGGTTATGCCTTTTGGCTTAACTAATGCTCTTGCTACTTTCATGAGATTAATGAATGAAGTACTCAGACCTTTTCTTGATTATTTTGTTATTGTGTATCTGGATGACATTCTGATTTTTAGCAAAACATGGGAAGAACACTTAAAGCATGTTAAGCAAACACTAGATGTTTTGAAAAGAGAAGAAATTCATGTTAAACTCTCAAAATGTGAATTTGGAAAAACATCTCTGAATTATTTGGGTCATATAGTAGGGGGTGGTGAATTGAAAATAGATCCCTCTAAAGTGGCAGTCATTATGAACTGGCCTAAACCCAAGTCTGCTACAGAAGTAAGAAGCTTCTTAGGGGCAACACAATATTGGAGAGAGTTTATTTCTAACTTTTCCTTAATTGCAGCTCCCTTACATGCTTTGATAGGATTGAACAAGGTGTTTTAGTGGGGAGGCAAACAACAGAAAGCCTTTGAAACCTTGAAAGAAATGATTAGTACAACACCTGTACTAGCACTGCCTGATCTTCAAAGACTATTTGACAAGCATAAGGTGGCATCGAGCCATCCCCTAAGAGGATCTATCGAGGAACTAAGAACCACATTGGGCTCCTCCCTTTGAAGGCGAGAGAGGTCAAGAGTTGGTAAGGAAAAGATTCTGTGCACTCCAGTGGCTTGGGGAATCCAAGAACCACCCTGCCAAGCAATTTTGTTCAGGAGACTCAGTATGAGCTCCTCATTGTAATTCTCTGCTTCAAAGACACAACGAAAGAAGGCCTCCACAGAAAGCTGGAGTGGAGATGTATCCCTAGAGGATAGGGTGAATTCCTTATTAATTTGTTGTGTTCTTGTCTTTGCTTACATGTTTCTCTTACTATTTTCTATTTCCAGTGTCTGTGCATTTTGCAATATGATTGATTTTTTGCCTAAAATAACATAGACACACACCATCACATGAGTCTGTAATACCTTCATTCATTAATTAGTTAACTGAGATCACTCAAGGGTGATTTTCAGATCATTTAGAAGAGATTTTGGAAATAAATTGATTTCGTATTCAAGAGCATAGGCTTGCTTAAATTTTTAGTGGGCTAGTAAATCTCCAAATTCACATTTTGACCCCCACCTAATTAGGTGATAAGGAAGAAATAAATTACTGTCGATGGAAATTCCTATAATTATGCTTGTTTATGCATGAATCCTGTCTATTGTTTTTGCAAATCGCGTGCTTAAATTATGGTGGGAAATAACTCATGAGTATAAAGAAGGCTAGAAGTTTCTTTATATCGAGAAATTGAATTTGAAACATCAACTATACATGTTCTTATGTGTGTGATAAAATGTTTGGACAAGTGTTATCAGCTTATTTTTCTCCCTATAGTTTTTGACTTTGAGACATTATGTTGATTGATGTTTTTAGGCCTCATACCTTATTTTTCTTGTCATGACAGTCGGACAGATGATGACTCTATGAGAGTGGCCATACCCTTTCAGTGGCTTGCAATACCACATTATGGTAATGACTACAATATGTTTATTTCTTTTATGTGACTATGACTAAGGAGTCTGACTAGAGTTTTATGGTTCACAGTAGATTAGTTCGACTAAGAAATTAATCAAGTTGGTTAGGGCTTATCATGAAGAAGTTTCCTTAACTCCATGTAGTATTGAGCATCCACACTCATCTTCTAAGTTGATCTCTTCATCCTATTTATACTGGACCATTTGAGCAACCCAAGATAGACACACAGAGCTTGAGCTTCCAGTATACTCAGTTTACATGTCAAATTTAGATTCTCGTTGAGAGAGACAAATCTTATGATGGTAATGTTGCTAAAGTCCATATTTTACCTTTTGTAGTGGGGAGACTCTGCCAGTTTTTGGAGAGGAGGCCTTGAGTGAGGATGTTATCTGTGGTCAATTAATTTTATTTTAATCAAATTAAAATAACAAAACAAAAGAGGTATAATCTATGAAAAAGGTTTACCAAGCAATTGTGAACTACAGAATACCTCCTAGCGAACCAAGAAGTATAGGCAGGCAATCTCCCCGAATGCTGTGTTCAGTGTATCACAGTGTACAAGGCGGCCGACTCAGTTACCTAAGTATGGATAGCAACCTAGATTTTTCCTCCCATATATACCCGAAAGTACGTGGAGGTCGAATCCATATAAGCACTTTCTAATGCAAAATTGCATAGTGAGAGCCTTCCCATATACATTACATATTGTAACATCACCCTATATACCCGAAGGTATGTGGACGAGCTACGATATACTCACATACGTGGAATGATGTATCATACTTGGGACGTATTGCAGAAAAGTTAGCGACAGCTACTTTGTTTTACAACGCCAGAACATGTCTCTAGCCTAGACATCTAAATGTTTTTCATTACGTGACAATGCTCCATTAGCTAAATTCAGATAAATTTTAAATTGATCTTCTTTATAATTTTATTTTCAAGGTTCACCATGTGATGTATGTTTGCAATTCCTAAAATGCAACTAATATGATAAGCATTCTTTCCATTCAATTAAACAATCAAAACCCTTAGCTAGTAGGGATAGAGCAATCAGATTTTTGACAAAGAGCAAAGAGCACATCTAATGCAATTTCCCTAGCTATTTCTTTCGAGAATTCACAAACTACAATATGAACGATGTGACATGCATGTATTTATTTTTTATTTCCCTTAATGTGAATGAAAAAAAGGAAAACTAATGCATAATTGACCAATAAACTCTTTTCATAAAAATGATGATTTTGCAACAATTTTCTTTCAAGGAAAGGAAGACTTTACAACACTTTCATTTTCAAAAAAATGAGGAATATGAAGCCTTCAATGAAAAGACTAATCATATACACACATCAATCAATTGATCCTTCAATAATGAACACTTTACGACAATTTAATTTTGGAAGGAAAAGATGATTTTATGATACTTTCTTTCAATAAAGATCAATCAACCAAAAACTAACTTTCAACCATAGATTGGAAATGACAAAGTAAATACCTAAGAAACATTTATCAATCCTAGTCCAAGTAGGGCCAGCTAAGAAGATGAAAACCTATTTTCTGAGACCTGACATGCATTTACAATCAGGAAACAAGCAATCAAAAGAATTTTGGCTAAAAATTTAATTCCAAGTGTGGGAATCTGACCCTAGGAATATCAGCACAGGCCAAAGAGGGAGTAACTATGTTGCAGTTCACTATATCTAAATGGAGGGTGCATTGCAGTGCACTATCTCTAAGGCTAGCCTGCATTGATTCCTTTGAGGCCATCAAGAGTCATCTAACCTCAAATTTTGACCAAAATTCAATGCAAAAGGCTGAATTACAACAAGTAAAGTATGTCAAGTGTCTAAGGAGGTGGATTAGCTAATAGGAAAGGTAATTGATCCCCAACAGAGTCGCCAATTTTTTTTGGGAAGTTTTAGTGTCTACGGATAAATGCTTAAACCCCTAGACTAGTAACTAAGTCTAGAACAACAGTGCAAAGCATTCTCTACTTTTTCTATAACCAATATATTAAATAAGAGGTAAAAAAGCCTACCTGAAGCTTTTGCTTACTCCTTATCTCCCTTGACCAATTCTATCGCTACTTTTCATACTTAATTCGCTTGAAGAGTACCTGCACATAGACATAAGACAAAAGCTGATCAAAGCATATGATAATGATCTATTAATTAAACATAGCATGGAATCAAGTACATAGTACACATATCAAAGCATCAATGAATAACACAAGCATATGCAAAAAGCTTTGAACACTTTATTAGTAAAAGGAAGAGTTACAACCCAATTTGCTTGATTCAACATCACTCCTCCAGTTCAATCCCATCCTCTCCTCATAACAAGCAAGACATTTTGACATCATTACAATACATGAAATCAACTCAAGTCTCATACTAACAACATCTCCCTATAATTCAATGATTTCCAGCCCTTGATCACTTAAATGAGTGATATTTTTATAGGTGAATGAAGGAACTTATGCCATAAATGTTCATAATGAATGCCCTCCCAAACTTAGAATTTAGTTCCATGGAGAAAGGGATAAAAGGATTAATGTTCCTTAACTCCCTACCTCATCCAAATTTGAGATCGAAGGAGTAGATAAGCTTGGGAAACTTCTAGATGCATCCAATGGATAAGAATATTCCGAAACCCTAATGCAATTTCACTCAATTTCGCCTAACGCAGGCCAAAGAGAGCTCAAGTGCACTGCATAGCACCCTAGCAGTGTACTAGACTACATTGCAGCGCACCCTAATGAAGGCCTGCCTGTGGTGATCTTCCTAGAGGCAGTTTTTGGATGATTTCAGTCATGGAACTTCTTGGGAAGCTGGGTACTCTCATGGTTGACTTCTTTAGAGCATGTAACAACAGAATTAGGGTTTGGTGGGCCCTAATAGTATTGATCTGTAATTTGGGGTTGATGTGCCCAAATGTATCTATAACACATGTGCCTGACCTAGGAACCGTTTCTCATATTTTGGCACACTGCACACTAATTGTTCCCATACGTAGAACCTCTACCTCTAAACCTTGCGCCCTACACCAGGACTAGTCTTTCTCCCAACACAAGCACACTGTGCACCTTTAGTGACATGTTTGAGAAGCCTTGCTTCTATATGGTTTACTTATGCCTAAAGCCAAGGTTGTCCCCTCACAATTGACATTTTGTATAATTGAAGAAGGTAGAGTAGGTGTTTTTGAGAGACTGACTATGTCATTTTCCATTACTAAATTTTAGTTTCTAGGTACTTTAGATATGGAGCTTATCAATTCATCATATTCTACCAAAACCATGCATCCAGTTACACACAAAGGACCAAAAAGAGGCCATTGAAATAAGTATCGAAGGTGTTGTGGACATCCTAAAAACCTAAGTACCAATCCTAGCAAATATATGATGCTTCAAAAGAAATTCCACAACCTTAACATGGAAGATGATATTTAAAGACTTCATCCAGAAGGAGTTCCCAAAAGATCTCGAGGACAAGGATGCTTATAGTAATGTTAAAAGGTCCATATTTTACAAGATTCCTAGTTGGTATCCTATTTTACACCATTCAGAGGCAATCATGTGGATATTGCAGGATATTGATCCTAAAAGTATGGTCATTGGAAGTGTGAATGGAAAAGAGCTCGTCACATACAAGACTGATGATATTTGAATTTGAGGAATCTTTCAATTTGAAATTATACGTTTGTTTCTCCCTTCAGTATTTCACAAAGGACATTTTCAAGACATGGTGGCAAGAGCAGAGCAAGTTTCATTAGAAGCCATTAATGATTTATGGAACTAAGTAATTGAAGAAAGTATATCAATATATCATGGCTATGTGTTGTAGGTTGTATGGGCATGAAAATGCAGAATTATTTCAAGAAATATGGGTCTATATGGTCTACCCATGTGCTATTAAGGGAAATATTTTCAATTGGTCCATCCTTATAGCCCAACAATTACAGTGGAATGCTACAAAGGAGAAAAATGTCTCACAAGGTGAGAAGCATGAGTTTTACATGTCAGCGTACTTGTTAAATAGGATATGTGCCAATATTGAATTCCCAAGTCTGGAATGGAATTGTACCAAAGAGAAACCTCCTATCAATGTATACTACAAGATATTGTCAGAGGTTAGATACAAGGGGTTGTATCTGAAAATAATGGAGTAATTGATTTCCATGTTATATCAGATGATATTTGCAGTTGAGGCACCTTGCATGACTAATAATGCGCTTCTAACATGATACATGTGTCATATATGTATCAAGAAGGAACCCGAGAGGGAATGGACACTCAGGATAACGCTGAGATCAAGAGGAAGTGGGAACAAAACATAGTTTCCAATCAAGCGAGAAATTCAACTAGTACCCGTTTTTTTTACGTAGCAAAAAATCACTCGATCTTGAAAAATGGTGATTCAGAATACACCCTTTTTTTTGGAGCATATTTTTGGCACTTTAAATTGTTTTATGTATCAAGTATGAAGATTTTTTTCTAAATGTTAGTGATTTTCACGCTGATTTTGAAAAGTATTGATGCAACATCAACAAATTTTTTTAGAGGGCTTATTTTTAACACTTTAATTTTTTTTGTGTATCAAGTGTGAAAATATTTTTTTTTTTGTTAGTGATCTTCATCTAGATTTTGAAACGTGTTGATAAGCATCAACCTTTTTTGTTTAAAGGGATTATTTTTTACACTTTAAATTTTCTAATGTATTAAGTGTGGATATTTTTTTTTAAATGTTGGTGATTTTCATGTCAGTAATACAACATAAAATGATATAGAGAAACATGACAAAAGACTCAAATATGAAAAAAGAAAAAAAACCATAAAAATCTGAAAAAAAAAAAAATCAACTTCGAAAAAATAAAGAAAGGAAAAACTAAATTAAAAAATATCAAAAAAAAATTAACTCTTTTCAAAAACAAAAATAGTTTAACCAAAAACAAATTAAACCAATTTTTTTTTTTTTTTTTTTTTAAGTTAAAAGTAAAAAATAAAATACAAAAATGTCATTAAAAAAGACAAACTACCAAAAAAAATTAAGACAAAAAATACAATTAAAATAAAAATAAAGAAATTAAAATCGATTAAAAAATATTTCAATTAAATAATATAAATAAAAAATTAAAAATAAAATAAAATAAAAATTGAGGATTTTTTTTAAAGTTAAAATTACAAAAATCTATTAAAAATAAAACATTAAATTAAAAAGAAATTAAAAAGAAATTAAAAAATGTTAACAAAAGATTAAAGATTATCATATTGTTTCAAAGCCTTTATTTTTTGTTTCAATCCTTCCAACTCCATTTCAGTGTCGTCACTGGGATCAAGAGAAGTCATTCAGTCAATATCTTCTACAATATTCTTAAGCCTTCATTGCATATCTTCCTTTCCTAATCCAATTCCATATCAACATCATTATGATAATTTTGTCTGAAATCATGATAATCATTTCATGTCATTGATGTGGGATGCATCAAGGCCCTCTTGGGACAAGTCACTTCCTATTGACATCAACTCATTATCCAGGAAGTTGAGTTAGAAAAAATCCTTCGATACCTAGGTGCTTGCATACATCAATGGAAAGCTTGCTCGGCAGGTTTTCATCACTAGCCTTCGACTGAAAGATTCTCTGTGGTGTTCAAAACCAACTCATTTATTCACACCATATATATTATAATAGAGTACCTTCAGACCCATTAACATTATCAGTGGTTTCTCTCGAATTTGTTAATGGATTACATCATCTTTCGGTAATCAGAAGATGTCTACCATTTTTTACCTCAGCTCATCGATTCACATGGTTAGAATCATACATTGGTTGGACATGTGAATGATGTAGAAGATCATGGATCTAGTTTCATCCATCCATGTTGCGGTTTCACGAGTAATACAAGATCACAATATATGATAGTTATGATCATATAAACTGTCATCCGGTCATCAATCCACCATTAATCATCTATGGACATGTCTTTTGACCAGTGTACATGTAATTTTACCTTATGCGTCAAGTATGGGTATGCCTACCTCAGTAGAGATTTCATTGCCTAACATTGGAATGTACGGGTTGTTTGCTTTAGAGAATGTTGAAATCAAGAAGCAGGTGCACGAGTTGCTGGAGAAAGGGTTCATCAGACCTAGCACATCACCATGTGGATCACCAATCATTTTGGTGCGAAAGAAAGATGGCTCCTGGAGAATGTGCATTGATTACCGAGCACTAAATAAGATAACAATCAAAAATCATTATCCCCTTCCTCGCATAGATGATCTTTTAGATCAATTGAAAGAAGTTGTTTGTTTTTCCAAGCTAGATTTGCACAGTGGATACTATCAGGTCAGAGTTGCAGAACAAGATGCATGGAAGACTGCTTTCAAAACAAAGTAGGGATTGTATGAGTGATTGGTTATGCCTTTTGGCTTAACTAATGCTCTTGCTACTTTCATGAGATTAATGAATGAAGTACTCAGACCTTTTCTTGATTATTTTGTTATTGTGTATCTGGATGACATTCTGATTTTTAGCAAAACATGGGAAGAACACTTAAAGCATGTTAAGCAAACACTAGATGTTTTGAAAAGAGAAGAACTTCATGTTAAACTCTCAAAATGTGAATTTGGAAAAACATCTCTGAATTATTTGGGTCATATAGTAGGGGGTGGTGAATTGAAAATAGATCCCTCTAAAGTGGCAGTCATTATGAACTGGCCTAAACCCAAGTCTGCTACAGAAGTGAGAAGCTTCTTAGGGGCAACACAATATTGGAGAGAGTTTATTTCTAACTTTTCCTTAATTGCAGCTCCCTTACATGCTTTGATAGGATTGAACAAGGTGTTTTAGTGGGGAGGCAAACAACAGAAAGCCTTTGACACCTTGAAAGAAATGATTAGTACAACACCTGTACTAGCACTGCCTGATCTTCAAAGACTTTGACAAACATAAGGTGGCATCGAGCCATACATATAGAGAGACATGACAAAAGAATCAAATATAAAAAAAGAAAAAAAAAACCATAAAAATCTGAAAAAAAAAAATAAATAAATAAATAAAAAAATTCAACTTCGAAAAATAAATTAAGGAAAAAATAAATTAAAAAAAAAAAAAAAAAAATTCAACTCTTTTCAAAAACAAATATAGTTTAACCAAAAACAAATTAAACCAAAAAAAAAATCTTTTTTTTTTTTTTTTTTTTTTTTTTTTAAGTTAAAAGTAAAAAATAAAATACAAAAATGTCATTAAAAAAGACAAACTACCAAAAAAAATTAAGACAAAAAATACAATTAAAATAAAAATAAAGAAATTAAAATCGATTAAAAAAATTTAACAAATATTTGAATTAAATAATATAAATAAAAAATTAAAAATAAAATAAAATAAAAATTTAGGATTTTTTCTTTAAGTTAAAATTACAAAAATCTATTAAAAATAAAACATTAAATTAAAAAAAAATTAAAAAGAAATTAAAAAATGTTAACAAAAGATTAAAGATTATCATATTGTTTCAAAGCCTTTATTTTTTGTTTCAATCCTTCCAACTCCATTTCAGTGTCGTCACTGGGATCAAGAGAAGTCATTCAGTCAATATCTTCTACAATATTCTTAAGCCTTCATTGCATATCTGCCTTTCCTAATCCAATTCCATATCAGCATCATTATGATAATTTTGTCTGAAATCATGATAATCATTTCATGTCATTGACGTGGGATGCATCAAGGCCCTCTTGGGACAAGTCACTTCCTATTGACATCAACTCATTATCCAGGAAGTTGAGTTAGAAAAAATCCTTCGATACCTTGGTGCTTGCATACATCAATGGAAAGCTTGCTCGCTCTCGTTGGCAGATTTTCATCACTAGCCTTCGACTGAAATATTCTCTGTGGTGTTCAAAACCAACTCATTTATTCACACCATATATATTATAATAGAGTACCTTCAGACCCATTAACATTATCAGTGGTTTCTCTCGAATTTGTTAATGGATTACATCATTTTCCGGTAATCAGAAGATGTCTACCATTTTTTACCTCAGCTCATCGATTCACATGGTTAGAATCATACATTGGTTGGACATGAGAGATGTCATTATGTAAATGTTTTATGATAGATGATGATCTTGCTGGTTGTTCTCGATATTGACTTGTCACAAGGTAAAGCACTTTAGTAATCCATTTCCATTTCTGACATTCTCTTTAGGGGGAAATCTATTATAGGACTTTTTGTTACATATTGTCAGTAGGCCTTCAAACATGATCATTAACATCCTTTGAGCACTTTTTCATCCTCTCTACAAAAAACCCTAAGTGTACCTCTCTCATATCCCTGAGTTTCTTCCTGATACTGCCTCATTTCAGCCAAGTTTAGGACCACTGCACTGTCACCCCTCATTAGCCAATGTTGACTACATGGTTTTCATACTCTAAGACTTCATTGATCACCTACAAGTTTCCCAATGTTGTGGGTGCACTGATTCTAGAAATTCAAGAAAACAAAAAGAATCCTGAAGCTTCGTCTTCCAAAAGCTTCCAACATTTGTTATAACTATTTTCCTTGGATAAAAGCCTTGAATCGTATCCTATCTTACCTTGGATTTTTAATCCCTCGTCGCTTGAGCTCATCCTCCCATTAAGGGTGGATCTCAAGCCCATAATGGTAAATGGATAAGAATTCATGAACTACCTCTCCTTCCTATATATTTACCTAATTTGACAAGCACCTGGTTGGTTGTTGGATCTTTGAGAGGGATTCTACCCTTATGCTGTTGATGTGAAAGATATCATTCCAGGCATTATTGTGATTATAGGTACACTTTTTGGTAAGGAAAGGACAAGTCACCTTGGAGGAGTTATTCTACAAGATCAACACTAATTTTTGGTTGTAACTCATTCCATTCCTATCAATGAAAATATTTATTTGTTTTCCTATATATGATGTTATGATTTCATGTATTAATATACCGGCTTATCTATTGAATAAAGTTATTAGATAATGCTACATAGACCCGTAGATCGTTGGCTCGTGTTGTCTGATTATGTAGGTTCTAATTATAGCCGTCAAATCTAGGATTGGAGCATACAACCCAAGGAAGGAGAGAAGCATGCAACATATTCCAGGTAGGCTTCATCACGTTATATATTTAATTTAAGGAAAAAATTAGTCCCTTTGCCTTTCTGTCATTCTAGGTCCATCCACTAGGCCTAGGGAAGATACTTTTGTCTACAGTCGTAGATTCTATATAACACCCTTCTCCAAGCATCCTCTACCAATTTATTTGTCTTATGATTATATGATTATCTGTTGTCTCAAAAATGCTTCACTTAGTTCCTCAGGTGCAACAATCCACATTTCCTTGACTTGCTAACTTGGAAAGGTTACAATCTATCTTTCTCTGCTACTTCGATTATCCATTTATTCGTTGTGCCAAGTGAAATCCTCTTATCCTTGAAGATATGTATCCCCTCTCTTGGTATGAAAATATTAAGCTAGTTCCTTATATGCTACCCTATTTTTGTAATAATTTTCTCTTGAATCATTGAAAATTGCCAACAATTTCTTATATTTCAATTTTCTCTAATTGTACTTCCCAAGAAGCTGTTTGGTTTGCACCATGTTTTGAATTTAACAAGAATATTTGTTTACACGTTGTAACTTTACATTTATGGAAATCCTCCTCTTCCTCAACAACACCCTATGTAAAACTTGTGGAAACTCTTATTCTTTCATTCTATGTCTCATCTTCTTGGTTCAATAAGAGTTATTGATTTCCTCCATCTCCAAAATTATATGTTTGTATCCATTTGCACAAGTAAACATATTTCCAAAAATAATTTGTTTTTCATTCTACGAGATACTTTTAACATTTAAATTTTTAAAATTAAAATTAAAATTGTAGTTGGAATCCATATCCTCCATAATTCTTTTCAAAATACCCCTTTGATGTTCACACAACTGATATGCACATGACATAATAGGTTTATCATGTTCTTTCATGGTTATTTTTTTCTCCATACTTGCATTGGTGAACTTCTACATCAAGTATCTTAAACCTCTGCAATTTGAATCGTTTTCAAGCGAAATGACATTCCTTATGTCTTCTCTTATTTTTTATTCCTTTTGGCTATCTTTGACCTTTCTTCCTTCTAGGCTCTGCTATCTTCAACCTACCTCATTGATGTCCATCTCATCAAACCAAAATTTTTAATGGTTGTACCATACAATTCCCTCTTCCTATCTCTTTCCCCTTGAAGCATCCTCTTCTATTCAACTCTGAACTTCTGAATAATGTAATATGCGAGAGTTGTGTAAATTTCTAAAATATTTGATTCTTTAAAGTTCTATCATAAGAATTTGCTATCATCTAACTTGCTTCTAGGAAATATCCCATTCTATGTTTGCTACGTCTTTGAACTATTTTAATGTTCCTTCAATGAGTCTTGAAACGCTAGTATCCATTTTGTTTTCTTATAGAAAATTTGTTCCTAGAACCTTATTATTGTCTGAAAAAATAATCCCTCGTTCAATTTTTGTCAGCATCTATTCATATTTATTTAGCAAAATGGAATCTTCTATGGGTAAATTCATCACTTTAGTTTAAAATTTATACTATAGTAACAATTGGTCCAACAACTTTGATTCTTATTTAAAAATTTTGGATACTTCCTCTAACTATTGCTTCTCATCTTTAGTATTCATTTTCTCAATTTCCAACACATCTTGTTCTTTTATTTCACTTTCTTTGAGAAATGTATATTTTCCTGTCTCTGCATACACATTTGTTCTTTCTTCATCTCTTGTGCTTTCTTGGATACGTTGGACATCATCATATTCTTCTATAGAATAAATCCTTGTTCTACATCAATGTTGCCACTTCTTCAATCCATTTTACCTTTTTCATAATTGTCCTCACAAGTCATCCTTCTTCCTTCCTAGTTTGTATGAGACGTTGATGCATCCTCTTCCTCCATAATAGGTTATTCTTCTTGATTCTTCATATCCTTCTCTAACCCGATTTAAATTATTTGAGGTGAGTTCTTCTTATCATCTCCTGGTTCACTTCCTTCAAATTGATTCAATGCAAAATTCGAGAAGTCATCTGTTTTCCTTTCTTTTCCCAATTTCCAATATTTTCCAATATTTGGTAGGATCATGTTATAATGGCCACAACACCCACCAAAATTTTGAATTCATTTGAATTTTGGAGCCACCCCCCAATGGTCATATCCTCCTTCTTTTTTGTAAGTCATCAAGGTAATTTCATGCTTGGTGAAGTTTCACTAAGTGTTCATGTTTCCTCTTGAAAAAACCTAAGTGTCAATGCACTTTTCTTTCACATGCCTAGGAAAACATTCCTTCATAGTTCATTGTCAAAAAAAAGGCCTAGCAAACTTTCTAAACATAAATCAATTCACTTTCTAGATGAAACTCTACTGAACCTTTAAACACTAGTCAATCCCTCTTACTCATGGACTTGCGTTGGGTGCACTCCCTCAATCTAACATTAACGCACTTGCTAATGGAAGTTGACACTCCTTCTCACCAACATGTCCACTAGGTGTACTTTTTTTCTCCCACACTTGGTTGCATGAGCATTATCTCACGTGTAAGTCCTCCTCTATTGCACTTGGAGATTGTGATTTCCATGTTGTCGTCTCACTTCTTGAGTGTTTGTTTTTACTCCCTCTTCGGATTCCTAGGATGTTGGTATTATTATCAAATCTTAGTTGTATACATATCTTCATGTATGGTGAATCTTAATCAATTAGTGTACACTCTTGTGTTTTCCTTTCATTCCACATTTAGTTGATTTTGATCAATTCTTTGTTATTATGCGTTGCGCCAGCTCTAAACACAACAATACATAAATCCAAGTATTGGCACATTGTGCTCTTCTATTAGGTGAGCTTATAAAATCCTTGTCTCTAGAAGTTTCACCACACACCCATCACAAGACTAGCCTCTCCCCATTAGCTCATAGTGGACTTCCAGAACCTACTCTTAATCCCCTTTGTTCCTTGAGCCTACACCATGCACCCATCAATTGCAACCTCATTTTTGAGTAGCACATAGTGCACTTCTAGTGGAAAATCATGCAAAACCTTGGCCCTTGTAGATGAACCACATGTCTGACGTAGGATACATGTCTCATTTTTTGGAACACTACACACTAATTGTTCCCACACCTCTAACCTCTACATCTAAACCTCGTGCCCTGCACCACGGCTAGTCTCTCTCCCAACACAAGCACATTATGCACCTTTAGTGACATGTTTGAGAAGCCTTGCTTCTTTATGGTGCAATTATTCCTAAAGCCAAGGTTGTCCCCTCACAATTGACTTTTTGCATAAGTGAAGAAGGTAGAGTAGGCGTTTTTGGGAGATTGAATATGTGCTTTTGCATGACTGGATTTTAGTTTCTAAGTACTTTAGATATGGAGCTTATCAGTTTATCATCTTCTACCAACACCATGCACCCAGTTACACACAGAGGACCAAAAGGAGGCCATTGAAATAAGTATTGAAGGTGTTGTGGACATTCTAAAAACCTATGTACCAATCTTAGCAAATACATGATGCTTCAAAAGGAATTCCATAACCTTAACATCGAAGATGATATTTAAAGACTTCATCCAGAAGGAGTTCCCAAAAGATCTAGATGATAGGGAATTTTATATTAATGTTAAAAGGTCCATATTTTACACGATTCCTAGTTGGTATCCTATTTTACACTATGTAGAGGCAATCAAGTGCATATTGTAGCAGATTGATCCTAAAAGTATGGTCCTCGAAAGTGTGAATCGAAAAGAGCTCGTCACATATAAGATTGATGATATTCATTCATAATACAAGCTTTCGAAGCTAGAGGAATATTTGAATTTGAAATTATGTGTTTTTTTCTCTCTTCAGTATTCCACAAAGTACATTTTCAGGACATGGTGGCAAGAGCCAAGCAAGTTTCATTAGAATCCTTTAATGATTTATGGAACTAAGTAATTGAAGAAAGTATATCAATATTTCATGGCTATGTGTTGTAGGTTGTAGGGACATGAAAATGCATAATTATTTCAAGAAAGATGGGTCTATATGGTCTACCCATGTGCTACTAAGGGAAATATTTTCAATTGGTCCATCCTTATAGCCCAACAATTACAGTAGAATGCTACAAGGGAGAAAAATATCTCACAAGGTGAGAAACATGAATTTTACATGCCAGCGTACTTGTTAAATGGGATCTGTGCCAAGATTGAATTCCCGAGTCTAGAATGGAAGTGTACCAAAGAGAAACCTCCTGTCAATGTATACTACAAGATATTGTCAGAGGTTAGCTACAATCAGTTGTATCTAAAAATAATGGAGCAATTCATTTCCATGTTATATCAGATGATATTTGCAGTTGAGGCACCTTGCATGCTTAATAATGCCCTTCTAACACAATACACGTGACATATACATATTAAGAAGGGACCCGAGAGGGAATGGACACTCAGGATAATGCTAAGATCAAGAGGAAGCACGAACAAAACATAGTTACCAATCAAACGAAAAAATCAACTAGTATCCATTTTTTTGAGGTAGCAAAAAATCACTCGATTTTGAAAAATGGTGATTCGGAATACACCCTTTTTTTGGAGCATATTTTTGGTGCTTTAAATTGTTTTATGTATTAGGTGTGAACATTTTTTTCTAAATGTTAGTGATCTTCATGCTGATTTTGAAAATTGTTGATGCAATGTCAACAAATTTTTTTAGAGGGCTTATTTTTAACACTTTAAATTTTTTTATGTATCAAGTGTGAACATTATTTTCTTTTGTTAGTGATCTTCATCTATATTTTGAAACGTGTTGATGAGCATCAACCCTTTTTGTTTAGAGGGCTTATTTTTTACACTTTAAATTTTCTAATGTATTAAGTGTGCATATTTTTTTTTAATGTTGGTGATTTTCCTGTTGGTAATAAAACATAAAAAAATAATAGAAAAACATGAAAAAAAAATCAAATACAAAATATATATATATAAAGAATAAAGTGATAAAAATGTAAAAAATTAAAAAAATCAACCTGGAAAAATAAAAAATTTTGAATAAAAAATTAAGGAAAAATAAAAAATATCGAAAAATAAATTAAAAATATTTTTAAGTTAAAAATAAAAAATAAAAAACAAAAGAATCATTAAAAAATATAACTACCAAAAAAAAACTACAATTAAAATAAAAATTAAAATCAATTAAAAAAATCAAAAATTATTTTGAATTAAATAATTTAAATAAAAAAAATTAAAAATCAAATAAAATAAAAATTTAGGATATTTTTTAAAATTAAAATTATAAAAATCTATTAAAAGTAAAACATTAAATTGAAAAAAAATTAAAAACTAAAAATTAAAAAATATTAACAAAAAATTAAAGATTATCATACTATTTCAAAGCCTTTATTTTTGGTTTCAATCTTTCCAACTCCATTTCAGTGTCACCACTGTGTTCAAGAGAAGTCATTCAGTCAATATCTTCTACAATATTCTTAACCCTTCATTTCATGTCTACCTTTCCTAATCCAGTTCCATATCAACATCATTCTGATAATTTTGTCTCAAATCATGATAATCGTTTCATGTCGTTGATCATGTGGGATGCATCAAGGACCTCTTGGGATGAGTCACTTCCTATTGACATCAACTCATTATCAAGGAAGTTGACTTAGAAAGAATCATTCGATACATTGGTGCTTGTATACATCAATGGGAAGCTTCCTCACTCTCGCTGATAGGTTTTCATCATTTTCCTTCGGCTAAAAGGTTCTCTGCGATGTTCGAAACCAACTCGTTTATTCACACCATATAGATTATACTAGAGTACCTTCAAACGCATTAACATCATCGGTGGTTTCTCTCGCATTTGTTAATGGATTACATCATTTTAGGTAATCAGAGGATGTCTATCATTTTTGACCTCAGCTCATCGATTCACATGGTTAGAATCATACATTGGTTGGACATGTGAATGACATAGAAGATCCCAGATCTAGTTTCATCCATCCATGTTACGATTTCATGAGTAATACAAGATCACAATGTATGATAGTTATGATCATACAGACCATCATCTAGTAATCGGTCCACCACCAATCATCTGTGGACATGTCTTTTCACCAATGTACATGTAATGTTACCTTATGTGTCAAGTATGGGTATTCCTACCTCACGAGAGATGTCATTATGTAAATATGTTATCATAGATGATGATCTTGCCGGTTGCTCTTGATCCTAACTTGTCACAAGGTAAAGTACTTTAGTAATTCGTTTCCATTTTTGACTTTCTCTTTAGGGGGGAATCTATTATAGGCGTTTTTGTTACATATGGTCAATAGGCCATCAAACATGATCATTCACATCCTTTGAACACTTTTTCATCCTCTCTACACAAAATCCCTAAGTGTACCTCTCTCATATCCCTAAGTTTCTTCCTGATACTGCCTCATTTCAACTAATTTTAGGCCCACTGCACCATTGCCCCTCATTGGCCAACATTGACTACATGGTTTTCCTACTCTAAGCCTTTGTTGATCACCTACAAGTTTCCCAATGTTGGGGGTGCACTAATTCTAGAAATTGAGGAAAATAAAAAGAATCTCGAAGCTTCCTCTTCCAAAACCTTCCAACATTTGTTATAACTATTTACCTTGGATAAAAGTCTTGAATCCTATCCTATCTTACCTTGGATTTTTAATCCCTTATCACTTGAGCTCATCCTCCCATTAAGAGTGGATCTCAAGCCCATAAGGGTAAATGGATAAGAACTCATGAACTACCTCTCCTTCCTATATATTTACCTGATTTGACAAGCACCTGGTTGGTTGTTGGATTTTGGAGAGTGATTCTACCTTGATGTTGCTGATGTGAAAGATATCATTCCATGCATTATTGTAATTAGAGGTACAATTTTTGGTAAGGAAAGGACAAGTTACCTTGGAGGAGTTATGCTACAAGATAAACACTAATTTCTGGTTGTAACGCATTCCATTCCTATTAATGAATTTTTTTTTTTTTTTCCTATATATGATGTTATGATTTCATGTATTAATATACCATGTTTATTTATTGAATAAAGTTATTAGATGATGCTACATAGATCCTATAGATCGTTGGCTCATGTTGTCTCATTATACAGGTTCTAATTATAGCGGTCAAAGCTAGGATTGGAGCATACAACCCAAGCCTGGAGGAGAGAAGCATACAACATATTCCAGGTAGGCTTCATCATGCTATCTATTTAATTTATGGAAAACATTAGTCCCTTTGTCTTTTTATCATTATAGGTCCATCCACCAGGCCTAGGGAATATACTTTTGTTTGCAATTGTAGATTCCATATAATACCCTTCTCCAAGCATCCTCTATCAATTTATTTGTCTTGTGATTATACCATTATCTGATGTATCCAAAAGGCTTCCTTTAGTTCCTCACGTGCAACAATCCACATTTCCTTCACTTGCTGACTTGTAAAGGTTACAGTCTATATTTCTCTACTACTTCCAAATAAATTATCCATCTATTCATTGCGCGAAGTGAAATCCTCTTATCCTTGAAGACATGTATCCCCTCTCTTGGTATGTAAATATAAAGCTAGTTCCTTGGATGCTACCCTATTGTTGTAATAATTTTCTCTTGAATCATTGAATCTTTCCAACAATTTATTATATTTCAGTTGTCTCTAATTGTACTTCTAATGAAGTTGTTTGGTCTACACCTTGTTTTGAATTTAACAACAAGATTTGTTTATAGGTTGCAACTTTAGATTTACAGAAATCCTCCTCTTCCTCAACAAAACCCTATGTAAAAGTTGTAGAAACTCTTATTCTTTCATTCTAAGTCTCATATTCTTGGTTCAATAAGAGTTATTGATTGCTTCCATCTCCAAAATTATATGTTTGTCTCCATCTGCAAAAGTAAACATATTTCAAAAAATATTTTGTTTTTCATTCTACGAGATACTTTTAACATTTAAATTTTTAAAATTCAAATTCAAATTGTAGTTGGAATCCATGTCCTCCATAATTCTTTTCAAAATACTCCTTTGATGTTCACACAACTGATATGCACATGACACAATAGGTTTATCATTTTCTTTCATGGTTATTTTTTTCTCCATACTTGCATTGGTGTACTTCTACATCAAGTATCTCAGACCTCTACAATTTGAATTTTTTTCAAGCCAAATGTTATTCCTTATGTCTTCTATTCTTTTCTATTCCTTTTAGCTATCTGTGACCTTTCTTCCTTCTAGGCTCTGCTATCCTCAACCTACCTCATTGATGTCCATCTTGTCAAACCAAAAATTTTAATGGTTGTACCATACAATCCCCTCTCCATATCTCTTGTCCCCTTGAAGCATCCTCTTCTATTCAACTCTCAACTTCCCAATAATGTAATATGCGAGAGCTATGAAAATTTCTAAAATATTTGGTTCTTTAAAAATTCTATCATAAGAATCTAGCTATCATCTAACTTGCTTCTAGGAAATATCCCATTCTATGTTTGCCTCATATTTGCACTATTTTAATGTTCCCTCAAGGAGTTCTAAAACTCTAGTATCCATCTTGTTTTCTTATAGAAAATTCATTCCTAGAACCTTATTATTGTCTTAAAAAACAATCCCTCGTTCACTTTTTGTCAACATATATTTGTATTTATTTAGCAAAATGGAACCTTTTATAGGTAAATTCATCACTTTCGTTTAAACTTTAGACTGTAGTAACAATTCTTCCAACAACTTTGGTTCTTATTTAAAACATTTGGACACTTCCCCTCACTATTGCTTCTCATCTTTCGTATTCATTTTATCAATTTCCAACACATATTGTTCTTTTATTTCATTATCTTTGATAAATGTATATTTTCCTGTCTCCGCATACACATTAGCTCTTTCTTCATCTCTTGTACCTTCTTAGATATGTTGGACATCATAATCATTGTTCTATATAATAAATCCTTTTTTCTGCATCAATCTTGCCACTTCTTTAATCCATTTTACCTTTTTCATAATTGTCCTCACAAATCATCCTTCTTCCTTCCTAGTTTTTACGAGACATTGATTCCTCATCTTCCTCCATAATAGGTTATTGTTCTTGGTTCTCCATATGCTTCTCTAACCTGGTTTAAATTATTTGAGGTGATTTCTTCTTATCATATCCTGTTTCACTTCCTTCAAATTGATTTAATGAAAAATTCCAGAAAACATGTGTTTTCCTTTCTCTTCCCAATTTCCAATATTTTCCAATATTTGGTAGGATCATGTTATAACTACCACAAAACCCTCCAAAATTTTGAATTCATTTGAATTTTTGAGCCACCCCACCAATGGTTATATCCTCCTTTTTTTGTAAGTCATCAAGATCATTTTACGCTTGGTCAAGTTTCACTAATTGTTGATGTTTCCTCTTGAAAAGACCTTAGTGTCAATGGACTTTTCTTTCACATGCCTAGGGAAACTTTCCTTCATAGTGGACTATCAAAGCACAAGCCCAATGCACTTTCTAAAGATAGACCACTGAAATTTCTAGAAATAGATCCATTGAACCTTTAAACACTAGTCAATCCATCATACCCCTGGACATGCGTTGTGTGCAGTCCCTCAATCTAGCATCAGTGCACTTTCTAGTGGCACTAAACATTCCTTCTCACCAACATCTCCCCTAGGTTCACTTCTCGCCTCTCACCCTTGGTTGCATGAGAGTTATCTCATGGGTAATTCCTCCTATGTCGCACTTGGAGGTTGTGATTTTTATGTTGTCATTTCAATTCTTGAGTGTTGGTTCTTAGTTCCTCTTCACATTCCTAGGATGTTGAGATTCTTTTCATATGATAGTTGTATACATATGTGCATGTATGACAAAACTTAATCCATTATTATACTCTTGTTACTTTATTTCACTCCACACCTATTTGTCTTTTATTAATTCTTTGTTATTATGCCTTGCACTAGCTCTAAACACATGAATCCATATATGAGAGTGTTGGCACATTGTGCTCTTTTAGCAAGTGAACTTATCAAACCGTTGTATACAGAATTTTCATAATGCATCCATCACAACACTATCCTCTCCTCACTTGCTCATAGTTGTCTTCCATAACCGATTCCTAATTCCCCTTTCTCCTTGAACCTATAACATGTGCCCATCAATTTCAATGTCACTTTTGAGTAGCGCATAGTGCACTTCCAGTGGAGAAATCCCCAACTACAAATAACTTCAAAATCCTTATTTTAGATATTTTGAACCTCATCTTTAGAGAGAAATTTCTAATTTAAATTGGTAACAATTGCTATAAATTTTGAATTTAAATTTCTTGAAAATATCATACTTTAGTAATAAATTAAAGTTTGTAAAAATTAATTTTTTTAAGTTATATTAAATCTAAATTAATTATAAAAAAATCCGACTTAATTTTTTTTTAAATTCAACAATAGATTGAATTTTATAAGCCAATATAGAGTTGGTTAAATTGTATTTTTGAATAATTTATTACTATTATTATTTTATATTAAAAATTGAATGAGTTACACATTTTCGTCTTATTAAGAACTAACTAAATTATTTTACGTTTAATTATTTTTTCCTTGTGAGTTTTGAAATGTTTTACTAATTAAGTTAGAATGAATATGAATGAACTATCTAAGAAGTAGGAAAATATTTATCGTAATTTTACAATCATAGTTTCAACCATATTAAAATTAAAATTTTATGAAAACATCTTTGCATTATTTTTTAAAGTGAGTCCTTTTGCATGCAATTTCATATATAAAAGTTTGATATAAGCTCACCCATGCATAATCTATAATAAATATTATTTCATAAAAAAAACATCATGATGATAACCATCTAACAAAGATAAAAAACATCAAAGATACACATTCAAATTCACTACCATTATCTAATTATATACAACTCTAACACATTTAAACATCATTAGCTAGCATACAAATCTAATAATCTAATGGGGCATCATCATTGTGATCACATCTAAAAAAACACAAACATTGTAATCTAACATCATCACCACACACATCCTCAAATTAATATATATCTCATGTTTAATAACTGCTACCACATACACATCTCTAATATGCAAGCACATTAAATGAACATATCTAACATGACCTAACAATATACACATCAACACCAACATATAAATTAAGTACATAAACATGAACAGAAAAAATTCAATATATATATATATATAGACACACAGACAAGTCAAATAACTGCAATCAAATCTCTGATACAACATTCATAGTAGTGCGATCCTGGTTTGTAGCAGAAGATGAAGGATGGTCAAATACTACCTTAACTTTTTTAAAACTCTGAGGTGGAGAAAGAGGTGGCTAGTCTACACCAGAAAAAAATGGATGGTCAACTACCACCTAAACTTGTGTCAAACTATAAGGTGGAGGAGGAGGTGGCTAACATGTTATGATATGAGAAACATAACACACAAGTAATGGTTGTGGCATCTCATCCTCATGCAAATGAGGTGTAGTGCCAAAAGGATCACTGACACCCTGATCATGATCTGATGCGGTACTACTAAAAAAAGCCTCAAGATCACCACCCTCATCATCATGATCATATTCACCACCATCAACATCCTGATTGCCACCCTCATCTGAAGTATATTCTGTTGCATTCCTTGGATCTTTCATTGCTTCCAGTACCCTACTAGCTCTGATGATATGATGCATAATAGACATGATCTTGTGTGGATAGTCCCTATAGAGGTCCACAAACCTAGTATCTGCACTGATGTATCGATCCATCACAGGGAGGACTCCCTCCTCAACCAAAACAATATCCAGTATGTCATACTAGTCCATCAAAAATCTCAAACTAGCCCTACAGGCCTGGATGCCCATGCCCCCTAAGGATGTGCCTCACCCTCATGGGCCTCTCCCATCTCCTCATTTCCTCCATCTAGTGCAGGAGGAGCCATGTCCCCATGGAAGTCGATGTGTACAAAATAGATAGTACACAACAATAATTAGGAATTTCATTAAAGAATTTAACAAAACATTTTAGAGAACATGCTAGAATATATTTTCTTATAATTAATTAAAACAATAAAATGAAACTAGATTAATTTAAAAAAACACTAATATTACCTTCTATCATTTGGAGACTCAGTAGATGTGAAGAGGATGTTGGGAGACTATCTCCAATCAATCCCCAAGTATGAAAATGGAAACAAGATAAAAACATGGTTAAACTCACTGAACACTAGTGCGAGTGCCTAGGTGGAAATCTTGGCCGGATACTTTGGCAGACCCCAGTGGGCGTCATCGAGTCCCACATGCACATCCATACCTCAGTCATTGGCCCGAGAGGGTGACCATGAAATGTAAGCCTCGTCTCTAGAAACCTCTCAAAATATAAAAATTAAATCTCTCAAGTGAAATGGAAGCTCACCCTGCCATTTATCGTCGCATTACATCTATTTATAGCCATACAAAATTTCCTCAAAAAAATGGTAAACCATCTGATACATCCTGGTGCATGAATCAAAGAGTCGACATAACACAAAATATGGAAGCTAATGTGTCCCCCATCATTACTAAAGTGTGAAATGATGGTTGTTAATAACAAGAGGCACCTAACCTCTTATGCAACAAAAGAATAAATTGGTAGTTGTAAACCACGCACTTGTAAATCTGCAGGATTTACAACATGAGCCCCAACATATACCTGAGAGTAAGCAAGATGACCCTTTGTTGCAACCCCATGGGGCACATTAGGGAATTGGGGAAAATCCTTCCCTCTCCTCGATAGGCCAGTGATAAATTATATGGTGTCCTTAGAGGGCTTATGCCACACCTTAAGACCAACATCGAAACCCTACACCTAGACACTCCACCAACAGATAAAATTCTCCAATAAGACAAAGTCTTTCTTCAGCAATGTAGCCTTCTCATAGTACTTGAGGACGGCTACATTCCTTAAGGGAGCTCAGATCACTGTGCTAATAGGGTGAGGGTATAAACCCCCCTCCCTTTCTGCAGTCTCCAATGGTCAGACCATATTGTATTGGTTTTCCATTTTCTCCTCCTCCTGCTACTTCTCCCTCTCTTGATGTCTCTATTACATGATTGACGTATAAACTACATCGACCTTATACATAAAATACATTTCTATTTTATTAAATGAAAAAATTATTTATAAATATAGAAACCTAACCTAAAATTAAAAGAAAAAATCCCATGTGCATCTAAAAATAGTAATGTTGCATATCCAGTGCACTATCACCACAACTACGTTGACATCAATGTGAACATATGTATGACGAACCATTGTTGGTTCACATATTTAGATTTTTATCATGGTGCATCTCACTTATGGGTCTGTGCACATGTATAATCTTTTCACACAAGAGAAGAACATTCATGTTATCGAACACATCAAGTTATACATTTTACATATTTATCAGTGTGTTTTCATTTATAAAATACACCGTAACAATAACGGTGCATTATGTTCATGCGTTAAACTACAGTGCACCGTGTAACTTTAGAGGGTGCACCTTATCAGTGTGAGTCAAAGATATCGAGTACAAAGGTTTATTTTTTTCAAAAAAAAAGCTAATTTGGAATTCTAATATGCTAGAAAATTAAGTTAGAGAGCAACATAGATGTTACCTAGACATTTTCCTGTCGGGGAGGCATTGTTGACATGTAATTGACAAAAGCAAATTTCACCACTGTTTGAGAAAATTGGAAAGCCACATACTGAGCATGGTACAAAAATATGGTGAACAAGAGAAGAATTGATGTTAGGGCACTTGCATGAGACAAGAGTGGCACATGTGCTTCAAAACTCTCCAACATTGTTGATGGTAAAAATGAAGTTTAAGGTTTGAAGTTTTCTTATTTAGCATTCCTTTGATTTGTTATTATAACTGCATTGGTGCATCACGCATCCAAGAGCATTGTTTTTTCTAATTTAAAAACCTATAGCGATATTTTTGTTAAGATTCATCAGGGAGTTCTAATATAGATACCACACCAAAGTTTTGTTGGACTATATCACCACTTTTTTTTAAAATTTAAAAGCACCTAGTGGTGCTCTATAGGAGATACCTTGAGACATTTGAATATGTTAAGAAGACCCATGCTTTATTAGAATATCACACTACACTTTCTTTTTTAATTTAAAAACTATAACAGTGATCCTTCCAGATATGTACTAAGGCATTTTACTACAAAAAGGCATTGGTGTTGTGGGTGCATATAGCAACAACAATTTTTAAAAGTTAACATTCTTCTATTGGTAGCGGAGGATTTTGTTTTTTTAGCACACCGTGTTTTTTTATTTTATAAAAATAAATGTTCCACGGTTAACAATGTTCTATTTGACGTTGTTACTTGTATATTGTAGAGGCAGCCCAAAAAAATACATGAGCTTAAATTTGTATTTACTTTTTTTTAAGTTGCTCTAAACACCATGATATTGTGTATCAAATAAATTTTATTATATCAACATATTTTATTTTGTTATAATTAAACGATATTAAAAAAAAGATTAAAATTAAAATTCCATTATCATATATATTATATCATAGTGGAATTAATATTTTATTATATTAAAATGGAATTAATATTTTATTATATTAAAATTAATATTAACATAATTTAAAATGAATAAATTCGGTTGTTTTTTAAATTTATTTTTCAATACTTAAATAGAACTTTACCTCAACTATTATTTTTAATTAGTTTGATAATTTTTAATGAAAAGGTTTTATAGTTAAAATTTAAATTATCGATTATGATAAAAAAATTAGCCTTTTTAACAATAAATTTTATTCTGAAAATTATGTTATTTATGGAATAGTGTAATGAAGCTTTTGCTAGTTTGTAAAAATGTAACCATGATTTAGTTTATTATTTTTTAAAATATATTTCTAAATGCACAATAAACTAAACACCTTTAAATATTTTAATTTTAAAAATTACCTCACTCTTAATCTAAAAAAATATCAACCCGAAATAATTCCCCAAAAATAGAAAAAATGGGACCTAGCCGACCATTAATTTGACTACAATGTCATTGTGTTGAACTTTTCCGTTTAACCGACTTCCAGAACGAAACAAACTCTCATTATTTAAGGAAGTCTCATCGTGCAAAGAAAGAAACATTTCATACTAACGAATTTTCGTAGAATGTGAGATTCGATTGGTGGTTGAAGCATCTCGGTGCGTCAGAACTATATACGTCATTTAAGTGCTTACGAGATTGCGAGAATAGAAAGGATTGTGACGGCTGAAATAGGTGTATTGTTCAGGTTTCCATGATGGAGGCTACCAACGGCTCTCGCAATGATTCACGAGGCTCGCAGAGTTTAGGGTTCGCTACTACTAATAATTCTTGTGATGTTACTCCTTACAATGCTAGCAAGAACTTGAAGGAAACTCGCTCTGCACCATTATTGGATTGTACTCAGACTACAAAGCTGATGGATTCTACTCGTTCAAAGCCGAAAGCCCTCGCCCACAAGCTGAAAGCCTCTAAATCATATCTCAAGTCTCTTTTCTCTAAGGCCTCCAATGCGAAAGTCGCTAACGAACATTATTCTCAGATTAATCTTTGCACCGAAAGGGACAGATATGAGGGCGAAGATGTAGCAGGGGCCTGTAGAAGTAACCACAGAAAAAACTCAAATGCTACTCATAGTAAGTCCTCCTCTGCGAACTTCAGTTTTATGAAGGGATCACTATTGATACCAAAACACAATTCAAAACCATTCAAATCAAACCGCGCATCAGCTAATCAGTTCGAAAGAAGAATGATCAGTTCGAATTCGGAGCAGGATAATGGCATCGAAGCAGCGATTGCTCACTGCAGGCAATCTCTTTCCGGACTATGATCGATTGTAACCATATTTAATGATGCAAAACTGGAAGTTCATATTTCTCACTTCTATGTAGAAAAAGATATCCAATGCTGGAGCTTTTCATGTTATTCTCATGAAGTTCTCCTGTCTTGCATAAGGGAAAAAAATAATTACCCTAGGAACTGTTTTTATGTATTTCAAGATACTTTATATTCTGTTGGAAGCTATTATTTATTAATGAAGAAGCAGTACATGCTTTCATCGTACTTACCAAATTAAATTTGAATTTGAATTCAATTAAATACATGAAAATTTATAAAAGAATTTGGAGAATATACATATTGACAGATTCTAATTTACTTCAATATAATAAGGAATAGTGTTGAAGATTAATAGACTTATCTTTTCATGAATCACAAAAACTAAACTCTTTTAATTGAATTCCACATCAATGATCTTCATTTTGCAGTAGCTTATAACCCTTGTAAACTATGGTAAACTATCATCTAACCCGTTCTTTTCTCTAATCCAAAAGAATTTTGGAATTCTGTCAGTTCACTGGTGTATTGAATTTTTGTCGACATAGACGAGAGTGCAGTAGTTGTACTTCAGTTAAAGCATGTGTTATTGTTAATTTCAAAAGTTTATTTTGGAAAATAATGTAAGAGACATATTACCCATTTGCACGTCTGTTTTGACAATTTGCAAAGAGACAACCTCCAAGGTCACGTATTCCATGGTCAATGAAAGACTCACTCGGTGAGGTATTGCCAGCTATAAGGCTTCTCATATCTTATTCCCCGGTCAAGGCTTCTCTTATGTTATTCCCTGGTCAAGGTTCTGCTAACAGATTACAGAAATGTCGATTGGAAGCCTTTCATTGTCGCAGCCCCGGTAGATGAATTGCAGAGGAAAGGGCTCCGCTAGGGTGCGTAATTGGTCAAATATACAGTTCAAGCCACCTCCCAAAAGAAGATATGCTCGGAAAGCCACTTCCCAAAAGAAATGCAAGATAAATTTCTGATCGCTCAAAATGAAGAGACAATGGACGTAGAAAATGGCGTTTTCGTCTCGTCTCTTTTTTAATGCATTTTTCACCAAAAATGGTGTCTACCGTCCCGTTTCTGGTAACATAGGTGTCAACCCTTTGAACGGATCCAACCATAGGAAGAAGCAAGATAATATTGTCAAATTACTACACGGATCACAGGGTAATCAATACCGTCAACTCAGGAAGTTTTCCTCTTATACGCACAATCCCTCTCGCTCTGTCTCTAACCAAAAGATAAAGAAGTAGAGAATTCAAAGAAAGTCTCATACACACAAAGGGATCAATGACATAAGTGATTACATAATATTCCTATATATTTATTTTGCAAACTTTTAATCCATTTGAAATCCACCACTCCCTCTCCTCTTTCTCATTAATACCATCCAAATTATATATGCATTGCTTCACTTCTTCATATCCATGAGAAGAGGGCCGAATAAGCCCATTTTAGCTCAAGAATGAATTACCAAGATTCCTCAATCCAAGTTTAACAATTTCCCAATACTAAAAGGATTGCATGGAATTCATCAATATTAATGATAATGTTAATCTTAATCTACATACCAAAAAAATCAAAATATTGAGGAATCAACTCCTCTCGTAAAAGGTTTTGAGCTTCATGAGTCTTAGACTGTTGATGTCCTCCTAGATCTAAAATCTTATTTTGTAGCTTGCCACATATTATATGGTCATTACTTCCTGCAATCAACTAGTTTCCTCTGTGCAATCTCTTTGCTCCAACATTTGTCACTAATCATCTGCCCATAATTGTAGTGATTTTTGTTTCTCATCCATTTGGGAATATTTGTCCCCTATATTGCTCCTCTCACTTCTTTCTTTTGATTGTTTCTCCTTTGAATTGGACATATCACTACTCCTGCTTCTACCATTATCTAATATTTCCAAAATGCTTCCTTTAGTTCCTCAGGTGAAACAATCCACATTTCCTTGACTTGCTAACTTGTAAAGGTTACAGTCTATAATTTCTCTGCTACTTCCATTATCCATCTATTCATTGTGCCAAGTGAAATCCTGTCATAGTTGAAGACACTTATCCCCTCTCTTGGTATGAAAATATAAATCCAATTCCTTATATGCTACCTTATTGTTGCAATAATTTTCTCTTGAATCATTGAAACTTTCCAATAGTTTTTTATATTTGGGTTGTCTCCAATTTCACTTTCCCAAAAATTTCTTAGGTCTTCACTTTGTCTTAAAGTTAACAACAAGATGTGTTTACATGTTGCAACTTTACATTTATGGAAATCCTCCTCTTCCACAACAACAACCTACGTAAGAGTTGTAGAAATTCTTATTCTTTCATTCCAAGTAGACTCATCTTCTTGGTTCAATAAGAGCTATTGATTGCTTCCATCTCCAAACTTCTATGTTTGTCTCAATTGTCAAAAGTAAACATATTCACAAAAATATTTGTTTTTCATTTTACGAGATACTTTTAAAATTTAAATTCAAATTGTAGTTGGAATCCATCTCCTCCATAATTATTATCAAAATATCCCTTTGATGTTCACAAAACTAATATGTGCATGACACAATAGGTTTATCATGTTGTTTTGTGGTTATTATTTTCTCCATACTTGGCTTGGTGCACTTCTACATCAAGAATCTTAGAACTCTTCAATTTGAATCGTTTTCAAGCCAAATGACATTCCTCATGTTTTCTCATCTTTTTTATTCCTTCTACCTATCTTTGACCTTGATTCCTTGTAGGATCTGCTATCTTCAACCCATCTCATTGATGCTTGTCAACTTGTAAAATTTTCTCCATCTCATTAAACAAAAACTTCTAGTGGTTGTTCCATACAATTCCCTCCTCATATTTCTTGTGCCCTTGAAGCATCCTCTTCCATTCAACTCTCGACTTCCAAATATTGTAATAAGTGAGAGTTGTGCAAATTTCCAAAATATTTGATTCTATAAAAATTCCATCATAAGAATCTACCTATAATCTAACCTTCTTCAAAGAAATATCCCATTCCGTGTTTGCTACATCTTTGCACTGATTTAATGTTCCCTCAACTAGTTATGAAACTCTAGTATCCATTTTGTTTTCTTATATAAATTATTTTACTACAACTTTACTATTGTCTTAAAAAACAATTCCTCATTCACTTTTTGTCATCATATGTTCATATTTATTTAGAAACATGGAATATTCTATAGGTATGTTCATCACTTCAGTTTTAACTTTAGACTATAGTAACAATTATTCCATAAATTGTGGTTCTTCATCAAAAAATTTGGACGCTGCCTGTGATTATTTCTTCTCATCTTTAGTCTTCATTTTCTCAATTTCCAATACATCTTGTTCTTTTATTTCACTATCTTTGACAAATGTATATTTTCTTATCTCGACATACACATTGGTTACTTCTTCATATGATCTAGCTTCCAAGATATGTTAAACACCATCATCATTGTTCCATAGAACAACTCCGTATTCTAAATCAATATTGTCACTACTTCAATCCATTTTACCTTTTTCATAATTTTCCTCACAAGTCATCCTTCTTCCTTCCTCGGTTGTACGAGACACTGATGCCTCTTGTTCCTCCATAAGATGTTCTTGTCCTTGATTCTTCATATGGTTCTCTAACCTAGTTTAAATTCCTTGAGATGAGTTCTTCTTATCATCTCCTCTTTTGTTACCTTCACATTGATTCAATGCACAATTCTAGAAAACATGTTTTTTCCTTTCTCTTCCCAATTTCCAAATTTTTCCAATATTTGGTAGGATCCTATTATAATTGCTACAACACCCACCAATATTTTGGAGCCACCCCTCTAATGCTCATATCCTCCTTCTTTTTGTAAGTCATCAGGGTCATTTCATGCTTGGTCAAGTTTCACTAAGTGTTCATGTTTCCTCTTGAAAAAACATAAGTGTCAATGCACTTTCCTTTCACAGGCCTAGTGAAACTTTCCTTCATAGTGGATTTTCAAAACAAAGGCCTAACACTTTTTTTAAACATAGACTAGTTCACTTTCTAAAAGAAACTCTAGTGAACCTTTAAACACTGGTCAATTTACATCTTACTCCTTGATATGCATTGGGTGCACTCCCCCAATCTAGCATTAACACTTTATAATGGCAGTCGACACTCCTCACCAAGATCTTCACTAGGTGCACATTCTGCCTCTCACCCTTGGTTGCATGAGTGTTAGCTAATGGGTAGGTCCTCCTCTATCGCACTTGGAGATTGTGATTTCTATGATATCGTTTCAGTTCTTGAGTGTTGGTTTTTACCACCTCTTCGTATTCCTATGATGTTGCTATTCTTTTCATATGTTAGATGCATACATATGTTCATGTATGGCGAAACTTAATCCATTACTGTACATTCTTATGCTTTCCTTTCATTCCATATTTAGTTGATTTTGATCAATTCGTTATTATTCCTTGCACCAGCTCTAAATTTAAGAATCCATCAATCCAAGTATTGTCACATTGTTCTCTTTGGGTAGGTGATCTTATCAAACTGTTGTCTCCAGAAGTTGCACCATGCACCCATCACAAGACTAGCCTCTCCTCATTGACTCATAGTGGACTTCTAGAACCTAGTCCTAATCCCCTTTGCTCCTTGAGCCTACACCATGTGTGCATCAATTGTAACCTCACTTTTTAGTAGTGCATGATGCACTTCCAGTGGAAAATAATGCAAACCCTTGGCCCTTACAGATGCACCACATGCCCAACCTAGGAAACCTGTCTCATTGTTTGGCGCATTGAACACTACTATTTCCCATACCTCTAATCTCTAGATCTAAACCTTGCGCCTTGCACCACAACTAGTCTCTCTCCCAACACAAGTGCATTGTGCACCTTTAGTGGCCAGTTTAAGAATCCTTGCTTCTATCTTGTGCACTTATGCCTAAATCCATGATTGTACCCTCACAATTTATATTTTTTATAAGTGAAGAAGGTAGATTAGGTGTTTTTGAGAGATTGACTATGTGCTTTTTCCATGAGTGAATTTTATTTTCTAGGTACCTTAGATATGGAGCCTACCAATAGATCATCTTCTACCAACACCATGCCTCCAATTGCACACAAAGGACCAAAAAGAGGCCACTGAAAGAAGTATTGAAGGTGTTGTGGACAACCTAAGAATCAAAGTACCAATCTTATCAGATACATGATGCTTCAAAAGATAGTCCACAACCTTAACATGGAAGATGATATTTAAAGACTTCATCCAGAAGGAGTTCCCAGAAGAAGTAGAGTATAGGGAAGTTTATATTAATGTTAAAAGGTCCATATTTTACAAGATTACTAGGCAGCATCCTATTTTATGCTATGCAGAGGAAATCATGTGGATATTGCAGCATATTGATCCTAAAAGTATGGTCCTCAAAAGTGTGAATTGAAAAGAGCTCGTCACATACAAGATTGATGATATTCATTCATATTACAAGATTTAGAAGCTAAAGGAATATTTCAATTTGAAATTCTATGTTTGTTTCTCCATTTAATATTCCATAGAGGACATTTTCATGACATGGTGGCAAGAGCTGAGAAAGTTTCAGTAGAAACCTTACATGATTTACAAAACTATGTAATTAAGAAAGTATATCAATATTTCATGGCTATGTGTTTTAGGTTGTAGGGGCATGAAAATGCAGAATTATTTCAAGAAAGATGGTTCTATATGGTCTACCCATGTGCTACTAAGGGAAATATTTCCAGTTGGCCTAACCTTATAGCCCAACAATTGTAGTAGAATTCTGCAAAGGATCAAAATGTCTCACAAGGTGAGAAACATGAGTTTTACATGTCAGCCTACTTGTTAAATGGGATTTGTGCCACGATTGAATTCCCTAGTCTAGAATGGAAGTGTACCAAAGAGAAACCTCCTGTCAATGTACACTGGAATATATTTTCTGAGGTTAGCTAGAAGGGGTTGTATCTTAAAGTAACGGAGCAATTAATTTTCATGTTATGTTAGATGATATTTGTAGTTGAGGCACTTTTCATGATTAATAATTCCCTTCTAACACAATACATGTGTCATATATGCATCAAGAAGGGACTCAAGAGGGAAACGACACTCATGATAATGTTGAGATCAATAGGAGGTAGGAACAAGATGTTGATATCGATAGGAGTAAGAAGTTTAACGTTGATCTGAAAATTGAGGGGGAGATTGAGGCTGAAAGCAAAAGAAAAGAACTCTAAGAGGCTAGGAAAAAGAGACAAGAGGAAGAGTGTAGAGAAAAAGAAGAGTAGGATAAGAAGAAACAAGAGGATATCCAAAAGACAAAAGAAGAACAAAACAAAGGAAAAGATGAGGATGACTGGAAAAGATAACAAGATGAAGCTTTTAGAAAATAGAGAGAAGAAGAAGATAAATGAATATTAAAGGTCAAAGAATGAAACAAGAAGAAAAAAGAATAGGAAGTTGTAAATAAGTTAGAGGAATATTTGGAGGCCTAAGGTATAGATGATGAACAAGAGGAGGAGAACTAGGAAGCAGAGACTAAGTCGATTACAACTCCTTTGAATATTCCGCCTCCAACTCCTCTGATCGGTGGACACGAGGAATATTTGGAGGCCTAAGGTATAGATGATGAACAAGAGGAGGAGAACTAGGAAGCAGAGACTAAGTCGATTACAACTCCTTTGAATATTCCGCCTCCAACTCCTCTGATCGGTGGACACCTTCCTTTCAGTGTGATGGGGATTATGCCTTTAGATGAACATATAATTATGGTTATCTCCAATTTCACATTTAATAAGATTAAATATAAGCATTCACACCTAATCGTAGGGATTGGGTGAGCAATTGTAAATAATGTAAATAAAAAATTGAGAAAACGGAGAGTCATCGGGAGATGAAACTCAACAGTCACTCTCTCATGTATATAATAATGAACAACCTAAATTAATATACAATCTCATCTTTGAGGAGTTACCTCTTGGCCTGACATGGCATCAGAGCCAACTCTATTTTTAGTATTCCTACCCTTGTAACTCCCTTTTCTGCCTATTTTCCTGTTCTACCCATATTGCAGAACTAACACCATTGACCTGGTAGCAACATTCCATTGCAGAGGGAAGTTTTCGAAAAGCATTCAAAATTGGACTGTTGCATTCCCATACACAGCGCTTCGCTATTTCTGACCTGGTATGTTTGCAGCACGCTCCTTATATTATTGGCATATTGGCATCGATTTGGTGACTGTGATACATCCCATATACCATCGTTGTCTCATGCATTTTTTTTTAAATATGCAATACTATCCCATAACATATAACTGTGGTTACTGTTGCTACTTCTAGCTTAGCACCATATCGCCCACATATTACCATTTTTGCATTTTTTTTCCAAATGTTGTATACACCATGCGCCTATCACTTGGCTTCCTCATCACCTCCATACACACAGCCTTCCTCAAGAAATTTTTTGAAGGCTACCACTACCATAAGATGGACTTTGTCCAAACATTGGTCCATCGATGTCCAATTCACTTCCTCTAGGGTATTGACTCCTTCGATTTGAACCAGAGAAGTATTTGGGTACTGATCTGATTTTGACCTGTTATATCCTAGGATGATCCCTCAAGCATACAACCTGATACACTCTCCTTGGTGTCCCTTCACCATGTTGATTGAAACAACTCAAGACTATACTACCCCCACAGACAGATGATCAAATTGCTCAGGCATATCCATTCTGGTTTTATGGGGTTTTGAAGAGAACCTCCAAGATATAGGAGTTCTTTAAAGACAAGAAGATGGTGTCCTTTAAAGCTATGTTGGAAGATGCTTTTTTTTACTAGAAGTGCATTTTTATCACTAATGAATTTTTTACCAAAACTGTATTCTTGATCAAAACTGCACTTTTTTCTTGAAGGTATTGCTATTACAGTGCATAAGTGAAAATATTTTATATATTGGCAGCAGAGGTATTTTTTTTTTTACAGTTCATTGTTTTTTAAAATGCACTCATTAATATGTATTGTGGGAGTGGTCCTCAATGGGAAGGAAAATTATCCTGAATGGTCTCGGAAAATCAAACACACAATCATTTTTAATGAGCTGTGGAAAGGAGTGTGTGCTGGAGATGGAGACAAAGAGCCAGAATAGCCTACCTCAGAAAAGGAATTCGCCACTTGGGAAAATAAGAACAGCAAGGGTTATGCATTGGTTGGAGCATTCGTAAATGAAGAGGTGAGTCGCCATATTTTTCCATTTTCAAATGCTTTCGAAGCCTTACAAAAACTGAAGGAACTCTATGAATAACACTCCACACTTGAATTTGTTTAACTCATGATTAAATTGCTTACCGTTGAATTACAAAATGATGATCCTCTTTCTCTTGCATCAAAAGTAAAATCTATTATGCATGATATCAAAGTCACTAATGTTGAAATAGACATTCCTCTAGTATCTTTTCTCAAGGCACTTTATCCCACTTAATCAAATTATCTTCAGTCATTGCAAGCAAATGGAAACCTCAAAGATATTACCATTGACTCCCTTGTGAAAAAAATTGTTGAAGGAGAGAAAGATTTTGGGCAGAAGAAAGCTCCTCGGTCTTCTGAAGAGGCTATGTGTCTTGCACATAGAGAGAAGAATATTGCTCAAGATTCTTCCAGAGAAAGAGGTGGTCGAAGAGGAGGAAAATAAATTTCAGAGGCATGGGGGGCAGACACTCTCAAGGAGAAAAGTCAGATTTGCATTGGATACTCTATAAAAGAGATGGATCACATGATGCATCCACATGCAAGATGCCTTGGGATAGAATTGAGTAGGAAAGAAACTAACCCAAAGGTAAAAATAATGACAAAGAGAAAGGTAAAGGACTTGAATCCACTCACTATGTTGTGGCACATTGTAATTATGGAGTAAATGAAGACTTATTAAATGCTTCACTTGCTTGGAAAAATTATTGGTTGCTTGATTGAGGAGCAACTTGCGACATGAATTTTAGAAGAGATTGTTTTGAAGAATTTACTGACAATGTTGATGGAGAAGTATACCTTGAAGACAAATCAAACCTCAAGCCATCAGGGCTTGGCAAAATCAGGCTTAAATTCCTGGTCTTCCAGACTTTCTTCTATATCAAATTTTATATCTCCCATAGCTGACGAGAAACTTGCTATCCTTGGTCCACATCCGCCAGCAAGGACAATCCATTCATATGTTTGATGGCAAGGCTGAGGTGAGAAGATCATCAAACCACTCACTTGTCATGAAAGGGTTAGAAGAATAAAGGCTTCTCAAGCTGCAAGGTACCTTTGCTCGTGCAAAAAATTTCTCATACAATTCTCATTATGAACAAGGTACATTTCCATAAATTTTATTATGGCATGCTAGACTTGGACACTTGAACTATGAAAACCTTCGCTTGTTGAAGAGAAATGGTGTGACTGGTTTGCCTACATTTCCTAGGAAACTCAAGCAATGTGTTGCTTTAATTATAGGAAAGCATAGCAAACAGTCTTTTCATGATTCACATTCCAGAGCACATAAAAAAATTGAACTCATTCATTCAGATTTATGTGGTGCAATGCATGTTCCTTCTGCAAATGGAAATAAATATATGATGACATTTATTGATGACTACGCCAAAATGTGTTGGGTTTATTTATTGAAGAACAAATCTGATGCTTTTCAAATATTCAAGAACTTTCATACATGAATTGAAAATGATGCACAATCTCATATTGGCTTTATTCACACTAATAATGGAAAATAATACACTTCAAATGAATTTGAAAACTATCTTCACCAACATGGGATCAAACATGAAACAATTGTGCCTTATCCCCAACAGAATGGAGTAGATGTAAGAACGAATAGGACAATCTTAAATATGGTGTGCTCCATGATATTTTTCAAAATTGTAAAATTGATGTTTTGGGCTGATGCAGTTCTATGTGATGTATATGTAATGAATAGATGTACATCTAATGCTATTAGAAAAAAGATTCCTTATGAAATTTGGTATGGGCACATTCCTTCGGTAAAGCATCTCAGGGTCTTTGGTTCCACATGTTATGCCTTGATACCAAAGGTACATGGAAAAAAACTTTGTGCAAGAAGTCATAAGTGTATCTTCCTGGGGTATTCAAACACCTCCAAAGCATACCATCTCTATGATGAAGTCAATAAAAAGTTTGTTCTATCTAGAGATGTAATCTTTCTTGAATTATCCAAAACTGACAATGTTGTTGAGTGGTAACTTGATCGCTTGGATAGATTCGCAAATGCAAAATCATTTCAGGAATTTGATAGTCAGATTCCACATCTTGAAGGGGGGATTCCTATACTAAATCAACCTATGGAATCTTCTTCTGAAGCACTCTCTCCCCCACATGAAACTCCAACAATGAATGATACTTTGAGTGATGTGATTGACAGTATTGGGAGACTCAATCTTAATTCGGTCCCAACTCAATCAACGGAGCATCCTCGACCATCTCAAAAAGGTCCCCCAAAGTGGCTGAAAAAGACACTTGTAAGTGTTCATCTTGATGAGGTTGGAAAGACAAGAACTAGAAATTAAACCCAGAAAAATGGAGGTGATGTAGATGACTCTGATTCACCTGTTGATATGGATGTTTCTTATGATTGTGAATTTGATTTGTCTACAGATTTTAAACCAACTTCCTTAAAAGAAGTTGTTTCTCGTGATGAATGGAAAGAAGCAATGCAAAAGGAGTATGATGCCTTGATAAAGAATGGCAATTAGAAGCTGGTTGATCCTCCATTGTGAACCAAACCAATTGGCTGCTAATGGGTCTACAAGAACAAGTATAAAGCTGATGGCTCACTTCACAAGCACAAAGCCAAGCTTGTGGCAGAAGGTTTTGCATAGAAGGAAGGGGTCAATTATGAGGAGACTTTTTCCCCCATGGAAAAGTGGGCTACCATCTGGACACTCTTTGCCCTAGTAGCTTAGAACGTTGGAATGTCCATCAAATGGATGTAAAAATTGCTTTCTTGAATGGAGATCGAAAAGAAAATGTTTTTATGTCCTAGTCTGAAGGATTTACTATGAAAGTACATGAACATAAAGTATTCAAACTTGTGAAATCCTAGTATGGCCTCAAACAAGAACCCCGAGCCTGGTATGAAAAGCTAACGAAGCATCTTCTGAAACTCAATTTCAAACATTATGACCTTGATGATGTAATTTTGTTTGTCAAGAAAGTTGGAAAAACAGTTGTATACCTTGTGGTATATGTAGATGATCTTTTGATGACAGGGAACAATGGGAGCTACATTGCATCCATAAAGAGGAAATTGAGGAAAGGTTTTGAAATGACTTATATGGACTATGTTCATTACTATCTTGGTATTGAAGTAACTCAACATCCAAAGTCCATATTCCTTTCTCAAAAGAAGTACATTGGAGATCTGTTGAACAGGTTTTGCATGGTCGAATCAACTCCTCTGACTACTCCAATGGAACAAAACTTAAAGCTCACATCCACTGAAGGAAAAGAATTTAAGGATGCAACAAAATATAGATAACTTGTAGGAAGTCTCAATTACTTGACTATTACCAGAACAAACATTTCGTTTGTTGTTGGAATCCTCTCTAGATTTATGCAAAAGCCTTGTGAGGGACATTAGTCTACTGCAAAAAGAGTTCTAAAGTACTTGAAGGGGACTCAAGACTTTGGACTCAAGTATACACAGGTAGGCGACTTCAGCTTGATTGGATACTTTGATTCAGACTTCCATGGAGACAAAGAAACTGGGGTATCTACTTAAGGTTATGCTATGAGTCTTCGATTAGGAGTTGTCTCCTACAGATCACATAAACAATTAGTTCCAGCATATTCCACAATAGAGGTAGAATATGTGGCAGCAACTGAGGCAACAAAAGAAATTGTGTGGCTCAGGAAAATTCTGGAATATTCTTAGGTAAAACAAGTACATTCGACTCCACTCATGATTGACAATACCTCGGCAATAAAGTTGGCCAGGAACCCAGAGTTCGATGACCGAACAAAGCACATGAATACAAAATATCATCTAATTCGACATCATGTTGAGGCCAAAACAATCCATCTTTGCCATTGTTCCGCTAATGAGTAGATTGCAGACACCTTCAACAAAGCGCTTGGAAGAGAAAAGATTGAAAGATTCAAAATGATGCTTGGAATCACGAACATCCCTTCAGATTAAGGTGGGGAATGTTGACACCTAGTCATAGGGATTGGGTGAACAACTGTAAATAATGTAAATAAATAATAGAGAAAATTGAGAGTCATTGGGAGATGAAACTCAACAGTCACTCCCTCATGTATATAATAATGAACAGCTTAAATGAATATACAATCTCATTTTTGAGGAGTTATCTCCTGGACTGAGAATAACATCATTCAAGAAAGGAGGAAGTACTTCCCAAATGGATTTGATCGACCTATTTCCATTCATACAAAAATAGTTATTTTTGAAACACTAAGACTAATTCTAGAATAATTACTTCGTTAAATGAAACCTTTTCAGTAGCCATAAAAAAAAACATTGATTTCTTGATGCAAAATAATGAACAATTGAGAAAGAGTTGGCTAGTGAAAAGGAGAAAATTCATCACCTCCATGTTGAAAATGAAAGGATGTCTTCTGTCAATTCTAGGAGAGAAGGATTATAGTTCAATATACTTGAAGAAGTCAAGAAATTGGAAGACATTATGAGGCAAGTTCATGAATAAATGATCATTTTTCGTAAGGAAATGGAACCTTTGTAAGAAGTCCATAAAGGATCACAAGAAAATTTGAGGATATTAAAGATAGCTCACATAGTTATGGACAAAGTCCAAGAATGGGGTGCCAAGTATTTAAATGCACTTGCATTGTTTGCCAGAAAAGGAAGGGTTGAGGATGAAATGGATAGAGTGGAGATGAAGATGCATATGCAGATCTATGATCAACTCAAAAATCATGTTATCAATACTATGTCAGCTTATATGAGGTTGCACAATGTATTAGAAGCCTTGGCACAAGTGCAAAAAGTGCCTTCTATAGGTGCACTTAGGGAGTTGATATAGAGAGATACTATAAGGAAGGAGTTAAATGAATTTTTGGACCACATCAGATAAGAAAATAGCCAGAATGACTTAGAGGTGACTAAATACATTGTTCTACAATTTTTAGTTGAACCAGTCAAGTTACATAAGAAGCTAGTTATGTTCTGGGATAATATAGAAATAGGCTCCAAAACCATATGCCCAGACACTTTGGAGGTAAAAATAATATACAATTCATACCTACCAAAAATATCTATAGGCATAGCAACAAAGTATAGGACATGGTATCAAAAAAATTTAGTGTAGCTTCATGTCCCAATTAGCGAATTACAGTTGCACTAAATATGAACACACACACACACACAGATATATATATATATATATATATATATATTGGCCACAATTTTGTGAAATGTAATTTTCCAATTAAAGAAATGATTTTCTTTTTGAAATATGTGGAAGCACAAAATACACATGTGGAATGTGAAAAGTCGCTAAGAATTCCAATGCACATATAGGTGCTCAAGAGTGTTAATATAGGTTGTCATTGATGTCAATATAATAGTTTTTGTGATGGAAAATTCTTTGATACATGATGTAACTTGCCTATTGATGCCCATTAATCATAATTCTCATAGTGATGAATGTTTGATATATGATGATATGATGAGATGGAAAATCCAAGTGGAATAAATACATATATACAGACAAAATAAAAGCAGTAGAGCGATCAAAGAAGTTTATCGAAAGCCATCAAAGAAGAGATATCGGAAGAGAATCCATAACAGAGGGGTTAACAATAAACACCAAAAAACACATCAAAGGCTTATATCGGTGCTTTATCAGCAAGTTTATTACCTGCCACTGCACAAAACCTGCGATTACAATTTGAGCTGCAGACCCGATCGTTTTAGTAGAACAATCTTTAAAGAAATATCACATCCACATTGGAAGTTATGTATCACAAAGGAATGCCACTTAAATACTTCAATTTTGATAATTTTGCAGACCCGCAGGACCATTAGAATTCACGTTAATGAAATATCACATCTAGAGTAATCGCTAGTTTCAAAGGGATGTCAAAACACTGATTGCGATATAATAGGTGGACCCGATAGCTACATAAAATATACCTTTATGTAATATCGTGTCCAGGTATTGGGGAAGTTAAAAAACCATAAGGGTTGTCATCGCAAACCACCAATTGCAATAGACCCAACAAATCACCGATTGTGATGAAGTTGTAGACCCGACATATTTGTTAACCATTGCTTAATATTATATCGTGATTGTTTCATCAGCAGTATGAATATTGACCATGTTACATCGATGATGTTAACGGTTGTAATTGTGAGATTTTGGATAATTATGATTGCAATTAATAACATGGCATGTGGGACCTCCATATGGGCCTTGTGAATATTAAAAGGACCTCTCTGATATACTGCATAGTAAGAGACCTATGAAAAGTTGTGATTGCGATTAGTGGTGACATGGCATATGGGGACTGCCAAACTTCTATTATAATATGGGTATAGCTTCTCATATAATGCGGTTTTTAAAAAAATGATAAGTTATAATTGATTGAATATTAACAAAAGTCCCTTCGATATAATTTAATATACCACCTCATGCACAAGTCAGCCCCTCCATTAATGAACGGGTCGCTTCATCTATTGACAAAAATCATACATATATACAAGTTGAAACACTTCACTTGATGTATGTATTCGGGCATCGATTACAGAGAGAGGAAGTAACAATTCAAAACTTATGAACTTGAAGGAACAGAGGAAGCAAAAGATGGAGAAAGAAGGAATAAAGCCAAAGTTCTAGTAAGAAATAAGCCGAGGGATGAGAAATTTCTGTTGATTGGGTTAATCTTTGAAAGGCTCGGACTTGCAATGAATCAATCAAGTACATAATAGTTCTATTGAGTGAAAATCAAGTTTCATCTATCACCATTTGAGGGGAAAATTAGAAAGAACCAATATTGAAGTGTTTGTTAGTTTGTTTCTTGGAAGTAAGATATCGTGACAATAAGATGTAAACTATGTTGCTTAGTTTTTTGGCGACCACGATTGGATGTGAGCCTTGTGATTATAACTTGTTTAGGTGTATAATTTGAGATTCAACATGAGTATCCTAAGATGAGTTATAGGAGTTTATTAGGTGAAAACGGAATAGTCTAGTTGTAGCAACTGTAACATGCTAAAGTTGTTGTAGTCGAGGGAGGATTTGGTTGGATTCCCAAGTTGCAAAAAAAGTAAGGGTAGTTGTGAGGGCATGGTAACTAAGGAGTGTCAAGGCATGTCAAGGAATGAGAATGCATGCTAAAAAATGTTAGATAGTGCCAATGCATGCTAATTTTTTTTGGTGAGTGTCAGGGAATCACAAGGGAGACCTAGGTAAAAATGCATGGAAATGAAGGAATAAGAGTTTGTGGCAGAGAGTGTCAGTGAATTCCTAGTGTCCCAAGGACGAAGCATGTTAGCAGAATTTTAGAATAGGAATTGTAGGAATAAAGCCTATGATTGCAATAAGGGGTTCGAAAACAGTAGTTTCAGATAAAGGGAGACTTTGGGCTAGGAAAAAAATTATTTTTTCAATGACATGGTTGGGTTACCAAATCGCAAAACAAGTAAGGCTATCTATAAGGCCAGGATAGCTAGGGAGTGCCAAGGTGTGTCAGGGAATGCCAAGAAGAGGTAACACATGATAGATAGTTCCAGGGCATGTTAGGCATCCCAAGTCATTCTAATATGTGCCAGGTGCTAGGGTTTGGCACCATTAACACATGCTAGGGATTGTCAAGGAGTGCCAGGGAAACATAAGGGAGCACTAGTTTCAATTGCATGGAAATGAAGGAATACAAGTGTGTGATAGGGAGTGTTAGCAAGTTCCAAGTTTGCTAAGGAGGGTGTGAGAAGGTATGATAGGTAGTTACAAGGCATGCTAGAGTGTTAGGGAAGCATGCCAAGATGTAAAAATTGCCGAGGTGTGCCATGATGACTTTTTTGTAGCTTGGGAGGTACTCCAAGCCCTAGTGTTCGAGGGTTTGAGGTCAAAGTGCCACAAGTAGGCTTGTGGGCTTAGAACTCGAGCCTGGGGTTTTGTAGCCATCGATGTTTGGGCCAAAAATGTAACAAGTCCTTGACATGTGACTGATGATGATGATATCTCTTGGTGAGACGATTCTAATGCCTATGAGAATCATTTGATTCTGAGGTTTTGTTGAAAAGTTATGAATTTTTGAAGTTATATGTTGGAGTTTTCACACATGTGTTAAGGTCAACTTGGTGTTAAGTTTACCTGACTGGTTGTGGAAGCCCCTAGATTGTGACATTATGAAGCTACTCATTTGTGTATAAATAGATTGTGAAGGCAAGGCATTTGAGCATCCAAAAGTGAAACATTAAGGAAATGTTAAGGAGGAGGGATAACAACTCGGTGAAGAGGGTGATACATTTGTTTTGATGCAGGAGAAGAGGACAGAACAATGTGAGGACTTAAGGCTGGCTTGGGAGCCTCTTTGACTATGTGGAGGTTTGTCTCATGCCATACCAGGTCCGAGTATGATAAGGTGAGAACGTAGGTCTGATATGGTAGATTTAAGGTGTGTTATCTATGTTTTGTGTGGGTCGAAGGTATAGGAACGTAGATGTGGTAGGCTGCAAGCCATAACACCTCAGAAAGGAACCTACATAGGGCTGTTTGAGGGTGGTATAAGCCATAACAACAACAAAAAATCAAGGCATACTCCCTTGATTAGGGCAGATTGAATTAAGGGTTGTTAGGGTGGAGAAGTAGGGGTTGTTGCAACATGCAAGTGCCTTAACCAAGGATAGTAGTGATATCATACTCGAATATGGAGGTTGTCTTATGTTGGGTCAAAGTTTGACCAATGTTGGATCAATCTACATTGCAAGTCGTTGGGAGCCATTTATTGGAGTAGCCTTGGGAGTGAAGGAACTCCAACTAGGATCAGATTCTGCTATGTAGTGATGTAGGTGTCCTAATGTGGAAAGATTTGTTACAACTTGTGGAAACCAAGGAGGTAGGGATGATATGGCATGTTAGAAGCTCTAACCAATGGGTAGTTTCACAACGAAGATTGGAGCCTAGATTTGTGCAATAGCTCCTCTATTGTAGAGCAAAGGGTAGACGTGGAGAATTTTTTTGGCAGCTGTGTGTAAGGGTCTCCTAGGTGTGTGGATTCCCCTACTAGGTGCATATGCAACGACATGGACTTGGTCACTCGTGGACTATTGGAGGGTAGTGTGAGAGTGAACCTAGTTTGGACATGATTAGGCACTTATGGTCTATTGTAGGACATCATAATAATGTCCAATTTGGAGCCTAGTGTGTAACACCTTGATGGAAAAAGGTATTTGCTAGAGAGAGATAGTTGTTGAGCTCAAGGATTTGATCAACTAGGAGTAGTTTATGGAACCCTAGACATGTGTGGAGAAAGACTTCTGCAATAGATGATGGGCATTCCTTCTGACCTATTTTCGTTTTTGGATATGTAAATATTACAGTGATGGATGGTAGCCCTTTGTAACCTACGTTGATCTTCATTAGTGCAGCACAAGAAGACCATAGTCGGATGAAGTCCCTCAGTAGCTAAGGAGCAATAGTGGGCATATTGAGAGTTGTTCACAAGTGGAGTTGTGAACAACTCGATACGAGTATTGATGTGTTGTGCCCTTAATGGAATAAGGCATAACTACTGAGTAGATTTGATAGTCGAGGTTCAGTAGCCAAATGGACTTGGAGCATTGATAGAGGCAAAGCTATAGATCAGGAGTCGAAGGACCATGTAGGTACAGGGTATGACGGAGAGGAGCAGAGACAGGATGTAACAACCATATGGTCAGAGTATCTTGTCTATGGTAGATTGGTTGTTGATGGAATCACACCAAGCCCCAGTTTTGAATCTTGTACTAGTGGATGTATGAGGGCCATTATCCTTGGTACAGGAGTAGCAGACTATAGTATTATATGTTGTTTAATATAACAAAGTTGTGTTGAAAACTGTGAAAAATTGTCTATATTCTGTGCATATGTAATTTATTGTTGTTTATATTCCATTGTGCAAAGTAGTATCGTTGAGATTCCTGTTTTGGTAGCGTCAAAGATTTTAATATTCTATCTTAGACCCAAAGTCGTGGAAATTCAACATGTTATTGGAGTGTATATGAGCTACTTTGAGGGATAGTGAATCAAGGTGTGCATAGAAAAGCAACTCAGAGGGATTTGTGAGTGTCTAGATCATGGAGTAAAGTGTTTAGATGAATACATGGAGATATGGTCTTGGCTAGCTTGATAACGAGAATAGTTAGGAGTTCTGGTGGATTGGTGGTGAGCTTGGTGAACAACAGTTTGTCGTAGGGAAAATTGTTGTTTGTGCACTTCCATTGAATTGTAATGGATGTTTTGGAAAACTTGAGGGTTTCTCTAGCATGTATGAGATCAGTTTGATTGAGTTGGACTCAAGTGATGGACTACAGGTTGGCAGGCTAGAGTCTTCATCAGATGGTGATGTTTCATATCCGAGAATGGTGGTATTTGCACGAGTGATATTTGATCTAGGAGGATGAGTGCTTGCAACACTGAGCTAGTGGAGATCTTGTAGGCTCATAGGAAGCCTAGGCTTAGAGGGAGCAACATTATGGAGGTTTGGGATCTTTAGGTTCATGTGTGATGAGGCAAAGGCACTAGCAAGATTTGTTGATTCATCTACAGGGTATGTTGCAGTGATGGGTGCCATATGGGCTAATGTCATCAAAGAATGATGGTTACTTCCTAGCCTTGGATGTGCCTCCCTCGCTAAGAGGAAGTGTTGATTTTTGTGTAGCTTGGGAGGTACTCCAAGCCCTAGTGTTCGAGGGTTGGTGTTCAAAGTGCCACACGTAGGCTTGTGGGCCTAGAACCCAACATTGAGGTTTGGCACCCATCGATGTTTTGGCCAAACCTATGATGTGTCTTTGATTATAACACAATGAGAACCATTTGATTCCAAGTTTATGTTGAAGAGTTATGAATTTTTGACGTTATATGATCGAGTTTTCACTCATGAGTTAAGGTCGGATTGGTGTTAAGATGACTTGACTAGTTGTGGAAGCCCCTAGATTGTGACATTATGGAGCCCCTCATTTCTTTATAAATAGAGGGTCAAGGCAAGGAATTTGAGCATCCAAATGTGAAACATTAAATTAGCGTTAAGGAGGAGGGACAACAACTTGGTGAAGAGGGTGATACCTTTGTTTTGCCACAGGAGACGAGGACAGAACAATGTGAGGACTTACGGCTAGTTTGGTTGCCTCTTTGACTGCATGGAGGGATGTCGCACGCCTAGCAAGGCCAAGTAAGGTAAGGTGTGAATGTAGGTCTGATATGCCATATTTAAGCTATGTTATCTCTATTTTTTGTGGGTTGTAGGTACAGGAGGATAGTTATGGTAGGACGCAAGCCATACCACCTCATAAAGGTTCCTATGCAGGGTTGTTTGAGGGTGGTATAATCCTAGAACAACATGAAATTAGATCATACTCCCTTAAGTAGGACACATTGAATTAAGTGTTGTTTGGGTGGAGAAGTAAGGGTTGTTGCATCGTGCAAGTTCCCTAACCAGGGACAATCGTGACATCAGACTTGAAGCTTGAGGTTGACTTATGTTGGGTCAAATTTTCACTAGTGTTGGATCAATCTACATTGCAAATTATTGGTAGCCACTTGTTGGAGTTTCCTGGGGCATGAAGGAACTCCAACTAGGAGAAAATCCCGTTATGAAGTGATGTAGGTGTCCCAGTGTGGATAAAGTTTTTTCATCCTATGGAAGGAAGGAGGTAGGGTTGGCATGGCATGTTAGAAGACTTAACCAATGGGTAGTTTCACAATGAATTTTGGAGCCTAGATTTGGGTAATAACTCCTCTATCACATAGAAAAGGGCAGATGTGGAGAAGTATGTTGGCAGTCGTGTGTAAGGGTCTCCTAGGTGTGGGGATGACCTAACTAGATGCAGATGCTACAACATGGACTTGGTCACTCGTGGACTATCGGAGGATAGCATGAGAGTGGACCTAGTGTGGATGCGATTGGGCACTTATGGTCTATTGGAGGACGACATGATAGTGTCCAATTTTGAGCCCGACGTGTAACACCTTGATGGAAAAAGGTAGTTGCTAGAGAGAGGAAGTTGTTGAGCTCAAGGGTCTGATCAACCAATTGAAGTTTGTGGAACCCTGGACTTGTGTATGGAGAAGGAACCCTAGACTTATGTTGTGTTTGTCTAGATAGGGCATGTTAGAGAGTGGTAGTGTGTGCTAGGGAGTGCCAAAGCATGGCAATGAATGCATGGGATTCTAAAATGTTCCACATAGTGCCAAGGAATTCTAAAATGTGTCAGGTGATATGGCATGTCGAGATGTAAACTATGTCGGTTAGTTATTTTATTGCCATGGTTTGATGTGAGCCTTGTCTTGGTAGCTTGTTAAGTGGGGTGAGTTCAGATTGGACATGAGTAGCCTAAGATGAGTTATACATAGTTATTAGGTCAACATGTCATATTTTGAATTTCCACAATGCATGAGAATCTTCGTTTGGTATTAGAATCTTTGATGCAAACACACTTGAGTGCCACAACACATATACTTTAATGCACAACAAAATCTACACACATCAGGAAATCAACTAGTGCACATGACAATTTTTAAAATTTTCAAACCCTTCTTCATTATATTACAAACTATAATAAAATAGGCTAGATCTCCCATACAAGTGACCATGTCCCTTTACAATCAAAACGATACAAGGAAGACAACTAGGGTTTGGTGTTATTTCTTTAACAACCAATCTATCCTTGGTAAGACAACACTTAATGTACTTACTGATGGTGGCCACACATAACGCTTTCAGACCACATGTCTTGAACACATATGGTACGTCCTCTTGCCTCCCATTCTACAACTCCTTAATGTAGCTCTATTAATAAGCTCAACTCCTTTAGGTTATTGAACTTGGCTCAAATTTTTTTTCCCTCTAGCTTCCTCCTTTGTCCTTCAACGTCTGCAACGTCATTAGGGTCTTCGATCAACTATTAACAAATCCATTTGTGAACATCTCTTTGGTAAACCCCCTTTTTCCATACTACTACTCCAAGATGACAAGTCTAGGGCTATAGAGGACATCGTTCTTCTCACTGAATCAATCCTCTACAATACACTGAACTAGGGCTAGTTGGATCAACCTCTTGACTTCTACTTTAGTCCTTCAAAGTCTACACATCCTTAGTCCCAATACACCTACCCTTATACCACTCTTATTTTCCTTCACAAGTATAGGATCTATGGATCCTCTTTGACATACACCTAACAACCCTCCAACTATACTTAGATTGCCATCGATCTGAACAACCATAGCCAATTCTTTCACTAATGTATGGCCCACAACACTACCTTCATCTACGGCTCTTCGAATATGCCACCTAATAATGATTTGAGTACTCTCAAGATCATTTTTCATGTGTAAAAATTTATTTTTTGTCCAATCTATGAATAGATATCAACTACTCCTCTTATCATCCTTTTAACAATATGTATATGATTGAACTAGGGTCACAAATCAACCTCTAATAGTCCATTGACTAACTGTATATAGGATGCCTCAGATGTTTGTTGAAAAATCTATGGGTAGTCCACTAAAATCAACTTCTCTTCATGTCAATCCATTCTTTATATGGAAAATTTATTCTACTCAATGTTCTACTTAGGTTCCACCCTCCTTTGGATCTTCTATCTCCATACGTACTTTTGAAAATCATCTTCTATAACTGTGGTCTATATTGCAGATATAAACCTCACTCTAAGAGTTCGAACCCCTTTTCTTCTATGTATATTTTTCACAGTCTTAAGGGCCTATCATATTGACTAAACATGCTAGGAAACCACCCTAACTAGGATATTATTCTTTTGTTATAATTTCTTTACAAAAATCCTTATCCACCCATAGAAGAAACAACAACTCTTTCCTTCTTAAGAGACTCAGCCTAGCTCATATGGATCCATAGATTACAGGAATTTTTTTGACTGAAACTTGACATGAAATTTAGATCTCTACGACCATAAAACTAGGGTTACCTCAGTCAATATTACACATGCAACTACTTCTATTCTGGCACTAAATTCCAGTGCAGGTCCTCTATTTATGTTGGTATTTATCATAGACGTTATGACCTATTAACCACCATAATACAAGGTCTGAACCCTCTCTATTATTTTAGAATTTGATGTGATCTTCACATTGAGACACCATTAAAATCACATGACCAATTTCTCATGAGCTCAATTTTCCAAAAGAGAACCAACAATATGCCATCCTACTTTCTAGCTCAAGACCATTACGGTATGCAACATTCTTGTTAACCATCACATGATGATCTTACTCTTGGTGGATGATCATGGCCTCCCTTTAGCAGCCATTACTCGACCCTCTAACTCATCCTACTTTAGGACTACATCACTCTTGGCCTCCTTGATCAAATGATCTCCTTCTCTCTTGATGTTCTTCTCTTCATCCTAAGTACTCCTTAAATAGATTTTACTAGGCCTCTTAGTAACCCTCTATAACTTATGGGTTTTATCCACTTAGACCTTAGGAATATTAATTTCCCTTTTTTATTTTGTTTTAGATTTAAACCCCATCTTGGGTCCAAAACCCCTTGACTTGTGTTCTTTTCCCATAAAGCCTTTTGTGACCAAACTCACATAGATCCATCTCATTAGGCTTGTTTAGTACCTCCCAAGCTACACAATTCAACAACATAGTCTAGTTGTAGTAATCGTAACTTGGCTAAGTTCTTGTAGTTAATCAAGGACTTTGTTTGGTTCCCAAGTTGCAGATTACGTAAGCGTAGTTGTGAGGGCATGATAGCTACTGAGGATTAGGGCATGCCAATGAATGAATAGGTGTGCTAACACATTTTAGCTAATGTCAATGCATGTTGAGGAGTGTTAGGGAGTGTCGGGGCATTGTAAGGGACAACTAGGTAAAAATGTAGGGAAAGGAAAAAATAAGAGTGTGTGTCAGGGAATTCAAGTGTCCCAAGGATGAAGTTTGTTAGGGGAAGTTCAGAATAGGATTCGTAGGAGGTAAACCTACAAATGTGATAAGGGGATTTACATAGAAGTTTTAGACAAAGGGAGACTTTGTGTTGGGCACAACATTTTTTTCCCTTTGGCTATTATTTTTATATGAGATGAGGCACACTTTGGTCACATGCTCATGTTTTAAACTATTATAGATAATTACATATTGTACGTTGTTGTGTATAAGTTTTTGGTCACTCGGCATGTGTCATATTATATATTGTGTGTCTTCTGTATATTTTGGTTCTTGCAAACTCTCAGCTAATTCTCTACTATTTATATTAATTGGACATACATGAGCAATATTGTCTCTGTAAGATATGTTGCATAGTTTTTTTATGGCCATAGTTAGATGTGAACCCTGTCTTTATAGCTAGTTAAGTGGGAGAAGTTGACCTTTGACATGTGTGGCCTAAAACGATTTATAGTTAGTTCTTAGGTGAAAAAGGCACAATCTACTTGTAGTGGGTAAAATTGGTGAAGTTGTTGTGGCTGAAGTAGGCAAATGTCACATGAACTATAGTAGCTAAGGACTTGATTGGGTTCCCATGTTGTGAAAAAATGTAAGGCTAGATAGATGCGAGGGAATGAGTGGGAGGCATGCTAAGGAATGCTAGGTAATTCTAACATGTGTTAGATACTGCGAGGGCATGTCAAACATGCTAAGATGTGCAAAGTGCTAAGGCATGTCAAGGTGTGAAAGGGTATGAAAATGCATGCTAGGGACTGTTAGGGGAACAAAAGGGAGAAATAAGCTAACCTAGAAGGAAATGAACACATAATAGGGTTAATAAGTCAACAATTTACCTTTACCAAGAGGGGCACACTACAAACACCAATAGTAGGTGCCAATAGGTGCCAAGTTCCAAGTCTTAGTGCATTCTAAGTGCCAAATATTCCTCTGTTTCTTCTCATCTAATTTCCAATAATCAATCTCATATAAATTTAATATTAAACCACGCCAAATCATACCAAGGCATCTCAACGGATGGAATACATGCTAATACTTTCCAATCACCCATACGTACCATGTGGCAATGTGTGTCAGGGAGTGTTATGGATGTTATGAAGTGGCACAACATGTCGAAGATTATTAAGGTGTGCTAGAGAGTGCCAATGCATGATGAGGATTATTAGGGAGTACTAGGACAAAACAAGGGAGCACTAGGTCAAAATGCATGGAGGTGAATGAATATGAGAATGTGACAGGGAGTGTCAATGAGTGTTAGTTGGCATGCCAAGGAGGGAGTGACAAGGTATGCTATGTATTGGTAACGTATGCTAGGGAATATCAGGACATGTCAATAAGAGCCAAAGTGTGGTAGGGAGTTCCAAGGTGTGCTAACATGTGCCAAATAGTGCCAAGGCATGCCATGACATGCCAGGTGCTAAGGCATGTTAAGATGTGTAGGATGTCAGGGTATGTCAATGTGTGCCAGGGAGTGTCACAGAAACAAAAGAAAGAACCAAGCTAAAATGCAAGGAAATGAAGATGCATCAGGCTCTAAACAAGACAAAGGAGAGGATGAATCTCATTTATCTATTTAATTTAAGGAAAACATTAGTCCCTTTGTCCTTTTATCATTATAGGTCCATCCACCAGGCCTAAGGAAGATACTTTTGTCTGCAATCGTAGATTCCATATAATACCCTTCTCCAAGCATCCTCTACCAATTTATTTGTCTTGTGATTATACCATTAGCCGATGTCTCCAAAATTCTTCCTTTAGTTCCTCAGGTGACTTGCTGACTTGTAAAGGATACAATCTATATTTCTCTACTACTTCCATTATCCATCTATTCATTGTGCCAAGTGAAATCCTCTTATCCTTGAAGACATGTATCCCCTCTCTTGGTATGTAAATATAAAGCTAGTTCCTTGGATGCTACCCTATTGTTGTAATAATTTTCTCTTGAATCATTGAATCTTGCCAACAATTTATTATATTTCAATTGTCTCTAATTGTACTTCTAATGAAGTTGTTTGGTCTACACCTTGTTTTGAATTTAACAACAAGATTTGTTTATAGGTTGCAACTTTACATTTATAGAAATCCTCCTCTTCCTCAACAAAACCCTATGTAAAAGTTGTAGAAACTCTTATTCTTTCATTCTGAGTCTCATCTTATTGGTTCAATAAGAGTTATTGATTTCTTCCATCTCCAGACTTATATGTTTGTCTCCATCTGCAAAAGTAAACATATTTCAAAAAATATTTTGTTTTTCATTCTACGAGATACTTTTAACATTTAAATTTTTAAAATTCAAATTCAAATTGTAGTTGGAATCCATGTCCTTCATAAGTCTTTTCAAAATACTCCTTTGATGTTCACACAACTGATATGCATGTGACACAATAGGTTTATCATGTTCTTTCATGGTTATTTTTTTCTCCATACTTGCATTGGTGTACTTCTACATCAAGTATCTCAGACCTCTGCAATTTGAATCTTTTTGAAGCCAAATGACATTCCCTATGTCTTACCTTTATTCCTTCTAGGCTCTGCTATCTTCAACCTACCTCATTGATGTCCATCTTGTCAAACCAAAAATTTTAATGGTTGTACCATACAATCCCCTCTCCATATCTCTTGTCCCCTTGAAGCATCCTATTCTATTCAAATCTCAACTTCCCAATAATGTAATATGCGAGAGCTATGCAAATTTCTAAAATATTTGGTTCTTTAAAATTTCTATCATAAGAATCTAGCTATCATCTAACTTGCTTCTAGGAAATATCCCATTCTATGTTTGCCTCATCTTTGCACTATTTTAATGTTCCCTCAATGAGTTCTAAAACTCTAGTATCCATTTTGTTTTCTTATAGAAAATACATTCCTAGAACCTTATTATTGTCTTAAAAAGCAATCCCTCGTTCACTTTTTGTTAGCATATATTCATATTTATTTAGCAAAATGGAATCTTTTATAGGTAAATTCATCACTTTCGTTTAAACTTTAGACTATAGTAACAATTGTTCCAACAACTTTGGTTCTTATTTAAAAAATTTGGACACTTCCCCTCACTATTGCATCTCATCTTTCGTATTCATTTTATCAATTTCCAACACATCTTGTTCTTTTATTTCATTATCTTTCAGAAATGTATAGTTTCCTGTCTCCGCATACACATTAGCTCTTTCTTCATCTCTTGTACCTTCTTGGATATGTTGGACATCATAATCATTGTTCTATAGAATAAATCATTTTTCTGCATCAATCTCGCCACTTCTTCAATCCATTTTACCTTTTTCATAATTTTCCTCACAAATCATCCTTCTTCCTTCCGAGCTTTTACGAGACATTGATGCCTCATCTTCCTCCATAATAGGTTATTGTTCTCGATTCTTCATATGCTTCTCTAATCTAGTTTAAATTATTTGAGGTGATTTCTTCTTAACATCTCCTGTTTCACTTCCTTCAAATTGATTTAATTCAAAATTCCAGAAAACATGTGTTTTCCTTTCTCTTCCCAATTTCCAATATTTTCCAATATTTGGTAGGATCATGTTATAACTGCCAAAAAACCCTCCAAAATTTTGAATTCATTTGAATTTTTAAGCCACCGCACCAATGGTTATATCCTCTTTTTTTTTGTAAGTCATCAAGATCATTTTATGCTTGGTCAGGTTTCACTAATTGTTCATGTTTCCTCTTGAAAAAACCTTAGTGTCAATGGAATTTTCTTTCACATGCCTAGGGAAACTTTCCTTCATAGTGGACTATCAAAGCACAAGCCCAATTCACTTTCTAAACATAGACCACTGAAATTTTTAGAAACAGATCCATTGAACCTTTAAACACTATTCAATCCATCATACCCCTAGACATGTGTTGCGTGCACTCCCTCAATCTAGCATCAGTGCACTTTCTAGTGGCACTAAACATTCCTTCTCACCAACATCTCCCCTAGGTTCACTTTTCGCCTCTCACCCTTGGTTGCATGAGAGTTATCTCATGGGTAATTCCTCCTAAGTCGCACTTGGAGGTTGTGATTTTTATGTTGTCATTTCAATTCTTGAGTGTTGGTTTTTAGTTCCTCTTCACATTCCTAGGATGTTGAGATTCTTTTCATATGATAGTTGTATACATATGTGCATGTATGAGAAACCTTAATCCAGTATTATACTCTTATTCTTTTATTTCACTCCACACCTATTTGATTTTGATTAATTCTTTGTTATTATGCCTTTCACTAGCTCTAAACACATGAATCCATCTATGCAAGTATTGGCACATTGTGCTCTTTTAGCAAGTGAACTTATCAAACCCTTGTATATAGAATTTTCATAATGCACTCATCACAACACTATCCTCTCCTCACTGGCTCATAGTTGTCTTCCATAACCAATTCCTAATTACCCTTTCTCGTTGAACCTATAACATGCGCCCATCAATTGCAATGTCACTTTTGAGTAGCGCGTAGTGCACTTCCAGTGGAGAAATCCACAACAACAATTAACTTCAAAATCCTTATTTTAGATTTTTTGAACCTCATATTTAGAGAGAAATTTCTAATTTAAATTGGTAACAATTGTTATAAATATTGAATTTAAATTTCTTGAAAATATCATAACTTTAGTAATAAATTAAAGTTTGTAAAAATTAAATTTTTTAAGTTATATTAAATCTAAATTAATTATAAAAAAATACGACTTAATTTTTTTAAATTCAACAATAGATTGAATTTTATAAGCCAATATAGAGTTGGTTAAATTGTATTTTTGAATAATTTATTATTATTATTATTTTATATTAAAAATTGAATGAGTTACACATTTTTGTCTTATTAAGAACTAACTAAATTATTTTACATTTAATTATTTTCTCCTTGGGAGTTTTGAAATGTTTTACTAATTAAGTTAGAATGAATATGAATGAAATATCTAAGAAGTAGGAAAATATTTATCATAATTTTACAATCATGGTTTCAACCATATCAAAATTTAAATTTTATAAAAATATCTTTGCATTATTTTTTAAAGTGAGTCCTTTTGCATGCAATTTCATATATAAAAATTTTATTTAAGCTCACCCATGCATAATCTATAATAAATATTATTTCATAAAAAAACATCATGATGATAACCATCTAACAAACATAAAAAACATCAAAGATACATATTCAAATTCACTACCATTATCTAATTATATACAACTCTAGCACATTTAAACATCATTAACTAGCATACAAATCTAATAATCTAATGGGGCATCATCATTGTGATCACATCTAACAAAACACAAACATTGTAATCTAACATCATCACCACACACATCCTCAAATTAATATATATCTCATGTTTAATAACTGCTACCACATACACATCTCTAATATGCAAGCACATTAAATGAACATATCTAACATGATCTAACAATATACACATCAACACCAACATATAAATTAAGTACATAAACATGAACAAAAAAAATTCAATATATATATCTATATATATATATATATATATATATATATATATATATATATATATATAGACACACAAACAAGTCAAATAACTGCAATCAAATCTCTGATACAACATACATAGTAGTGCCATCCTGGTTTGTAGCAGAAGATGAAGGATGGTCAAATACTACCTTAACGTTTGTCAAACTTTGAGGTGGAGGAGGAGGTGGCTGGTCTACACCAGAAGACAATGGATGGTCAACTACCACCTAAACGTATGTCGAACTCTAAGGTGGAGGAGGAGGTGGCTAGTATGTTATGTTAGGAGAAACATAACGCACAAGCACTGGTTGTGGCATCTCATCCTCACGCAAATGAGGTGTACTACCAAAAGGATCACTGACACCCTGAACATGATCTGATGGGGTAGTACTAAAAAAAGCATCATTATCACCACCCTCATCATCATGATCGTGGTCACCACCATCAACATCCTAATTACCACCCTCATCTGAAGTATATTCTGTTGCATGCCTTGGATCCCTCATTGCTTCCAGTACCCTACTAGCTCTGATGATATGATGCATAAGAGACATGATCTTGTGTGGATAGTCCCTATAGAGGTCCACAAACCTAGTATCTGCATTGATGTATAGATCCATCACAGGGAGGACTCCCTCCTCAACCAAAACTCTAGCCAGTATGTCGTACTAGTCCATCGAAAATCTCAAACTAGCCCTACAGACCTGGATGCCCATGCCCCCTAAGGATATGCCTCACCCTCATGGGCCTCTCCCATCTCCTCATCTCCTCCATCTAGTGTAGGAGGAGCCATGTCCCCATGGAAGTCAATGTCTACAAAATATATAGTACACAATAATAATTAGGAAATTACGTTAAAGAATTTAACAAAACATTTTAAAGAACATGCTAGAATATATTTTCTTATAATTAATTAAAACAATAAAATGAAACTAGATTAATTTAAAAAAAAACACTAATATTACCTTCTATCATTTGGAGGCTCAGTAGATGTGAAGAGGATGTTGGGAGACTATCTCCAATCAATCCCCAAGTACGAAAATGGAAACAAGATAAAAACATGGTTAAACTCACTGAACAGTAGTGCAAGTGCCTAGGTGGAAATCTTGGCCGGATACTTCACGAGACCCCACTTGGGCGTCATCTAGTCCCACATGCACATCCATACCTCAGTCATTGGCCTAAGAGGGTGACCATGAAATGTAGGCCTCGTCTCTAGAAACCTGTCAAAATATAAAAATTAAATCTCTCAACTGAAATGGAAGCTCACCCTGCCATTTATCATCGCATTACATCTATTTATAGCCATACAAAATTACCTCAAAAAAATGGTCAACCATCTGATACATCCTAGTGCATGAATCAAAGAGTCGACATAACACAAAATATGGAAGCTAATGTGTCCCCCATCATTACTAAAGTGTGAAATGATGGTTTTTAATAACAAGGGGTACCTAACCTCTTATGAAACAAAAGAAGAAACTAGTAGTTGTATACCACGCACTTGTAAATCTACAGGATTTACAACATGAGCCCCAACATATCTCTGAGAGTAGGCAAGATGACCCTTTGTTGCAACCCCATGGGGCACATTAGGGAATTGGGGAAAATACTTCCCTCTCCTTGATAGGCCAGTGATAAATTATATGGTGTCCTTAGAGGGCCTATGCCACACCTTAAGACCAACATCGAAACCCTACACCTAGACACTCCACCAACAGATAAAATTCTCCAATAAGACAAAGTCTTCCTTCAACGATGTAGCCTTCTCATAGTACTTGAGGACGGCTACATTCCTTAAGAGAGCTCGAATCACTGTGCTAATAGGGTGAGGGTATAAACCCCCCTCCCTTTCTGCAGTCTCCAATGGTCGAACCATATTGTATTGGCCTGCTATTTTCTCCTCCTCCTGCTACTTCTCCCTCTCTTGATGTCTATACTACATGATTGACATATAAAATACATTAGACTTATACATAAAATACATTTTTATTTTATTAAATGAAAAAATTATTTATAAATATGGAAACCTAACCAAAAATTAAAAGAAAAAATCCCATGTGCATCTAAAAAACAGTAATGCAGCATATCTAGTGCACTATCAAACACAACTACGCTGGCATCAATGTGCACATATGTATGACGAACCATTGTTGGTTCACATATTTAGATTTTTATCATGGTGCATCTCACTTATGGGTCTGTGTGCATGTATAATCGTTTCACACAAGAGAAGAACATTCATGTTATCAAACACATCAAGCTATACATTTTAAATATTTCTCGGTGCGTTTTCCTTTATAAAACACACTGTAACAATAACGGTGCATTATGTTCATGCATTAAACTGTAGTGCACCCTGTAACTTTAGAGGGTGCACCCTATCAGTGTGAGTCAAAGATATCGAGCACATTACAAAGGTTTATTTTTTTCAAAAAAAGAAGAAGCTAATTTGCAATTCTAATCTGCTAGAAAATTAAATTAGAGAGCAACATAGATGTTACCTAGACATTTTCCTGTCGGAGAGGCATTGTTGACATGTAATTGACAAAAGCAAATTTCACCACTGTTTGGTAAAATTGGAAAGCCACATACTGCGCATGGTACAAAAATATGGTGAACAAGAGAAGAATTGATGTTAGGGCGCTTGCATGAGACAAGAGTGGCACCTATGCTTCAAAACTCTCCAACATTATTGATGGTAAAAAGGAAATTTAAGGTTTGAAGTTTTCTTATTTAGCGTTCCTTTGATTTGTTATTATAACCGCATTGGTGTATCATGCATCCAAGAGCACCGATTTTTGTTTTTTCTAATTTAAAAACCTATAGCGATATTTTTGTTAAGATTCATCAGGGAGTTCTAATATAGATACCACACCAAAGTTTTGTTGGACTATATCACCACTTTTTTTTAAAATTTAAAAGCACCTAGTGGTGCTCTATAGGAGATACCCTGAGACATTTGAATATGTTAAGAAGACCCATGCTTTATTAGAATATCACACTACACTTTCTTTTTTAATTTAAAAACTATAACAGTGATCCTTCCAGATATGTACTAAGGCATTTTACTACAAAAAGGCATTGGTGTTGTGGGTGCATATAGCAACAACAATTTTTAAAAGTTAACATTCTTCTATTGGTAGCGGAGGATTTTGTTTTTTTAGCACACCGTGTTTTTTTATTTTATAAAAATAAATGTTCCACGGTTAACAATGTTCTATTTGACGTTGTTACTTGTATATTGTAGAGGCAGCCCAAAAAAATACATGAGCTTAAATTTGTATTTACTTTTTTTTAAGTTGCTCTAAACACCATGATATTGTGTATCAAATAAATTTTATTATATCAACATATTTTATTTTGTTATAATTAAACGATATTAAAAAAAAGATTAAAATTAAAATTCCATTATCATATATATTATATCATAGTGGAATTAATATTTTATTATATTAAAATGGAATTAATATTTTATTATATTAAAATTAATATTAACATAATTTAAAATGAATAAATTCGGTTGTTTTTTAAATTTATTTTTCAATACTTAAATAGAACTTTACCTCAACTATTATTTTTAATTAGTTTGATAATTTTTAATGAAAAGGTTTTATAGTTAAAATTTAAATTATCGATTATGATAAAAAAATTAGCCTTTTTAACAATAAATTTTATTCTGAAAATTATGTTATTTATGGAATAGTGTAATGAAGCTTTTGCTAGTTTGTAAAAATGTAACCATGATTTAGTTTATTATTTTTTAAAATATATTTCTAAATGCACAATAAACTAAACACCTTTAAATATTTTAATTTTAAAAATTACCTCACTCTTAATCTAAAAAAATATCAACCCGAAATAATTCCCCAAAAATAGAAAAAATGGGACCTAGCCGACCATTAATTTGACTACAATGTCATTGTGTTGAACTTTTCCGTTTAACCGACTTCCAGAACGAAACAAACTCTCATTATTTAAGGAAGTCTCATCGTGCAAAGAAAGAAACATTTCATACTAACGAATTTTCGTAGAATGTGAGATTCGATTGGTGGTTGAAGCATCTCGGTGCGTCAGAACTATATACGTCATTTAAGTGCTTACGAGATTGCGAGAATAGAAAGGATTGTGACGGCTGAAATAGGTGTATTGTTCAGGTTTCCATGATGGAGGCTACCAACGGCTCTCGCAATGATTCACGAGGCTCGCAGAGTTTAGGGTTCGCTACTACTAATAATTCTTGTGATGTTACTCCTTACAATGCTAGCAAGAACTTGAAGGAAACTCGCTCTGCACCATTATTGGATTGTACTCAGACTACAAAGCTGATGGATTCTACTCGTTCAAAGCCGAAAGCCCTCGCCCACAAGCTGAAAGCCTCTAAATCATATCTCAAGTCTCTTTTCTCTAAGGCCTCCAATGCGAAAGTCGCTAACGAACATTATTCTCAGATTAATCTTTGCACCGAAAGGGACAGATATGAGGGCGAAGATGTAGCAGGGGCCTGTAGAAGTAACCACAGAAAAAACTCAAATGCTACTCATAGTAAGTCCTCCTCTGCGAACTTCAGTTTTATGAAGGGATCACTATTGATACCAAAACACAATTCAAAACCATTCAAATCAAACCGCGCATCAGCTAATCAGTTCGAAAGAAGAATGATCAGTTCGAATTCGGAGCAGGATAATGGCATCGAAGCAGCGATTGCTCACTGCAGGCAATCTCTTTCCGGACTATGATCGATTGTAACCATATTTAATGATGCAAAACTGGAAGTTCATATTTCTCACTTCTATGTAGAAAAAGATATCCAATGCTGGAGCTTTTCATGTTATTCTCATGAAGTTCTCCTGTCTTGCATAAGGGAAAAAAATAATTACCCTAGGAACTGTTTTTATGTATTTCAAGATACTTTATATTCTGTTGGAAGCTATTATTTATTAATGAAGAAGCAGTACATGCTTTCATCGTACTTACCAAATTAAATTTGAATTTGAATTCAATTAAATACATGAAAATTTATAAAAGAATTTGGAGAATATACATATTGACAGATTCTAATTTACTTCAATATAATAAGGAATAGTGTTGAAGATTAATAGACTTATCTTTTCATGAATCACAAAAACTAAACTCTTTTAATTGAATTCCACATCAATGATCTTCATTTTGCAGTAGCTTATAACCCTTGTAAACTATGGTAAACTATCATCTAACCCGTTCTTTTCTCTAATCCAAAAGAATTTTGGAATTCTGTCAGTTCACTGGTGTATTGAATTTTTGTCGACATAGACGAGAGTGCAGTAGTTGTACTTCAGTTAAAGCATGTGTTATTGTTAATTTCAAAAGTTTATTTTGGAAAATAATGTAAGAGACATATTACCCATTTGCACGTCTGTTTTGACAATTTGCAAAGAGACAACCTCCAAGGTCACGTATTCCATGGTCAATGAAAGACTCACTCGGTGAGGTATTGCCAGCTATAAGGCTTCTCATATCTTATTCCCCGGTCAAGGCTTCTCTTATGTTATTCCCTGGTCAAGGTTCTGCTAACAGATTACAGAAATGTCGATTGGAAGCCTTTCATTGTCGCAGCCCCGGTAGATGAATTGCAGAGGAAAGGGCTCCGCTAGGGTGCGTAATTGGTCAAATATACAGTTCAAGCCACCTCCCAAAAGAAGATATGCTCGGAAAGCCACTTCCCAAAAGAAATGCAAGATAAATTTCTGATCGCTCAAAATGAAGAGACAATGGACGTAGAAAATGGCGTTTTCGTCTCGTCTCTTTTTTAATGCATTTTTCACCAAAAATGGTGTCTACCGTCCCGTTTCTGGTAACATAGGTGTCAACCCTTTGAACGGATCCAACCATAGGAAGAAGCAAGATAATATTGTCAAATTACTACACGGATCACAGGGTAATCAATACCGTCAACTCAGGAAGTTTTCCTCTTATACGCACAATCCCTCTCGCTCTGTCTCTAACCAAAAGATAAAGAAGTAGAGAATTCAAAGAAAGTCTCATACACACAAAGGGATCAATGACATAAGTGATTACATAATATTCCTATATATTTATTTTGCAAACTTTTAATCCATTTGAAATCCACCACTCCCTCTCCTCTTTCTCATTAATACCATCCAAATTATATATGCATTGCTTCACTTCTTCATATCCATGAGAAGAGGGCCGAATAAGCCCATTTTAGCTCAATAATGAATTACCAAGATTCCTCAATCCAAGTTTAACAATTTCCCAATACTAAAAGGATTGCATGGAATTCATCAATATTAATGATAATGTTAATCTTAATCTACATACCAAAAAAATCAAAATATTGAGGAATCAACTCCTCTCGTAAAAGGTTTTGAGCTTCATGAGTCTTAGACTGTTGATGTCCTCCTAGATCTAAAATCTTATTTTGTAGCTTGCCACATATTATATGGTCATTACTTCCTGCAATCAACTAGGATTCCAAACCTTATTTTTCCTCTGTGCAATCTCTTTGCTCCAACATTTGTCACTAATCATCTGCCCATAATTGTAGTGATTTTTGTTTCTCATCCATTTGGGAATATTTGTCCCTATATTGCTCCTCTCACTTCTTTCTTTTGATTGTTTCTCCTTTGAATTGGACATATCACTACTCCTGCTTCTACCATTATCTAATATTTCCAAAATGCTTCCTTTAGTTCCTCAGGTGAAACAATCCACATTTCCTTGACTTTCTAACTTGTAAAGGTTACAGTCTATAATTTCTCTGCTACTTCCATTATCCATCTATTCATTGTGCCAAGTGAAATCCTGTCATAGTTGAAGACACTTATCCCCTCTCTTGGTATGAAAATATAAATCCAATTCCTTATATGCTACCTTATTGTTGCAATAATTTTCTCTTGAATCATTGAAACTTTCCAATAGTTTTTTATATTTGGGTTGTCTCCAATTTCACTTTCCCAAAAATTTCTTAGGTCTTCACTTTGTCTTAAAGTTAACAACAAGATGTGTTTACATGTTGCAACTTTACATTTATGGAAATCCTCCTCTTCCACAACAACAACCTACGTAAGAGTTGTAGAAATTCTTATTCTTTCATTCCAAGTAGACTCATCTTCTTGGTTCAATAAGAGCTATTGATTGCTTCCATCTCCAAACTTCTATGTTTGTCTCAATTGTCAAAAGTAAACATATTCACAAAAATATTTGTTTTTCATTTTACGAGATACTTTTAAAATTTAAATTCAAATTGTAGTTGGAATCCATCTCCTCCATAATTATTATCAAAATATCCCTTTGATGTTCACAAAACTAATATGTGCATGACACAATAGGTTTATCATGTTGTTTTGTGGTTATTATTTTCTCCATACTTGGCTTGGTGCACTTCTACATCAAGAATCTTAGAACTCTTCAATTTGAATCGTTTTCAAGCCAAATGACATTCCTCATGTTTTCTCATCTTTTTTATTCCTTCTACCTATCTTTGACCTTGATTCCTTGTAGGATCTGCTATCTTCAACCCATCTCATTGATGCTTGTCAACTTGTAAAATTTTCTCCATCTCATTAAACAAAAACTTCTAGTGGTTGTTCCATACAATTCCCTCCTCATATTTCTTGTGCCCTTGAAGCATCCTCTTCCATTCAACTCTCGACTTCCAAATATTGTAATAAGTGAGAGTTGTGCAAATTTCCAAAATATTTGATTCTATAAAAATTCCATCATAAGAATCTACCTATAATCTAACCTTCTTCAAAGAAATATCCCATTCCGTGTTTGCTACATCTTTGCACTGATTTAATGTTCCCTCAACTAGTTATGAAACTCTAGTATCCATTTTGTTTTCTTATATAAATTATTTTACTACAACTTTACTATTGTCTTAAAAAACAATTCCTCATTCACTTTTTGTCATCATATGTTCATATTTATTTAGAAACATGGAATATTCTATAGGTATGTTCATCACTTCAGTTTTAACTTTAGACTATAGTAACAATTATTCCATAAATTGTGGTTCTTCATCAAAAAATTTGGACACTGCCTGTGATTATTTCTTCTCATCTTTAGTCTTCATTTTCTCAATTTCCAATACATCTTGTTCTTTTATTTCACTATCTTTGACAAATGTATATTTTCTTATCTCGACATACACATTGGTTACTTCTTCATATGATCTAGCTTCCAAGATATGTTAAACACCATCATCATTGTTCCATAGAACAACTCCGTATTCTAAATCAATATTGTCACTACTTCAATCCATTTTACCTTTTTCATAATTTTCCTCACAAGTCATCCTTCTTCCTTCCTCGGTTGTACGAGACACTGATGCCTCTTGTTCCTCCATAAGATGTTCTTGTCCTTGATTCTTCATATGGTTCTCTAACCTAGTTTAAATTCCTTGAGATGAGTTCTTCTTATCATCTCCTCTTTTGTTACCTTCACATTGATTCAATGCACAATTCTAGAAAACATGTTTTTTCCTTTCTCTTCCCAATTTCCAAATTTTTCCAATATTTGGTAGGATCCTATTATAATTGCTACAACACCCACCAATATTTTGGAGCCACCCCTCTAATGCTCATATCCTCCTTCTTTTTGTAAGTCATCAGGGTCATTTCATGCTTGGTCAAGTTTCACTAAGTGTTCATGTTTCCTCTTGAAAAAACATAAGTGTCAATGCACTTTCCTTTCACAGGCCTAGTGAAACTTTCCTTCATGGTGGATTTTCAAAACAAAGGCCTAACACTTTTTTTAAACATAGACTAGTTCACTTTCTAAAAGAAACTCTAGTGAACCTTTAAACACTGGTCAATTTACATCTTACTCCTTGATATGCATTGGGTGCACTCCCCCAATCTAGCATTAACACTTTATAATGGCAGTCGACACCCCTCACCAAGATCTTCACTAGGTGCACATTCTGCCTGTCACCCTTGGTTGCATGAGTGTTAGCTAATGGGTAGGTCCTCCTCTATCGCACTTGGAGATTGTGATTTCTATGATATCGTTTCAGTTCTTGAGTGTTGGTTTTTACCACCTCTTCGTATTCCTATGATGTTGCTATTCTTTTCATATGTTAGATGCATACATATGTTCATGTATGGCGAAACTTAATCCATTACTGTACATTCTTATGCTTTCCTTTCATTCCATATTTAGTTGATTTTGATCAATTCGTTATTATTCCTTGCACCAGCTCTAAATTTAAGAATCCATCAATCCAAGTATTGTCACATTGTTCTCTTTGGGTAGGTGATCTTATCAAACTGTTGTCTCCAGAAGTTGCACCATGCACCCATCACAAGACTAGCCTCTCCTCATTGACTCATAGTGGACTTCTAGAACCTAGTCCTAATCCCCTTTGCTCCTTGAGCCTACACCATGTGTGCATCAATTGTAACCTCACTTTTTAGTAGTGCATGATGCACTTCCAGTGGAAAATAATGCAAACCCTTGGCCCTTACAGATGCACCACATGCCCAACCTAGGAAACCTGTCTCATTGTTTGGCGCATTGAACACTACTAGTTCCCATACCTCTAATCTCTAGATCTAAACCTTGCGCCTTGCACCACAACTAGTCTCTCTCCCAACACAAGTGCATTGTGCACCTTTAGTGGCCAGTTTAAGAATCCTTGCTTCTATCTTGTGCACTTATGCCTAAATCCATGATTGTACCCTCACAATTTATATTTTTTATAAGTGAAGAAGGTAGATTAGGTGTTTTTGAGAGATTGACTATGTGCTTTTTCCATGAGTGAATTTTATTTTCTAGGTACCTTAGATATGGAGCCTACCAATAGATCATCTTCTACCAACACCATGCCTCCAATTGCACACAAAGGACCAAAAAGAGGCCACTGAAAGAAGTATTGAAGGTGTTGTGGACAACCTAAGAATCAAAGTACCAATCTTATCAGATACATGATGCTTCAAAAGATAGTCCACAACCTTAACATGGAAGATGATATTTAAAGACTTCATCCAGAAGGAGTTCCCAGAAGAAGTAGAGTATAGGGAAGTTTATATTAATGTTAAAAGGTCCATATTTTACAAGATTACTAGGCAGCATCCTATTTTATGCTATGCAGAGGAAATCATGTGGATATTGCAGCATATTGATCCTAAAAGTATGGTCCTCAAAAGTGTGAATTGAAAAGAGCTCGTCACATACAAGATTGATGATATTCATTCATATTACAAGATTTAGAAGCTAAAGGAATATTTCAATTTGAAATTCTATGTTTGTTTCTCCATTTAATATTCCATAGAGGACATTTTCATGACATGGTGGCAAGAGCTGAGAAAGTTTCAGTAGAAACCTTACATGATTTACAAAACTATGTAATTAAGAAAGTATATCAATATTTCATGGCTATGTGTTTTAGGTTGTAGGGGCATGAAAATGCAGAATTATTTCAAGAAAGATGGTTCTATATGGTCTACCCATGTGCTACTAAGGGAAATATTTCCAGTTGGCCTAACCTTATAGCCCAACAATTGTAGTAGAATTCTGCAAAGGATCAAAATGTCTCACAAGGTGAGAAACATGAGTTTTACATGTCAGCCTACTTGTTAAATGGGATTTGTGCCACGATTGAATTCCCTAGTCTAGAATGGAAGTGTACCAAAGAGAAACCTCCTGTCAATGTACACTGGAATATATTTTCTGAGGTTAGCTAGAAGGGGTTGTATCTTAAAGTAACGGAGCAATTAATTTTCATGTTATGTTAGATGATATTTGTAGTTGAGGCACTTTTCATGATTAATAATTCCCTTCTAACACAATACATGTGTCATATATGCATCAAGAAGGGACTCAAGAGGGAAACGACACTCATGATAATGTTGAGATCAATAGGAGGTAGGAACAAGATGTTGATATCGATAGGAGTAAGAAGTTTAACGTTGATCTGAAAATTGAGGGGGAGATTGAGGCTGAAAGCAAAAGAAAAGAACTCTAAGAGGCTAGGAAAATGAGACAAGAGGAAGAGCATAGAGAAAAATAAGAGTAGGATAAGAAGAGACAAGAGGATATGTAAAACACAAAAGAAGAACAAAACAAAGGAAAAGAGGAGGAAGACCTGAAAAGATAACAAAATGAAGCTTTTAAAAAATAGAGAGAAGAAGAAGATAAATGAAGATTACAGGTCAAAGAACGAAACAAGAAGAAAAAAGAAGAGAAAGTTGTAAATAATTTAGAGGAATATTTGGAGGCCTAAGGCATAGATGATGAACAAGAGGAGGAGAACTAGGAAGCAGAGACTGAGTTGATTACAACTCCTTTGAATATTCTGCCTCCAACTCCTTTGATCGTTGGACACGAGGAATATTTGGAGGCCTAAGGCATAGATGATGAACAAGAGGAGGAGAACTAGGAAGCAGAGACTGAGTTGATTACAACTCCTTTGAATATTCTGCCTCCAACTCCTTTGATCGGTGGACACCTTCCGTTAAGTGAGATGGGGATTACGCCTTTAGATGAACATATAATTATGGATATCTCCAATTTCACATTTAATAATATTAAATATAAGTATTGACACCTAATCATGGGATTGGATGAGCAACTGTAAATAATGTAAATAAATAATAAAGAAAATGGAGAGTTATTGGGAGATGAAACTCAATAGTCACTCTCTCCTGTATATAATAATGAACAACATAAATTAATATACGATCTCATTTTTGAGGAGTTACCTCCTAGCCTTACATCGCATCAGAACCAACTCTATTTTTAGTATTCCTACCCTTGTAACTGGATTTTTTGCGTATTTTCCTATTCTACCCATATTACAGAACTGACACCACTGACCTGGTAGAAACATTCCATTGCAGAGGGAAGTTTTCAAAAAGCATTCAAAACTGGACTATTGCATTCCCATATGCAGCGCTTCGCTATTTCTTACCTGGTATGTTTGCAGCACGCTCCTTATATTATTGGCATATTGGCATCGATTTGGTGACTGTGATACATCCCATATACCATCGTTGTCTCATGCATTTTTTTTAAATATGCAATATTGTCCCATAACATATAACTGTGGTTACTGTTGCTACTTCCGACTTAGCACCATACCGCCCACATACTACCATTTTTGCATTTTTTTTCCAAATGTTGTATACACCATGCGCCTATCACTTGGCTTCCTCATCACCTCCATACACACAGCCTTCCTCAAGAAATTTTTTGAAGGCTACCACTACCATAAGATGGACTTTGTCCAAACATTGGTCCATCGATGTCCAATTCACTTCCTCTAGGGTATTGACTCCTTCGATTTGAACCAGAGAAGTATTTGGGTACTGATCTGATTTTGACCTGTTATATCCTAGGATGATCCCTCAAGCATACAACCTGATACACTCTCCTTGGTGTCCCTTCACCATGTTGATTGAAACAACTCAAGACTATACTACCCCCACAGACAGATGATCAAATTGCTCAGGCATATCCATTCTGGTTTTATGGGGTTTTGAAGAGAACCTCCAAGATATAGGAGTTCTTTAAAGACAAGAAGATGGTGTCCTTTAAAGCTATGTTGGAAGATGCTTTTTTTTACTAGAAGTGCATTTTTATCACTAATGAATTTTTTACCAAAACTGTATTCTTGATCAAAACTGCACTTTTTTCTTGAAGGTATTGCTATTACAGTGCATAAGTGAAAATATTTTATATATTGGCAGCAGAGGTATTTTTTTTTTTACAGTTCATTGTTTTTTAAAATGCACTCATTAATATGTATTGTGGGAGTGGTCCTCAATGGGAAGGAAAATTATCCTGAATGGTCTCGGAAAATCAAACACACAATCATTTTTAATGAGCTGTGGAAAGGAGTGTGTGCTGGAGATGGAGACAAAGAGCCAGAATAGCCTACCTCAGAAAAGGAATTCGCCACTTGGGAAAATAAGAACAGCAAGGGTTATGCATTGGTTGGAGCATTCGTAAATGAAGAGGTGAGTCGCCATATTTTTCCATTTTCAAATGCTTTCGAAGCCTTACAAAAACTGAAGGAACTCTATGAATAACACTCCACACTTGAATTTGTTTAACTCATGATTAAATTGCTTACCGTTGAATTACAAAATGATGATCCTCTTTCTCTTGCATCAAAAGTAAAATCTATTATGCATGATATCAAAGTCACTAATGTTGAAATAGACATTCCTCTAGTATCTTTTCTCAAGGCACTTTATCCCACTTAATCAAATTATCTTCAGTCATTGCAAGCAAATGGAAACCTCAAAGATATTACCATTGACTCCCTTGTGAAAAAAATTGTTGAAGGAGAGAAAGATTTTGGGCAGAAGAAAGCTCCTCGGTCTTCTGAAGAGGCTATGTGTCTTGCACATAGAGAGAAGAATATTGCTCAAGATTCTTCCAGAGAAAGAGGTGGTCGAAGAGGAGGAAAATAAATTTCAGAGGCATGGGGGGCAGACACTCTCAAGGAGAAAAGTCAGATTTGCATTGGATACTCTATAAAAGAGATGGATCACATGATGCATCCACATGCAAGATGCCTTGGGATAGAATTGAGTAGGAAAGAAACTAACCCAAAGGTAAAAATAATGACAAAGAGAAAGGTAAAGGACTTGAATCCACTCACTATGTTGTGGCACATTGTAATTATGGAGTAAATGAAGACTTATTAAATGCTTCACTTGCTTGGAAAAATTATTGGTTGCTTGATTGAGGAGCAACTTGCGACATGAATTTTAGAAGAGATTGTTTTGAAGAATTTACTGACAATGTTGATGGAGAAGTATACCTTGAAGACAAATCAAACCTCAAGCCATCAGGGCTTGGCAAAATCAGGCTTAAATTCCTGGTCTTCCAGACTTTCTTCTATATCAAATTTTATATCTCCCATAGCTGACGAGAAACTTGCTATCCTTGGTCCACATCCGCCAGCAAGGACAATCCATTCATATGTTTGATGGCAAGGCTGAGGTGAGAAGATCATCAAACCACTCACTTGTCATGAAAGGGTTAGAAGAATAAAGGCTTCTCAAGCTGCAAGGTACCTTTGCTCGTGCAAAAAATTTCTCATACAATTCTCATTATGAACAAGGTACATTTCCATAAATTTTATTATGGCATGCTAGACTTGGACACTTGAACTATGAAAACCTTCGCTTGTTGAAGAGAAATGGTGTGACTGGTTTGCCTACATTTCCTAGGAAACTCAAGCAATGTGTTGCTTTAATTATAGGAAAGCATAGCAAACAGTCTTTTCATGATTCACATTCCAGAGCACATAAAAAAATTGAACTCATTCATTCAGATTTATGTGGTGCAATGCATGTTCCTTCTGCAAATGGAAATAAATATATGATGACATTTATTGATGACTACGCCAAAATGTGTTGGGTTTATTTATTGAAGAACAAATCTGATGCTTTTCAAATATTCAAGAACTTTCATACATGAATTGAAAATGATGCACAATCTCATATTGGCTTTATTCACACTAATAATGGAAAATAATACACTTCAAATGAATTTGAAAACTATCTTCACCAACATGGGATCAAACATGAAACAATTGTGCCTTATCCCCAACAGAATGGAGTAGATGTAAGAACGAATAGGACAATCTTAAATATGGTGTGCTCCATGATATTTTTCAAAATTGTAAAATTGATGTTTTGGGCTGATGCAGTTCTATGTGATGTATATGTAATGAATAGATGTACATCTAATGCTATTAGAAAAAAGATTCCTTATGAAATTTGGTATGGGCACATTCCTTCGGTAAAGCATCTCAGGGTCTTTGGTTCCACATGTTATGCCTTGATACCAAAGGTACATGGAAAAAAACTTTGTGCAAGAAGTCATAAGTGTATCTTCCTGGGGTATTCAAACACCTCCAAAGCATACCATCTCTATGATGAAGTCAATAAAAAGTTTGTTCTATCTAGAGATGTAATCTTTCTTGAATTATCCAAAACTGACAATGTTGTTGAGTGGTAACTTGATCGCTTGGATAGATTCGCAAATGCAAAATCATTTCAGGAATTTGATAGTCAGATTCCACATCTTGAAGGGGGGATTCCTATACTAAATCAACCTATGGAATCTTCTTCTGAAGCACTCTCTCCCCCACATGAAACTCCAACAATGAATGATACTTTGAGTGATGTGATTGACAGTATTGGGAGACTCAATCTTAATTCGGTCCCAACTCAATCAACGGAGCATCCTCGACCATCTCAAAAAGGTCCCCCAAAGTGGCTGAAAAAGACACTTGTAAGTGTTCATCTTGATGAGGTTGGAAAGACAAGAACTAGAAATTAAACCCAGAAAAATGGAGGTGATGTAGATGACTCTGATTCACCTGTTGATATGGATGTTTCTTATGATTGTGAATTTGATTTGTCTACAGATTTTAAACCAACTTCCTTAAAAGAAGTTGTTTCTCGTGATGAATGGAAAGAAGCAATGCAAAAGGAGTATGATGCCTTGATAAAGAATGGCAATTAGAAGCTGGTTGATCCTCCATTGTGAACCAAACCAATTGGCTGCTAATGGGTCTACAAGAACAAGTATAAAGCTGATGGCTCACTTCACAAGCACAAAGCCAAGCTTGTGGCAGAAGGTTTTGCATAGAAGGAAGGGGTCAATTATGAGGAGACTTTTTCCCCCATGGAAAAGTGGGCTACCATCTGGACACTCTTTGCCCTAGTAGCTTAGAACGTTGGAATGTCCATCAAATGGATGTAAAAATTGCTTTCTTGAATGGAGATCGAAAAGAAAATGTTTTTATGTCCTAGTCTGAAGGATTTACTATGAAAGTACATGAACATAAAGTATTCAAACTTGTGAAATCCTAGTATGGCCTCAAACAAGAACCCCGAGCCTGGTATGAAAAGCTAACGAAGCATCTTCTGAAACTCAATTTCAAACATTATGACCTTGATGATGTAATTTTGTTTGTCAAGAAAGTTGGAAAAACAGTTGTATACCTTGTGGTATATGTAGATGATCTTTTGATGACAGGGAACAATGGGAGCTACATTGCATCCATAAAGAGGAAATTGAGGAAAGGTTTTGAAATGACTTATATGGACTATGTTCATTACTATCTTGGTATTGAAGTAACTCAACATCCAAAGTCCATATTCCTTTCTCAAAAGAAGTACATTGGAGATCTGTTGAACAGGTTTTGCATGGTCGAATCAACTCCTCTGACTACTCCAATGGAACAAAACTTAAAGCTCACATCCACTGAAGGAAAAGAATTTAAGGATGCAACAAAATATAGATAACTTGTAGGAAGTCTCAATTACTTGACTATTACCAGAACAAACATTTCGTTTGTTGTTGGAATCCTCTCTAGATTTATGCAAAAGCCTTGTGAGGGACATTAGTCTACTGCAAAAAGAGTTCTAAAGTACTTGAAGGGGACTCAAGACTTTGGACTCAAGTATACACAGGTAGGCGACTTCAGCTTGATTGGATACTTTGATTCAGACTTCCATGGAGACAAAGAAACTGGGGTATCTACTTAAGGTTATGCTATGAGTCTTCGATTAGGAGTTGTCTCCTACAGATCACATAAACAATTAGTTCCAGCATATTCCACAATAGAGGTAGAATATGTGGCAGCAACTGAGGCAACAAAAGAAATTGTGTGGCTCAGGAAAATTCTGGAATATTCTTAGGTAAAACAAGTACATTCGACTCCACTCATGATTGACAATACCTCGGCAATAAAGTTGGCCAGGAACCCAGAGTTCGATGACCGAACAAAGCACATGAATACAAAATATCATCTAATTCGACATCATGTTGAGGCCAAAACAATCCATCTTTGCCATTGTTCCGCTAATGAGTAGATTGCAGACACCTTCAACAAAGCGCTTGGAAGAGAAAAGATTGAAAGATTCAAAATGATGCTTGGAATCACGAACATCCCTTCAGATTAAGGTGGGGAATGTTGACACCTAGTCATAGGGATTGGGTGAACAACTGTAAATAATGTAAATAAATAATAGAGAAAATTGAGAGTCATTGGGAGATGAAACTCAACAGTCACTCCCTCATGTATATAATAATGAACAGCTTAAATGAATATACAATCTCATTTTTGAGGAGTTATCTCCTGGACTGAGAATAACATCATTCAAGAAAGGAGGAAGTACTTCCCAAATGGATTTGATCGACCTATTTCCATTCATACAAAAATAGTTATTTTTGAAACACTAAGACTAATTCTAGAATAATTACTTCGTTAAATGAAACCTTTTCAGTAGCCATAAAAAAAAACATTGATTTCTTGATGCAAAATAATGAACAATTGAGAAAGAGTTGGCTAGTGAAAAGGAGAAAATTCATCACCTCCATGTTGAAAATGAAAGGATGTCTTCTGTCAATTCTAGGAGAGAAGGATTATAGTTCAATATACTTGAAGAAGTCAAGAAATTGGAAGACATTATGAGGCAAGTTCATGAATAAATGATCATTTTTCGTAAGGAAATGGAACCTTTGTAAGAAGTCCATAAAGGATCACAAGAAAACTTGAGGATCTTAAAGTTAGCCCAGATAGTTATAGACAAGATCCAAGAATGGGGTGCCAAGTACTTAAATGCACTTGCATCGTTGGCTAGAAAAGGAAGGGTTGAGGATGAAATGGATAGAGTGGAGATGAAAATGCATATGCAGATCTATGATCAACTCAACAATCATGTTATCAATACTATGTCAGCTTATATGAGGTTGCACAATGGATTGGAAGCCTTGGTACAAGTGCACAAAGTGCCTTCTATAGGTGCACTTAGGGAGGTGAGACATAGAGATACTATCAGGAAGGAGTTAAAGGAATTTTTGGACCACATCAGATATGAGAATACCCAGAATGACTTAGAGGTGACTAAAGACATTGTTCTACAATCTATAGTTGAGCCAGTCAAGTTACATATGAAGCTAGTCATGTTATGGAACAATATACAAACAGGCTCCAAAACCATATACCCAGACACTTTGGAGGTAAAAATAATATACAATTCATACCTACCAAAAATATCTATAGGCATAGCAACAAAGTATAGGACATGGTATCAAAAAATTTAGTGTAGCTTCATGTCCCAATTAGCGAATTACAGTTGCACTAAATATGAACACACACACACACACATATATATATATATATATATATATATATTGGCCACAATCTTGTGAAATGTAATTTTCCAATTAAAGAAATGATTTTTTTTTTTAAATATGTGGAATCAGAAAATACACATGTGGAATGTGAAAAGTCACTAGGAATTCCAATGCACATATGGGTGCTGAAGAGTGTTAATATAGGTTTTCATTGATGTCAATATAATAGTATTTGTGATGGAAAATTTGTTGATACATGATGTTTCCTATTGATGCTCATTAATCATAATTCTCATAGTGATGAATGTTTGATATATGATGATACGATGAGATGGAAAATCCAAGTAGATTAAATACATATATACAGACAAAATAAAAGTAGTAGAGCGATCGAAGAAGTTTATTAGAAGCCATCAAAGAAGGGATATAGGAAGAGAAGCCATAACAAAGTAGTTAACAATAAACACCAAAAAACACATCAAAGGCTTATATTGGTGCTTTCTTGGCAAGTTTATTACCTGCCACTGCACAAAACCTGCGATTACAATTTGAGCTGCAGACCCGATCGTTTTAGTAGAACAATCTTTAAAGAAATATCACATCCACATTGGAAGTTATGTATCACAAAGGAATGCCACTTAAATACTTCAATTTTGATAATTTTGCAGACCCGCAGGACCATTAGAATTCACGTTAATGAAATATCACATCTAGAGTAATCGCTAGTTTCAAAGGGATGTCAAAACACTGATTGCGATATAATAGGTGGACCCGATAGCTACATAAAATATACCTTTATGTAATATCGTGTCCAGGTATTGGGGAAGTTAAAAAACCATAAGGGTTGTCATCGCAAACCACCAATTGCAATAGACCCAACAAATCACCGATTGTGATGAAGTTGTAGACCCGACATATTTGTTAACCATTGCTTAATATTATATCGTGATTGTTTCATCAGCAGTATGAATATTGACCATGTTACATCGATGATGTTAACGGTTGTAATTGTGAGATTTTGGATAATTATGATTGCAATTAATAACATGGCATGTGGGACCTCCATATGGGCCTTGTGAATATTAAAAGGACCTCTCTGATATACTGCATAGTAAGAGACCTATGAAAAGTTGTGATTGCGATTAGTGGTGACATGGCATATGGGGACTGCCAAACTTCTATTATAATATGGGTATAGCTTCTCATATAATGCGGTTTTTAAAAAAATGATAAGTTATAATTGATTGAATATTAACAAAAGTCCCTTCGATATAATTTAATATACCACCTCATGCACAAGTCAGCCCCTCCATTAATGAACGGGTCGCTTCATCTATTGACAAAAATCATACATATATACAAGTTGAAACACTTCACTTGATGTATGTATTCGGGCATCGATTACAGAGAGAGGAAGTAACAATTCAAAACTTATGAACTTGAAGGAACAGAGGAAGCAAAAGATGGAGAAAGAAGGAATAAAGCCAAAGTTCTAGTAAGAAATAAGCCGAGGGATGAGAAATTTCTGTTGATTGGGTTAATCTTTGAAAGGCTCGGACTTGCAATGAATCAATCAAGTACATAATAATTCTATGGAGTGAAAACCAAGCTTCATCTATCACCATTTGAGGTAAGAACTAGATAGCACCGATATTGAAGTGTTTGTGAGTTTGTTTCTTGGAAGTAAGATAATGTGACAGTAAGATGTAAACTATGTTGCTTAGCTTTTTGATGACCATGATTGGATGTGAGCCTTGTGTTTGTAACTTGTTAAGGTGTATAATTTGAGATTCAACATGAGTATCCTAAGATGAGTTATAGGAGTTTATTAGGTGAAAACGGAATAGTCTAGTTGTAGCAACTGTAACATGCTGAAGTTGTTGTAGTCGAGGCAAGATTTGGTTGAATTCCCAAGTTGCAAAAAAAGTTAAGGGTAGTTGTCAGGGCATGATAACTAAGGAGTGTCAAGGCATGACAAGGAATGAAATGCATGCTAAAAAATGTTAGATAGTGCTAATGCATGCTAATTTGTTTTGGTGAGTGTCAGGGAATCACAAGGGAGACCTAGGTAAAAATGCATGGAAATGAAGGAATAAGAGTTTGTGGCAGAGAGTGTCAGTGAATTCCTAGTGTCCCAAGGACGAAGCATGTTAGCAGAATTTTAGAATAGGAATTGTAGGAATAAAGCCTATGATTGCAATAAGGGGTTCGAAAACAGTAGTTTCAGATAAAGGGAGACTTTGGGCTAGGAAAAAAATTATTTTTTCAATGACATGGTTGGGTTACCAAATCGCAAAACAAGTAAGGCTATCTATAAGGCCAGGATAGCTAGGGAGTGCCAAGGTGTGTCAGGGAATGCCAAGAAGAGGTAACACATGATAGATAGTTCCAGGGCATGTTAGGCATCCCAAGTCATTCTAATATGTGCCAGGTGCTAGGGTTTGGCACCATTAACACATGCTAGGGATTGTCAAGGAGTGCCAGGGAAACATAAGGGAGCACTAGTTTCAATTGCATGGAAATGAAGGAATACAAGTGTGTGATAGGGAGTGTTATCAAGTTCCAAGTTTGCTAAGGAGGGTGTGAGAAGGTATGATAGGTAGTTACAAGGCATGCTAGAGTGTTAGGGAAGCATGCCAAGATGTAAAAATTGCCATGGTGTGCCATGATGACTTTTTTGTAGCTTGGGAGGTACTCCAAGCCCTAGTGTTCGAGGGTTTGAGGTCAAAGTGCCACAAGTAGGCTTGTGGGCTTAGAACTCGAGCCTGGGGTTTTGTAGCCATCGATGTTTGGGCCAAAAATGTAACAAGTCCTTGACATGTGACTGATGATGATGATATCTCTTGGTGAGACGATTCTAATGCCTATGAGAATCATTTGAT